>CM064875.1:65015502-65615502 GCA_032719365.1 Prinsepia uniflora
CGCGACCTGACCCAGTCCTAAAATCCTTATTTCTTAACCATTTTTGTCCTAGTTTCTTCCTATGCACTCGTCTCAACCCCCTTAATCGATCTACGTGATCAAAACAATGAAAAACGAACTAGAATCATACCTTAAGTCGATGAACAATAGCCCGTAAGTTTCCCCCGTCATTTTCTCTCTACTCTGGCCACCTCCTACCTTGAAATCAAGCCCACTAAGATCGCCTAAGTCCCTAGAATAGGTTAGAGTCCATCAAATCGATCAACCAACAAAGAAAAGTGGTTTTCCAATTTTGGGTCAAAATACGGTTTCAGGTTTCTCACCTCTCCGTCGTGGTTCGCCGTGCACAACCCTCACTCAATCGTCATCACGTCCCTCAGGTCTCTCTCTCACTCAGTCCCACAGATGAGCAACAGGGATGATGAAGAAATAGGGTGGTGAGGTTATGGTGTTTATGTGTTTGTTTAGTTGTTTGGGAGAGAATAAGATGATGAAGATAGAAAATAATGAGGAAAAAAAATGAGATGTTAAACAAACCCTATATCTGATCCATAATTTTGCGAAAATGCATCAATGGGATGAGTGACACTTGTCACACATCCAAGGGGTCCCACTAGGATATTTTATCCAATCAAAATCAGCCAAGTGTTTAAAATCCCGGGAATTATGAATAGTGTCATTTTCGCTTCCGTGACCATAACTTTTTCGTCCGACATCCGATTTCGACGTGCCGCCTGTCTACGGACTCATGACGTCCTGATCTACGTAACGGTCATTGGTCAAATGGGTTTAAAGGTTTTGATTGGATTTGCTGGATCTGGATATTGGGTTTAAAGACCCGGATATTGATTTGACGGGGGACGGGCCAGGATTGGGTTTAAAGACCCGTATTGAGTTTAAAGACTCGGGAGTTTAAAGACTCGGATATATTGATATTTCCCCCGTAGGCCTGTTGAGTTTAAAGACTCGGGAGTTTAAAGACTCGGATATTATGAGGCCTGGATTGAGTTTAAAAACTCGGGAGTTTAAAGACTCGGATAGATCCAGCAGGATTGATCGTATAATGATTGGTTGAAACTGATGTTTATGATACGGTTTTACGATGCTTATGATATGATTTCTATAATTGTTTTTATAATGATTCTGCAAATGTTTTATAACGATATTCATGTGATTTATAACCGTTTTCAGCAACGGGTTATGCATGTGATTTCAAAACGGAGGGCTAAAACCCTGGTTTTATTATGAAATGGTTTTCGGAAATGATTTTATTATTTATGGTCCACTCACACCTTCTGTTTTAAATTGCCCTCCAGGTCGTGGAAGCTAGCGCGGGGTTCTGACGTCGAGGCATTGTCAGAGGCATAGAGTGACCCCGGAGTGTTTAGATTTTTCGTTGTGCGTGTATATTGTTTATTGGTTTTCTTTCTTTTGTATTGAGTACTATGCTCTGTAAGACTTGACTTCGGGATGGTTAAATTTTCTCCTGCGTCTGACTGTGTGTGTTGGTTTGTTATGTGAGTTTACTGTGATTTCGTGCGGGAAGTCAGACGGGAGCAGGATTTACCTCGATTTTCGGGGTGGAACCGGGGTGGGTCCTGACACAAAAGGTAACCCGAGTCAAAAGTCAACATTTTCTCTTTATCAAAGGCAAAACCATCATTTTGCATTAATTATCCTAAATGACAAATTTAATAAGGTTCGGGTTGTTACAAGAGATGTTTGAGGGCATTGTCCCTTTAATCAAACAGAGGAAAAAAGAAGAAAGAAGGGTGATCATGGCTCCATATTGTGTTTCTCTCCTCCAATTTGGAAAATGAAGACCTAGAAATTTGGATTTCATCTTCTTGATTTTTTTCTCATCTTCCTGGGTATTTCAATTTTGAATTTTCATCTCCCATCTTATGTATACAAAGGTGTTGTAGAAGAAATTTAAAATATTTGTTATGGATATTCAAGTTTCGATCGAAATCAATTCCTAGAAAAAATTCCCGCAATTTCGATTTTGAACATAAACTGGAGAGGGAGAGCTATGATTTGGCACTTGTGGGTCCCAATTCCTTCCACATAGAGTCTTACATGGCAAAAGTATGACAGCGTGTCAAAAATCCCAATTTTACCCTTATTTTTCATGATCACTTAACATATGTGACGGAAAATGAGCTGAGTAGCACAATTCGGCCGTTTCATGCAGTTAAGTGAGTGAATAACGAGTTCATGGTATAAAGTGTGACAAAAGTATGAGTTCACAGTGTATTTAAGCTAAAAAAACCTAAAATAAATAATGTTTAAATAACATATTCACTCTTTCATTAAAAGCTTATCAATAGTTTTGAAAAGTAAAACAAATCGAACCTTATTACCGCCTCTTTATTTATTTATTAATTTGTTTTTTTGGATTGAAAAGAGAGTCCTATTGATTGAAATGAAAAATAGGACAAGCCGAATCTTATCACTGAGTTACACTTACTAGTTTTTTTTTTTTAATTTTGTTTCATTCCTCTTTCTTTTTTTCTTTCTTTCTATATGCCACCATTTTTGGCCATCTTTTCTACTTTTCCCTACTTTCTATATGTTTCATGCCCTCCTAATCGCTCACAAGATATTTTTTCCTCAAAGTTTTAAATCATCACAAACAAATAATTATTAATTATTAATTATTACTGGTGTTACGGCCCTACGTACCCTGCCTACGTACCTGGAGTTGACCCCCATTACGTACCTCTTTCTATATACGATTTAAAGATCAGTTATATTAATTATTTCTCTAATATGAAACTGAACTTTGTCTGGAAATTTCGACTAACGTGAGCCATAAGCTTGGAATTTGGGTTTCGATCTTAACTTGGACTTCCGGCTAGCTAGCTATGGAGTTCATGGGCTAGCGATAGCTAAAAATGAATGACGGTCGCGATTGGCGGTCACTTAATTAATTTGGATTTTGGACTGACCAGTTTAAATACTAAGACCATATATACTTCCAACAATATAAGACTTGGGTCTTTAAATTAAATTTATGTTCTTCTAGCTAGATCTGAATACGTGCTTTTCTTCTGTCCTTCATGGAAGACCCGGCTCAAGACCTCAACCTCAACTCAATGGAAATTACAGCAATTAGCATAAACGTATCAAAAGCGTCCATTAATACAGACGTTTATCTATACCTATAAATAGCCCTCTAAGTATGAGGCTTTTACACAACAACATCCACCACCATCATCATCATCATCATCTAGATTAATTATGGCATCTACTAATCTTTCCCTCGTCACAATTACCACACTCCTCATTCTTCTTTCCCTCATCTCGATCTCCTATTCTTCATCATCACATACCCACAACAAAAAAACGTCAGCTGTTGAGTTCCTTGACCATCTCAAGGGGTGTCACAAGGGTGACAAAGTCCAAGGCATCAAAGACCTCAAAAAATACCTACAAAAATTTGGTTACTTGAGTGCTGGTTCCGACAACGATGACTTCGACGACCTCTTGGAGTCCGCCATCAAAACTTACCAGCTCAATTACCACCTCAAAGTCACCGGAACATTAGATTCTAAGACCGTCTCGAAAATGATGATGCCTCGCTGTGGTATGCCTGATATCGTCAATGGTACCACCTCCATGAGATCGGGAAAGAAAAGACACTCTCACCACCACACAGTTGCTCATTACTCTTTCTTCCCTGGAAGCCCAAAATGGCCGGCCTCTAAGTATCATCTCACCTATAGTTTTGCTCAGGGCACCCCGACTAATGCCATCGGCGCAGTTACACGTGCTCTCGCAACATGGGCTGGAAACACACACTTCTCATTTAGCGAGGCGCAAAGCTCTGAGAGCGCAGATTTGAAAATCAGTATTGGCCCCATTGATGGACCAGGTTCGACCCTTGCTTATGCTGTTGCGCCGACGGAAGGGAGATTTCAGTACGATGCGGATGAGCGGTGGGTTGTAGGAGCTGTGGAGGGTGGTATGGACTGGGAGACGGTGGCTTTGCATGAAATAGGGCACCTTTTAGGGCTTGGTCATAGCTCTGTTGAAGGAGCTGTTATGTTGCCAACCATCCCTTCGGGATTTACTCAGGGTTTGCATGCAGATGATATTCAAGGAATTAAAGCTTTATACAGCACTTGATGATAATGATGATATCGATGATCATCAACTTCAAGAGGCAATAATTAAAAGTTTAATTTATTTATTTCCCTTTATCAAATAATTAAGCAGCAGGTAGTTCACAATTGGTTTTTACCGAGATTTCTAGATAAGCTGAGAAGAAGATGAATGGATGACATGCATGATCGATGTGATCAACAAGCTGCTTCCCTTATTTATATATGTGACTTGTTTGTTGCATTATTTTTAATTCATGTTATCTAGTATTTTATTTGGTGTGCATGTGTAATCGAGACAATAAGTTATTAATTTGGTGTGTTTTATTTGAGATTAATGATATTTTAATGAGTAATGCTATTCGGATTATAAACCTATATATAAATGGCCTCCAGGTATGAGGCTGCTTCTATACAACAATATCCATCATCACCAAACAATATGGCATCATCTACTATTTCCCTCTTCACACAACACCACGTACCCTCCTCCGCCGCCTTTCCCTCGTCGCCATAAAACGTCACTCTTTGAGTTCCTTGAACACCTCAAGGGATGTCACAAGGGAGACAAAATCCAAGGCATCAAATCCCTCCAAAAATGTAGTGTGTTGCGGATATCATCAATGGTACCTCCTCCATGAAATTGGGCATCTTAAATATTATATACTTCTTTCTTGACAATATTGCAGAGGTTATATACCGATTCAGCAAATTGGGCATATATATATATATATATTCCTAAATTACTACAAGAAAAAACTGCTATGCCGACAAAATTATTTTGTCGGCAAAGATCAAAATTTGTCGGTAAAAGTCTATGACAACAAAAACATTTGTCGACGATATCGTCGCTATAAGCTCGTTGGGAAAGATAATAGCCGACAAAAATTTGCATTTTGTTGGCTTAGATCACTTGCCGACAGAGTACTTACGACAAAATCTTTTATTGTAATATTATGTGGACGACAAAAATCTTTTATCGTAATATTATATGGACAACAAAATATTTCATCGTAAGATTGTATGAATAACAAATATAGGTTGTGGTAAGACCACATCAAAATAAAGTTAATGACAAAATATTTTGTTGTAAGTTTCCCATAACGACAAAACAATTTGTCGTAAGAGAAAAATACAACGAAATTGAAGACAAAATATTTTGTGGTACCTATATTCACTACAAAAAAATTTATCGGCAAATTTGACAAGATTCTATTTGAAACAACAAATTTCGTCCATCATAGAGTGCGAATTGACTTCATTGGATGTTGAAACCAAAAACGTACAAAGGTGGGTCCATGATGCTACATGCTCGAGAAAATCTTGTCGGGATTTCAACTGGACACGTTCACACTGAGGCATAGTTGCATTGACATCTGCAAATTCCTCCGCGACTCCCATCCATAAATCAAGGTTGTTTGGTGCTAGCATCTAGGCATGGTTGAAAATCTAGTTATTCCTGAGATTCCATAATCCCCATCATATATAGACCACGTACCACAACTTTTTATCAGTTAACACAGCAATTAAATAAATAAAAGTCGCCATGGGGTGTTCTTCCATGTCTTCTGGACTATGAGGTCGAAATGTGTATATTATATATTTGTATGTAGTTGTGTGTGTTGGAAAATGTGTAAACTTCAGGGTGATTTTTGATTCTATGTTTTAGATGAGATGGTGCAACGTGATTATCGATTGTTGTGCCTCAGGATGTTCGAGTATGCGTTGGTTACGGACATGGTCATGTTGGATGAGGACTCAAGCTTGGGTCAGGATTGTGGATTAGACTCAAGCTTGGGTCACGATTGTTGTGCCTCAAGATTCTATTTGCAACAAAAAATTTCATCTTCAAGTTTAGAAGCTTTGTGAGCAGATGTTAAATGCTTACTAATTTAACACATCCTGTTTCCAAAATTTATCAAGCAAGATTTGAAAGAGCCATTCTTCAGCAAAAGTTTACTTGATATCCACCATACAAAGTTTGACAGAGTCATCAAAGAAGTTCACCAAGTTCAGTTTTACAATATTCAAATATATAGTTTCAAACAAGTCATTAGCTAGAAGGTTGTGCACTGTGTAATCAGTTGCCTTTTCTGTTTATTGGATCATATATAACTTGAATCAACTCCTTTGTCGTTCGCACGATTCTTGCCGTCTTAAGTTGTCGACATGCCTCCGTTGTGGCTTTGTATTAGGTAGATCTGAAATATGACCTGCACCTATACCTCAAATGCATACAAGTAAAAATTATATAACTGAACAAAAAGCAGAAATTACCATGAGCTGATCATACCAATAAGACGATATCAATCAAGACAAATTAGAAGTGACGGTGAAATGCATTTGAAATTCAAAAGAAGCTCATAACATTACAAGGAAACTGCCTACCTTTTGAATCAGGTCACTTTATTTTTTTCTGTTTTCAATATATTGTCAAAGATTAGGAAACCTGAGACATCATCTGGCTAAAACGGCTCAAATGAGATTAAGACATCATCTTCATCAGCAGGTAAAGTAGTCTGGCATGCAACATTCATCACTATATTTTTCCACTAAACACCTTCTACAAGGTTAAATTAGTACTAAACCAGTACCAAAACCAGTACCAAATCCAATGGAAAATACAAAACAGATTAAACCTTTAGTATCAAAACCAGTACCAAAATCATTATCAAATGGAAGGCAGGACAGTTTAAAACAGTACCAAAACCAAATGGAAGACAGGACAGACTAAACCTTTAGTATCACATAAATCTTAGTTATTATAATGGAAAATATAATCAGAATCAATGCAATGAAAAAATACAAAAAGGTTATTGCTCTTCAACCTTTTATTCGTTTTTCCTTGCCTCCACATAGTCAAGAGCTGCAACCTTCCTCAAGAGCTGTATTAGAAAAGAAAAGAATTCACATATATTAGACACAAGGTCGGGAGAACTATTGAAAAACAGAAAACAAATAGACACCCACAACAACCCCTTGAAACAAACCATCCTGAGAATATATATCATCTCAATCCTATGTTCAGAACTCAGCATAAAAGAGACACTGTAAAGATAACCTGAGTTGAAGTAGTCTATTCAGAGGAGCTTATGTTAATTCATTTTCATTTTGACCAAAAGCTCTCTTCATAAAGTATACTTAAACTCAACATTATCTACAACTAGAAAAACTTAAATGCGGAGGTAGTCTTTTCAAAGGAGCTTACAGTCAAAATTCAAAAATGACAGATAAATGGTCATATTAAGTTTACAAACGAACAAGGTTAAGGGCACAAACTAATATATTGACAAAAGAATAAGAACAATAGAAAATAAAATGAAAATGACGGCAAATTAAGATCATAGTATTGCACAATCTATTTATAGTGCTAGTCAAGACCCAAAAAAAAAATCTGTATTGAAACTCCTACACTGAAAAAAGTTCCACTAAGTCATCCCGAAAAGTACCTCACATCTGATGAGATTATACGAAATCATCTGTCAGAGATCCAAGCGAGAATAGTGCAGCAAATGTCGGCAACACCTAGTGAAAATAGCACCATTTTATATACAATGTAAAATGCAGAAACAAACACTCAGCTCACAGAACCCTGTTTGAACAATCCACTCAAACTATGTACTAAACAATATAAATCCGATTCTGATTAAATGAAAAAACCAAGTCGATTAAATTATGAAGACCTGAGTAAACTTCTGGCCCTTCTCATGATAAACAAATTTAAGTTGGTCAGCGTCCAGGGCATCCTGGGAGCAAGCTCGAATACCCAACGCATAGAACGCTAAATCCCTGCCAAGTTACACAAGGGTATATATTATAGACTAAACATTAACACAACTAGCAATTAAGCTAATAAGGTATCCTAATAGCTCTTTCCTAGCATTTCAACTGGTATTTAGTCAATTAAAATACGTGATATATATATATATATATGTATCTACACTTTCGTATAATTGCTCTAATGGAAATGCTTAAGCCTACCTCTGAGTAGATATACGTCTTCTGAAGTCCCCAGAAACAACATGTGCATCAAGCATATAAGAAAAAATTATAGAAATCGATAAGATTATTCGAAAACTAGATTGAATTTAAGAGTTGAGAAAATGAATTAACAAGGTAATGAATAACGGAGAAATAGAAACCTCGGGGAATCTGTAAGATTGGATACGATCAGGATCAAGGGCGGATGTGAATTCACACACCTCCTTTCTAAGAAAGCATCAAGGGAACAAGAAAAAAGTATTACCTCCAGAGTTTTGTTGCCCACTGGATACAGAAATAGGAAGTCTTCTTAGAAATTTCAGCGAGAAGAGAGTCGAGGTGGGCAACAGAAGCGTCGCAATCAGTGAGAAGAGGGCCAAAAGCTGCACCAAGTAATCCAGTACCATCAAAATCAAAATTAAAATCAAAATCAAACTCAGAATCAAAATCAAACTCAAAATCAAGCTCAAAATTAAAATCAATATCAAAATCAAACTCAAAATTAAAATCAAAATCACTCACAAAATTCAGCAATCACCTGAAACATAAGAGAGGAAATTTGATAAAGGAACTGAGCTGAGGAGCCAAATAACAATTTGGATTTGGATTTTAGAGCTGAGTCATTAGCTCCATGACAGTTCGGATTTTAGAGCTGAAATTATGAGAGAAGAACAATTTGGATTTTGGGGAATAACTGATAGGATTTTGAACGGAGCTGAGAGAACAACTTCGAAAGCTCTTGAACATAATCAATTATTCTAATTGTTATACTTGCATACCAAAAATTCATTTTTCACGAACCTTTGTTTCAATTTGTTTTTTTAAGTGGTTGAGACAACAAAATAATTTGTTATGAGACTCTTCAGTTTTCACGGAAGCGGCAAAGGCCGCCAAATTTTTCTTAGGATATGTTTTGTTAAGAACTATTAAAGGTAGCTGACGACAAAAATACAAATTTGTCGTAAACAAAGTAACAACAAAATTATAATTTTATCGTAAAATTAAATTATGACAAATAATTTTGTTAGGTAAGATAAAAACTTTGTGTCAAATATTAATTTAAAATATAGACAATAAATATAAAAATTTATCGTTTAAGACGTATTTAAACGACCAAATAGTTAACGACGAAATTATAAATTTGTTGTGAATATAAATTACAACAAATAATTTTGTTGGCTAAAATAAAACATTTGTGAGAAATATTGAGCTAAAATCTATACGACAAATATAAGAATTTGTTGTCTAAGACATATTTAGCCGACAAAATATATTTTGTCATCTTATTTTTTGTCGGCATAGTAACTTTTTCTTGTAGTAAGACTGCTTCGGATTATAAAACGTTGGTATGTCGACATATTGACATATTGACATATTCATCCTCATACTTCGGCATAGCCAACATATTGACATATTCAGCCTCATACTGATCTTTAAATCTGCGCTTTCATAATTTTGATGGGTTTTTAATGGATTTTAATGGCGTGTATTAATTTAGATTTTAATGGGTTTTAATATATTTTAATGGGTTTCAAATTTGTTTGGTTTCAACAGATTTTAATAGTTTTTTTATGGATTTCAAGGTGTTTTTATATGAATTTTGTTTTTTTTTATTGATTTGAAATGTTTTTGAGGTGTTTTATTTATGTTTTATATACTTCTTTAGTTGACTGAAAATAATTTTCAATTTTGACCCTTCAAATAAATTTAAAGGCTGAAAATTATACACTCCTTCCTCTACTTTATTTCTTCCTAAACCTTTTCAGTTCTTTTTGGGTATAAATTAGTTTCATACTATTTGGTATGAATGCAAAGTTATTTTATACTATTTGGTTGGATGCAAGTAGCCGTGCAACGAGTGCATGTTGGTAAAACCCTTCAGTATTGTAGCAATGACCGCATTTAACAAAAACACTACATCAACCAACAGCTTACGAGCTAATGAAAATTTCATATGAAGTCCTTTAATTCTTTAACTACAGAGAGAGCTTGTCTAGCCCACTCTTCCACTTCATGATACTCATTGAAAAAAAAGCATATGTTCTCTTAGAACAGTTTAGACCCAAAAACATCATTTGTTAAGTGGAATTAAAGTGCTTGCATTGCATGGGAATTGAATGCCCATGAAAACAAAACAAATTCATTGTTTTTGAATAGCAATTGAAAATTACCAGCCATAAATAGTGAAAAATTAGCAGCCATAATCCATATAGGGATGTGCGGGAAAAGAAACTAACAATAGCAATGCCTATAAACAGTGCAGGAATACCAAATTCTAAAATATTAATTAACGAAATAATTTGTAAAATATATATTAAAAAGTATAACTCTACAGTTCTAGGAAGCTAATAGAAATACAACATATGGAAAAGGGAGCATATGGAAGCTAGTTTAGGAATGCAGAATTAATACAGGTAGGCATCAATGGTTTCCCAAATAAGGAAGATGAAGGTGCAATGGTGGAGGAAGGAATGAGGGAATATGTTTTTTATTTTTTATAAACAAATATATTGAAATCTCTAGAGTGTGGTGTGGATAGTTGATAGAGGTAAGTACGTATAATTTTCATCTTCAAATCAGTTTAAATTCATAAATTTATCAAAACATATAAATTTTTTGAGTTTTTGAATACACCTAGATTTGTATTAATTTTTGAAATGTTAATGGAATACACCTAGATTTTAATAAATTTGAAAACAATCGCTTAAAATCACAATTGAATACACCTAAATTTCTACAAATTGTTTTAAAATCTTAATTAAATACCTTTAAATTTTAAAATCATTTAAAATGTCAAATTGAATATATACACCGGCCCTAAAGGAGAATAGTGTGTGTTTCCTGCCCATGTTGCAAAAGCACGCCCAACTGCGCCCCTAGCTGCACCTGAGAGGCTTTGATCAAATCCATAGGTGAGATGGTATTTATAGAGGCCGGCCATCTTGAGCGTTATCATAACAGTTGTAGCGTCTAGTAGTCCGATGACTAATTGAGGTTGTAGTTGATCGAGCTGGTATGTTTTGATTGCCGACTGCAACTGCATGTTCGTCAAAATCATCGTCATTAGAGCGTGCACTTTGGCTCAACTAGCCGAATTTTTGGAGGTCTTGAATGCCTTGAACTTTGTCACCTTTGTGAGAGCCTTTTAGATGGCCAAGGAACTCAAATGGATCGATGAGGATGTCGCATGAGAGAGTAGAGAAAGGAGGATGGGGACTATGGTACGTGATTGTGAAGAAAGATAGATTGGTACTTTTTGATGCCGTTGTATAATCCTAAGCAAAAAGTAATTCGGGAGAAAAAGGAATTTACAACTATCACAAGGGGTCGCGATCCTATGCTCACAGGTATAGGTGAATCGATGAAAACTGGGTCAATGTAGCCAGAGGTGAATGTCTGGGGGCAAGTCTATGATGGCCACAGCAACCAGACAGTTGAAACTATTTACGTAAATTACTTTTTTGCATGCTAAATGTTAATTTTTAATTTCCATAATCATATTCCAAAGTAATGGTACGTTTATTCGAATTTGTACGATGTGATGCAGCAAGACATACAGAATGTGCAGGCTGAGCTGTCGCAGCTGCTATAGGATCCCGTCAAGTCAAAGGGGATCATGGAGAGACAACTGGGTAAGAGCCCTGGCAAGATAATGCGGGGGTCGGGAGATGCGATAGTGCAGGATGTCACGAGTGGCTCTTCGAGTTCTTCTCGGGGTGAGTACGTGCATCATGAGTGGTTCACAGAGCTTCAGAAAAACTTCCAGAACCTCTCCAAGCCTAATGCGCGAGCGTCAGGGCTGAAAACGCAACCATCATCGCCAAAACCGTGACCATCGATCAAGGCCATCCATGATGCGGTGGTTGAAGTGATGCGTGCACGTTGGATAGATATTCCTCTGCAGCAGGCTCATTAGCCGTACCAGCAGCCCGCCACGGATCCAGGCCACTCCAACCAGTTACCGAACAATTAGATACATAGGGCGTAGTAATTTATTTTTAATTATGTAAAACATTAACTTTTATAAATAGCCTTTTTATTTTTATTGGATTTTAACATTTTTTTTAATTATATATAATTATATAAATTATTAAAAAATTAAATTTTCCCCTATAATTGAAGGATTTGCCGACAAATTACAACCATTCGCAGGGCAAGATAAAAACAAATTCAGTGGACAGCTGCCGAATTATTTGTACACTTCGCCCGCCGACACTAACTGGTTGTCAAAATCATCGTCATTGGAGTGTGTCTTTTGGTTCAAGTAGCCGAACTTTTGGAGGTATGTTTTTGAGGTCTTGGATGTCTCGGACTTTGTCACCTTTGTGAGAGCCTTTAAGGTGGCCAAGGAACTCAAATGAAGATGAGCTTGTTGCATGAAGAGTAGAGAAAGGAGGACGAGGATGATTAGAATGACTGAACAGAGAATGATTGGTACTTTTTGACGCCATTGTACATAAAATAATACTAAGCAAAAATGATTACCAAATTTAGTTTGGTGCTTGAGCTTTGTATTTGGAGGGGTATTTATAGGTCTCTGATCTCTATTAAGCATAAATTAATTAACATTTGAGGCAGTGTCGTAACACATTTCTAAACAATTTCCAAATCGGGATTAAGGTCTATCCATGGCAAATATATGTCATGACTTTGAGTTGGTCTTGAGGTTGAAGACGACGGCGCCGCGACGGAAGATAAGTGATTAGAGAATGCGTACAAAACAGAGACTAATTCGTGGTTGAGAATATACAATATACGCTAAGTATTAAACTAATTAGATGAGGGGAAGATTGTTGGAAGACTAATTAAGTATAACTTGGATGCATCTTAATCCACTTAACTCAACGCATGAGAGTCAAGACCTAGATTCCAAGACCAATGATCGACGTATTTCTATATTATATAACGATAATAGGGATTGGATTATACATATTAAGTATCGTTTATGTTTTTATAAGAATTGAATCTGAAACTACTCAAATATACATGTTTTCTTCGTCTGTTGGTGAAGGAATGGTCTCAAGCCAAATGAAACTCGCTTCACTTTTTATTCTATACCGTTCATTTGGGAGAGTCTAATCATAGACCCCTTATGTACTTTCACTCTATACTATCCATTTCCGAGAGTCGAAATTGAAAACACACATTATACAATACTAGACATTAGTAAGTTACATGTTTTTCACTCTATACTATCCATTTACGAGAGTCGAATTTGAAAACACACATTATACAATAGACATTAGTAAGTTACATGTTTTCTTTCTTTTATTGATAAAAGAATGGTGTGAAGCCATATGAAGCTTGCTAAACTTTTTAATCTACTCAATCCGTTACAAGTCGAATCTGAGACCGAGTACTATACAATTCTAGACCGCGGTAAGTGAATGCTTTTTAATCTTGCTAAACCTTTTACTCCATACCGTCTAGACCGTAATAGATTAATGTTTTATTCGTTATCTATTGGGGAAGGAATAGTGTGTAGCCATTGAAGCTCGACACACCTTGACTCCGGACCGTCTGATCAAAGGACGGTTGTCAAGTAACATTCCGATGACCATCGTCATTTCAAGAGAGTACTAGACATCAGACAACAGTCAATACTTCACTATGGACATTGCCCTATCCAACTGAAAAAGCTCATACATTACAGCTTACCAAATTAGCCCCACAAGGGTTTCTTTTGTACACCCAAGAACACCAAAAACACTGTCAAAAAGAGGCCTTAATGCTGATTACAGAGCATAACCTAAACCGTCTTGAGGCAACTGAAGAAAAAGGACATTCCCATTTGAGAGAGGAAAGACGGCTTACAAAAAGAGATTCATTACATCAACATTTCTCCCTACGGGCAATGAAGCTAAGTCAGTGGAAACTCAATGCACAAAATGCAGTACAAGACAATCTATCAAACGAACTAAATCATATATAGGTAGGGCAAAGTAATAGCAGTTTTACAAGAACCATATCAAAATTGGTTAGATATACCTCACTCAATGAGAACCATAACCATTTGCACCCAATTCTACCTCACCGACTTTCTGGATTGCCAAAGCTCCCGCTTCTCTAATCTCTTCACCAAAATCATCATCATCATCTTCAGAATCTAAAGTAAACCGACTCTGGTTACCAAATTGATTTATCTCCGGCCCAAGTGGCTTATAGCTAGAAACATCATCATTCCTACCTCTACCTCCACCTCCATTTTTGCTACTGACAATAACTGAGTAAATTCCCACAACCAAAGCCACCATTAGAGCAAGATGGCAATTAAATTGAAGTGTGACAATGGCACTAGCCCTGTGAAACTCAGGGTGCCCCTTACATCTCACAGTGTAATTTCCTCTACTCTTTTTGTGCAAAGAACATCCATGAGCAATCAAATTGGTGTAAAATGAAATACCCATTTGCAAAAACCAAGTTCCTTGAAGAATCAATCCAACCCCACGCCCCAATTTCGGGTATTTCGAATTTGGGTTATTGAATTCAAGCATGGTGGAGAATATACAAACAGCAATTGGCAAAAGTAAGAGATCAAAGTATCGATTTTCAATCCCGCTAGTGTCTTTTCTTTGGAGGTAGAAGTATAAAAATTCTTCAATGAAAGCAAAAAGACCCATCAAATTTAGCAACGAACAAGGTAAAGTCGAATTCGTGAAGTTTACCAGAAGACCGGTTATTGCGTAGAGCAAGAAGAGGGAGGCGATCGCCAGGACCTGGAGTTGCTGGGCTGAGCCGACTCGGTCAACTGAGTCGACCGCGTCAAAGAATGAAAGCAGAGAGTTGAGGATGATCAGTAATGAAATGACGAAGGCGAATAGGTAATAAACTGACGCCGTTGATCGCGGTGGGGTCTGAACCGGAGAAACCGACGATAGCGGAGCTGGATCTCGGGTTGGGTTCTCGACTGAGGTAGAAATGGCTTCGTATGCACCCATCAGAATTAGGCTGCCGCCGCCGGCTGCGAAGCAGAGGAACCCCATTCTTGATCTTCGTTTTTTATTTTTGTTTTGCTCTCAGCAGAGAGATCTTAAGGGTCTCCAAAGGCGGGTTTCGTTTTCTGAGACGATCGGATTGTTGTTCTTGTTGGCGTGCGTCATATCAGATTCTGGAATTGTTTATTGTCCTTCTTGTCTGACTTTTTGGTTGTAGTGCCCGCCTCAAGTAAATGCTCTGCTTCCTCAAACCCGTGTGTGGAGCGTCTGATTAAGCCATGGCAAAAAATCTGCGGTTAGGTTTTCATCAATGTTTACTAGATGCGTGATATCCGCTAACGCGAATGTTAACTAAAAAAAATTAAAAGAGTATTAATTATCTGATTCTGTATTTTTCTTTTTCTTCATTCTTTTTATTAACTAATTATTTTTTAATTAAAATTTTAATATTATATATTTAATCATTAAATAATATTAAGGTTATTTTCGTCAAATTTTATTACTGTAATCTTTTAAGTCTCTTATTTTTATAATAATATATTAAAGGTCCTATATTAAATAGTATAATTATGGTAATAATCATGAATAAAAATATCGGTAATTTCGGTCGAAATTTAGCCGATATCGAAAAATCCGGCCGGCTACACATAAGGAAGGGTGAACAAAATTGCCCGAAATTTTGACATTTTTTCTTATTTTAAGCCCGTAGATCTCATTATAGGATTAAAAAGATTGCGACAGTGTGTTAGATCATGAAATTCAGACGTAAAATGAAGGATTTTCAGTTGGGTCATGTCGTCGGGTCCGAAAACTTGAAACGCAAACTCAGCTCGACGAAGAAGACAACACTGTGCAAGCGTGTGGCCACCACACGTAGAGGTTGTCACCTGCATGTGGGCATGCGGGGTTTGTTAGCGGTCCGTTCAAAATGAAATATTTTTTATTTATTTTTTGAGTTTAATGGTACAACTTTTAAGTTAATGGGATACCATATGGATATATTTCTGAAAATCCAATATAATATTTTTATATTTAAATTTTTATTTGATATAAAAAAAATTGGGAATATAAAACATAAGGATAATTTGAATATTAATGAATTTTAGAAGCAAAATATGTTGAACGAAATAATTCATAAAGTATAGATGGTTAATTTGAAGCAAATTATGTTGAATTGAAACAAATTATGTTGAATTGAAATAAAATAGCAAATTATATGTTGAATTAAAGTAAATTATGTTGAATTGACGAAATGGTTAATTTGAGTATTAATGGATTTTATAAAAATATGAGATGAGCTTACGGTTAATAAGAATTCGTTTTACGTCCAATTTTCACTAATTAATGTCCAATTTTCTAAATTATTATGTACATACTACTCCCCATTTTTTAAATTATTATTTAAATGTAAACTCCATTATTATGCTTATTTTTATATTTTAAACTATATTAACATTCAATTATAATAATTCATTTTAATTTATGTTTATGTTTAAAATTTTATATTATTAGTTATCGGCAGAACCCTATTATATTATATTATTCATCATATATTTATTATATCAAAGTCATTTTATAAATTTTATTAGTCTTATATGACAATTATTGGGTACTTAAGTTTTTCCTAAAATTTCATTCCAAATTTCCAACTTTTAGACCAAATGTCTGTCATTTTTGTTGACCGTAAATGATATCGATGTCGATATTTGGGGCGAGATATCCATAAATTTGACTATCAATATATCTGTCGATATCGATATTTCAATTCTTGGTAATAACCAATTTTTTTAGGGAGTATAACTATTTTTTTTTGTCAAGGAGTATAACCATTTATTAAATGATATAGTTATGGTAATAATTATTTAAGTCCTTTTTTAAATGGTGTGGTTATGGTTTTTAAAAATTTAATTGACGGATAAACCATTTAACCATTTATAACAAAACCATTTAATCATTTATAATATAATGGTTTAATCATTTAACTATTTATTACATAATCAGATCATTTTTTTGGTCATATTTATTTCACCTTTTCTTGCGTTGTTTAATTAAAGTTAATTGAAAGAAAATGGAAACAAAATCAAAAGAAAATTTGAGAAAAATTAAAAATAAATAAATAAATAACCTCACCCCAAACCCTCATTAGCGACTCGCGATGTCAACAGGTCAACGCGAATTTTTTGGCCATTTCTGGCCACTTCAAGCACTGATCTTGATAAGAATTTGTAACGACCCGTCTCGAATTTCAGGATTAGATTAGTGATTAATCACGATTAGTGAGGTTAATCGGTGATTAGTTAGGCAAAATCGGACGAACGATACAAAATGACCGTTTTGCCCCTAGGCATGGGCAAAATGTTGATTTTTTATTCTGGCGGTCAAATAGACTTTGACCGATGACCGTGACGTAGTTCGTGACGTCACAAGTTCATAGACGGGTGGCACGTTCAATTCCGACGTTCGAGGAGGAAGTTATGACGTTTGGAAGTTTAGGGGTATTTTGGTAATTATGGTTAAAAAGGGACAAATGTTGACTTTTTGACCAGGAGGTCCGATGGCCGAGGGCCGAGGACCATTACGTAGATCGGGATGATACGAATCCATAGACAGGCGGCACGCTGAAATTGAACTTCAAACGGGGAAGTTATAAGTCACAGAAGTTCGATTTCACTATGCACGTACTTCGAGACGGGGATGATTTGGCAATATCTGATTGGGCAGATATTTTCAGTGGGTCCCATGGATGAGTGAAAAGTGTCACTCATCCCATTGGTCCAAACCCCTAAATTGTGGATCTAAGCTAAATAAATATTAATATAATTATTATTTTATAATTAATCTCTCCAACATCAAATCCTATCCATCCATTCCAATTAAACACTCAATCCTCACCACTCATCTAATCATCTATTCTCTCCTCTCTCATCAGATATTTTCTTCTTCATTTTCCCTCACAAACCCGAAAACCCTATAACTCCATTTTCTTTATTTTCTTCAAAATACACGACACCACCACAAACCTCCATCTAGTGTGACCGTGAGAGTGTTGTGAGGATGATTGAGGAACTGAAGACAACGGCTAGGACGGTGGCTCACGGTGGAGAAAACCCGTGAGGTACATTTTATTCAAAATTTGGAATTTTAGTTTTAGGGGTTTTCGAGGGTTGCTAAGGATTGGGTTGTGCATCTGGGGACCCTAGGAGTTGAATATGATTGTTTTCGTGGCTTGGGATGGCCTGGAACGGCCGTGGACGGCGAAGGAAAACACCTCCGCCATGGTCGAGTTTGAAGGGACGATTTTGGTGAGTTCTTCTTAGTTTTTAATGTCTAAAAATATTAGAAATAGGATTAGGAAGGTATTAGAATCAAAATGGGATGAAATGGACCGAAAACGTGGACGTTTGGGCCTTGAACCGGTCCAGGCCGGTTCGATTGCAGAAAAACCCGGTTTGTAACGACTCGTCCCAAATTCCTAGATTAGATTAGTGACTAATCACGATTAGTGAGGCTAATCCGTGATTAGTTGGGCGAAATCGGACGAACGATGCGAAATGACCGTTTTGCCCCTAATGGTGGCAAAATGTTGACTTTTCATTCGGGCGGTCAAATGGAATTTGACCGATGACCGTGACGTAGTTCGTGATGTCACGAGTTCATAGGCAGGTGGCACGTTCAATTCCGACGTTTGAGGAAGAAGTTATGACGTTCGGAAGTTTAGGGGCATTTTGGTAATTTTGGTTAAAAGGGGTCAAATGTTGACTTTTTGACCGGGATGTCCGATAGCCGAGGGCCAAGGACCATTACGTAGATCGGGACGATACGAACCCGTAGACAGGCGGCACGTCGAATTCGGACGTTCGACGGCGAAGTTACGGTTCACGGAAGTTCCAGATACTATTCACGGTGATGCGTTTCACGAGACGAATTGAGTTTTGTCTTTAGTGTGGGCCCAGATATTTTGGCAGGCCAATGGATGAGTGACAAGTGTCACCCATCCATTGCCCACCTTCCCACCTACATGCATCGATCATTCCTTTATTTCCATTCATCCAAACCAACCCAAAAACCCATAACCCGTGCAAACCATCCCTCACAAACACCCATCAACCTTCTTTGATCATCATGAACCATGAAGGAAGCAAGGAGAGGAGGTTGAAATGAGGTTGGTGGAGGAAGGATCGCAAGCCGCCGTGCACGGCGGCCATGGAATCGTGAAGGTATCGGTTTTGGCCCAAATTTTCCTATTTTCAATTTCTTGCATTATGGGCCGTTTTGAGTGATTAGGAATTGGTTTTTAGGTTGTTAGGAAGTTAATAGGAAGGTTTTGGGTGGCAGTTTGGGCTGAGCAGCCGTGTAGGCTGATCGGGAAAAATGAACCGTGAGGTTCAAAATTAAACCATGAGATTTTGATGGTTTTTGATGTTTTAAGTAATGGATTTAGGTTTCTAGGATTAAACTAGGAATTATAGGATTGAATTGGGGTTGAATCGGACCAAATTGAGACGGGAAAATGCCTGAACCGGTCACGCCGGTTTGGTTAGACCGGTTGCGCAGGCTGGATCGGTCGACTGCGTGGAGAAGATGACACTGTGCAGGGCGCGTGAGGCCCACGCGCAGTGCACTCTCAGGGCGTGTGAGGGCGCGTGGCAGGGAATCTTGGGAAAGTTCCAACATGTAATTTCATCTATTCGATGTAACGAACATTTTGGGACTGTTTTCGTGTCAATCGGACACCGTTTCGATATAGTTCGGGACGTCCGAAGGTTTAGGTTCGGTTTTAAAAATAGTTAAAAATACCGAAAAATTACGGGGCCTTAATGGGAGGTTAATTAAGTAGTTAGTAACCTTCTATTAAAATTTGGACAGGTTTGGGAGTCCCGGTGACGGTGATCAGCTCGGGGAGCCGTATGGTACGCAAATCGAGGCGGCAGCTCGGACGGTCTGTGAGTGGACCTTGATTTCTAAACTGTGATGCATGCATAAATGTTTTATATGGTTTATGAATATGATTCTATGATGTTGATTTGGATGATTGTGAATTATATGGTTTCACGTATTTCGAGGCGATTTACGTGCTTGCACGTAAATCGAGGTTTTCCGATTTTACACTGATTTTTCGTACTTATGATTTTGGTTATGATTTCATGAAATGATTTTGGATTTGAAAAGGTAACTCTCGGACTTGAGGTCCATTTGATTTACGGAATCGGGCCGGAGGCCCAGTTGGTTTACGATTCAGACTATAGGTCTAGTTTCTATGTGAATTCGAGCCTAGGGCCCGGTTATGTGTTACAAATGGTTTTTATGGTTCATGACGGTTTATGGGAACCGGCATGAACCCTTGAAATGGATTTACGGGTCATGACGGTTTATGGGAACTGCATGAACCCTCGGAAAGGATTTTACGGTTCATGACGGCTTATGGGGGCCGGGCATGAATCCTTGAACGGTTTCAAGAATGATTTCAAAAAGTTTTTCATATTACATCCTTTATATATGATTGTCTCCTCCGGGGAGGGTCGTTGGCCTGGGTGGACCCCGGAGTAGTCACGGAGCACTGACTGAGTGGAGTCGCCCCCCAGTTGGGTTCCTTACTCTCAGGATGGGCATGGTTCGTTACCTCCAGGGAGGGTCATTGATCTACGGACATTGACCTGGGTGGACCCTGGTGAGACTTGGGTTTGATGTAACGACCCGTCCCGAATATCAGGATTTAATAGTATTTAATTGTGTTTTACTAATCTGGGATTAGTTGAGCGATTTCGGACGAATTGTGCAAAATGACCGTTTTGCCCCTGGGCGTGGGCAAAACGTTGACTTTTAATTCGGATGGTCAAATGGACTTTGACCGATGACCGTGACGTAGTTCGGGACGTCACGAGTTCATAGACAGGTGGCACGTTCGGTTCCGACGTTTGTGGTGAAAGTTATGATGTACGGAAGTCCAGGGGCATTTTCGTAATTTGGACGATATAAGGGTGAATGTTGACTTTTCGACCGGGATGTCCGATGGCCGAGGGCCAAGGACCGTTACGTAGGTATCGTCGATACGAATCCAATGACAGGCGGCACGCATCAATCGGAGTCCGTATGACCGAGTTACGGGTCAGGATGCGTGAGGGGCATTTTGGTAATTTTCTGCACAAGGGCAGAAATGTAATTTCACACGGGACACTGTTCCATTGAACTGGCCGTGTAGTGGATGCTTGGTGCGATCGATCCCTTGATTGTTTATCAATTAAATGGCTGGATTGGGACGGTTTGAGGTGGAATTGCACATGGGGTTGTGTTGGCATCGATCACTGAACGTGGGCACTGGTTTTTCTATGATTTTCGGGTCAGTGCGGGAACCTTTACACAGTGGATTGAGGACGGTTTTGGACGCTTTTAACGGCTAAATTGAATTAAAAGAATGAAGAGTGTGTCGAGGGCAGTTCACTGAGATTGAGAGATGGAAAAATGGAGTGGAAATGGTGGAGGAATGCTCAAAAACCCGAAATTGGGTTCTGGGAAATTCAAATTCGAATTTCCAGTTTTAGGCCAGCCCAAGCCTAATTGACGGTGGATTGAGCTTTCTGGAACTTCAACGTGTCGAACCAGATCAAATGGGGCAAGCTTGGGAGCTCCTAGGGCCGTGAACGGACATGGTGGACGGCCGGAAAACTCAAGCTTGAGTTGTGACGATTGAGGTATTGTCGAGTTCAATTAATCATGCTAATTGGTTCGTGTTAGTCCTTATATGCTTCATATGAAGTTAATTTGACAATGGTTGAGGATTGATGGAGTTTTGGTGGTTGACCCGTTTTGGGTGATCACGGGTTGTTGACACGATTAATCGATGGTTGATGTTGATCATTGACACAGAACTGAAATTGGTTGGTTGATGATTGTTTTAGGATCAAGAACGGATTGAATTGATGTCGAATTGGGTGTGATTGAGCCGGATCCTATCGCGGGTAATCAGACCCGTTTACCAGACAAACGGGTGAAGGTGGTGACTGTAGCAGTCACTGTAGCAGGCGCGTGGCTTTCACGCGCAGCCACTCACGGCGCCGCGTGACGGCGCATGGGCACGAATCTCGAGGTGAGGTCAACATGACTTTTATCCTATACAATATAACGAACATTTTAGCGTTGGTTTCGTGTCGATCGGATCCCGTTTCAATATTGTTCGGGATGTCCGAAGGTTTTAAATCCAGTTTAAAAATACTTAAAAATTCGGGAAAATTACGGGACTTGAATAGGATGTTAATGATGAGGTTAGTAATCCTCTAATGTGTTTTAAACAGGATTGGGAGTCCCGGTGTTAGTGGTGTGGCCCGGGAAGGCCTATGGCACGCGTATCGAGGCGCTCGGTTAAACGGTCTGTGAGTGGACATTGGTTTTATAAATTCGATGCATGCATAACTGTTTCATGATTGTTATAATTGGGATTATATGATTTATTTTGGATATCAGTGAATTTATATGTTTTCGCGCATTTCGAGGCGATTTACGTGTTTGCACGTGAATCGAGGTTTTCTGGATTTGCACTGATTTCCATAAATATGGATGGATATGATTTCATGAAACGGTTACGGATTTGATAAAGTGAAATCGGGCCAGGGGCCCAGTTAATTTGTTGAATCGGGCCAGGGGCCCAATTGAATTATGAAATCGGGCCAGGGGCCCAGTTAACTTATGAATCGGGCCAGGGGCCCAGTTGACTTATGAAATCGGGCCAGGGGCCCAGTTGACTTATATATGTGATTTCGGGTCGGGGACCCTAAAATGGAATTGAATAAACTATTTCGGATTTGATTCAACTATTTGGACTTATGACGGTTTTATGGAAATTCGGGGCAGGGCCTTGTGATATTTTGGAAATGAATAATAAAATGTGTTCCATAAAACCATCTCGATATGAGGATATTTATATCCTGGTCTCCTCCAAGTGTCGGGGACACTGGAGAAGTCACGGTGCATTGCCTGCGAGGGCTCATTGTACGGAGCTACCGGACCGTATAGTGATCCAGGAGCAGGATTGCTGGACGTCATGGACGTCAGACATCGGGGATGTCAGAGATATGGACCCGGTGAGACCCCGGGCAGCACGCGTTGCTTAATACCGTGAGATATGACGTCTGGAACGTCAAGCGTCTAGGACGCTAGGCATCGGGGATGCCGGAGATGGAGAAATAATAAATGAATGTTACTGGATTGATGAAATAACTCTTTGTTTGACTTTTGGAATTTGAAACTATGCTTTGGTTTCCGGGCTAAGGCCCTAATGGTTATTTCTAAATAAATATGGGATCATTGGTTTTTGGTGCATGCATATGATTTTACTGAGGGGCATAAATGTCTTATAAATGTTTTTAACAGACTTGTTTATTTTCGTCCACTCACAGCTTTTTTTTTTAATGCCCTTCAGGTTGATTCCGGATACGACTGCAGCAGAGACTTGAGCATCGCACACCTCCTCCATCGATCCTTACGCACTCTGGAAGCCCGTTTGGGCAATGGCAATCGGTTATCCCTTGTCTGACGCCTCTTGTCAGATGGGAGCATGTCACATTCCATGGTAATCCCGGGGGGATTGGGATGGGTCGTGTCAAGTGGTATCAGAGCAGGTTTTGCTCTTTTGTGCGCGAAGGACGAGGGTGTGATGTCTCTTTGGGCTGCAGTTCCGTTGTCAACTTGATAGATAGTTTTGGGTTTGTATGGTGAATTGGGTGTGTGTGGCCCGATACGCCGTGCATTGATGCGATTCAACCCAGGTGGGGTTGTATACGATTAACTAGTAATGTGGGACCGTCGGTTCGGTCATGTGAGGATGGATTGTTGTGCCACTGGGCACAGCTAGGTTCAGGGAACCCCATTGGAATAATGTTATGGAAGTATGAAACTCAGTTGAGTAATGGTCTAAGTTATGGACCCTGGTAGTGTTGGCTAGTGTACGGGGTGTTGGTGCATCGAAGTTAGCCGATGACCTTCGTGGTGGAACCCACGTTGAATTGACGATTGGATTAGATTTGACGTCTATGCGATGTCAGGACCGCGGGGTCGGTCAGGTTGTGAATTTTACTGCAGAAGGCAGTTGGGTTCGGTGGAACCCTAGGGTGTGATTTTGGAACCCTAATTTATAATCGATGGACTGGAAAAGTGAACTTTAATTGAAGATTTGTGCTGCGACGAGCGGCTGAGGTCGTGGATGACCATATGGATGACTCTATTGAGTCTAGTCAGGATTATGGGTTTCGATCCACGGATGCGGTTATGAGATAAAATATGGAATCCCGTGTTGGATCGAATATTAGTGTGATGTGTGGTTACGGATCTTGACAAGCGATGACTGTTGGTCGACAGTTGTGTCGAGATGACTGGCTATCGAGGGTATTTAGTGTGGCTTCCACACTTGAGGATCGGGGGATGTTCAGGGAACGTCCATTATCCTGATGTGCCAGTGGTCAAATTGGAGGTACCCATAGTCGTGGGGTACGAGTGCTGTTACGGGATCGTCGTTCGTAATGAACGGAGATCCAGGGTAACAACTTTGCACACTGTGTGCTAGCATGGATGTTCGTGTGCTATGTATGGATGTTGGTATGGTGATACCTTTATGCCAATACTAGTATGGATGCCTGTGTGCTGATACTAGTGTTGATGATAGTGCGTTGGTGCTGGTGCTAGCGCTGGTGCAGGTGACAGTAATTGTGATGACGATGAGCCACTAGTTGGGGTGTGACTCTGTCATGATGAACAGATGATTGGTATCTGCGACTCAGTGGTGGTTGAGTCTTGGACTGGATGGGATCCAGTGGAGGTTGTGTCGTGTTGGGATAAGTCCTAACAGATATATGATGACAAGTGATGAATGGATCAAAAGGTATGATTGAAAATTTGGGGAATCTTGGGATGATGTTCCCTATGTCAGGTGTATTGGTGGATTTGGGGAGTTGTTGTCAACTCCGAGATTGGTATGTTGGTATACTTCTTATATCCCCAGGAAGTACAAGGAAATTATTGAAATTGGAAAAGTCGGGGAAACCATTCGTGGTATTGAGGTGTGATTTTGTGATTGTGAATCACTTGGAATCTGAGGATTGAACCTGTAAAGGTCGAGATGTGAGACAAAGGCAGTATGGTATGCACATTCAGGCAAAATTGTTGATATTCCGTTTGGAATCGGGGTGTGTGCATACATGATTATTGACGGACGTGAGGTCCGAGTAATGAATTGATTTTGGACACGTGGTGGTCCAAGTGAGGTATGGACGTGGGCAGTCCAGTGGTTGGACTTGACATCTCATTGGGAGCATGTCTGTTCCCAACCTGGTTGGGACTCCCGTGTCGGGGAGAGTTGTGATTGGGAGACGAGAGGAGTGCTCGTTTCCACATCGGTTTTTGGTATTCCGAAGTCTTTGGGGTTGACTTCTTATTTCCTGCCGTGGCAGATGATGATTGTTGCTACCAGTACGTTGAGCGTGTATTGGTGGGTGGACCCATGTTTGGCTTGGGGTCATTGGACACAAGCAGTTGTGTATGATCTTGGAATTGGTGGTGAAATGCGAGGTCATCTTTCCACCGAGGGAAATTTGGCGAATGTTTCAATGAGGGTGTAAGACCCTACGATCAGCTTTCAGATGGATTGCTTGCTATGTGAGCATGTGTGGATCCTAGGTGGATCTGATTTGTGATGTTGTTAACTATGGACGGTATGACGATCTAGGATCGTGGTATTACGTTTCGGATGACGTAGTGTTGGATCTGGGTCGTGATCTTGATGATCCAGATTGGGTGGAGAGTTTATCACTCTTACCTTGATATGTGAGTCGTAAATGACGGGACTGAACTTCTTTTCGGAGTGAGTCCATGTGGTTGTTACTTGGTTGAGTAGGTTTCCGATGTGGTCAGATTTTGTCAACCTTTGACGTGTGGATATTGGGATTGGCTTCCCTATGAAGTCAATCGAATGTTTTGGGCAGGCAACCGATAGGTTCGGTTATGTTACGTCTTGGTGGACGTAAACGAGATTTTGGGTTTTGGAATCGAATTTCTGAGTGACGATTCAGGATTCGATTGAGAAGCTCGAAAATGGATTACTGGATTTGGGTGCGGAATGATTATTCCAATGCTAGCTTACGGAGTAATGATTTCGGATTCGGATTTGGAAATGGATTAAAAACATGATGTCTGGGTTCGGATTTGGGATTTCTTACGAAATTGCGGATTCGGATTCGGGATTGGAACTAGATGATGGGTGGAGCTCGTTTTGTCTCATGATGGTTTGGGCAAATGTACTCCATTATTGGAACGTGTTTGGCTACGACCTAGGTGGTTGTAGGCGGATTGATGGATTGAGGTGCGTACAGGGTACGTTGTACGAGGATTGATACTGGTTAGGCTGAGTGGTGCCTAATGGCGGTACATGGGATGTACCAGTGGTGTGTAACTAACGTGTTGGTAATCGGCTTGGTTCCGATATCATTTGTTTGGCTGTATTGTGGACTGGACATTGGATACTGTGCGCTGGGCAGATTGATCTTGTCGGGTTCAGTGATTTTATGAGCAGGTGCTCTTGGCCATGGTTGGCTAGTGGAACCCTGGTATTGATATGTGTGATCACTGCTGGGCTGGTATTCAACGTGTTCCAGTTACACCACTTGATTGTGTAAGTTGACGGTATACGTACACTCAGGATGAGTGAATTGGTGGTCTGAGTAACCACGAGTAGCCTTGTGTGATTTTATCACACCGTGATTTCCCAGCGTTTTGGTTCGCTGAGGGAGTCGGCGATTATGGACATTGAGATTATTTTGTGTCGCAGGATTGGGCTTGCCCTGCGAATTGAGATCATGTGGTTGATCTTACGCTACATCGAGGGTGATGTAGTACGTGGTGTTGTCACGGACGGACAGATGGTTGGGGCTTTACTAGGGTGGTAAAGCTTTGTGGTGACAGTTTGACTGATGGTGTCAGCATGGACTGACAAATGAGAGTTGGTGACTCCCAATGGGAGCAAATGTAAGGATTTATTGGCAATGGAAGGAACCGTCTAGCTGAAGGAGTCAGCTAAATGGTTAAGCGATTTTATCGCGAATCAGGTGATTATGTCCACTCGAGGTGGTCGAGTGTTGTTGATTGTGACGTATGACTGTGATGGGATGTCTGGGTACAAACGAGGCTGGTATTGTCCCAGTATGTGGGTGTACAAGTGTACACAGACACGAGGTCGAATTGTTGTTCCACAAGGCGGTTGTGGAATAAGGAGATTGGTAATTTCGAGGACGAAATTCTTTAAGGAGGGAAGGTTGTAACGACCCGTCCCGAATATCGGGATTTAATAGTATTTAATTGTGTTTTACTAATCTGGGATTAGTTGAGCGATTTCGGACGAATTGTGCAAAATGACCGTTTTGCCCCTAGGCGTGGGCAAAACGTTGACTTTTAATTCGGATGGTCAAATGGACTTTGACCGATGACCGTGACGTAGTTCGGGACGTCACGAGTTCATAGACAGGTGGCACGTTCGGTTCCGACGTTTGTGGTGAAAGTTATGATGTACGGAAGTCCAGGGGCATTTTCGTAATTTGGACGATATAAGGGTGAATGTTGACTTTTCGACCGGGATGTCCGATGGCCGAGGGCCAAGGACCGTTACGTAGGTATCGTCGATACGAATCCAATGACAGGCGGCACGCATCAATCGGAGTCCGTATGACCGAGTTACGGGTCAGGATGCGTGAGGGGCATTTTGGTAATTTTCTGCACAAGGGCAGAAATGTAATTTCACACGGGACACTGTTCCATTGAACTGGCCGTGTAGTGGATGCTTGGTGCGATCGATCCCTTGATTGTTTATCAATTAAATGGCTGGATTGGGACGGTTTGAGGTGGAATTGCACATGGGGTTGTGTTGGCATCGATCACTGAACGTGGGCACTGGGTTTTTCTATGATTTTCGGGTCAGTGCGGGAACCTTTACACAGTGGATTGAGGACGGTTTTGGACGCCTTTAACGGCTAAATTGAATTAAAAGAATGAAGAGTGTGTCGAGGGCAGTTCACTGAGATTGAGAGATGGAAAAATGGAGTGGAAATGGTGGAGGAATGCTCAAAAACCCGAAACTGGGTTCTGGGAAATTCAAATTCGAATTTTCAGTTTTAGGCCAGCCCAAGCCTAATTGACGGTGGATTGAGCTTTCTGGAACTTCAACGTGTCGAACCAGATCAAATGGGGCAAGCTTGGGAGCTCCTAGGGCCGTGAACGGACATGGTGGACGGCCGGAAAACTCAAGCTTGAGTTGTGACGATTGAGGTATTGTCGAGTTCAATTAATCATGCTAATTGGTTCGTGTTAGTCCTTATATGCTTCATATGAAGTTAATTTGACAATGGTTGAGGATTGATGGAGTTTTGGTGGTTGACCCGTTTTGGGTGATCACGGGTTGTTGACACGATTAATCGATGGTTGATGTTGATCATTGACACAGAACTGAAATTGGTTGGTTGATGATTGTTTTAGGATCAAGAACGGATTGAATTGATGTCGAATTGGGTGTGATTGAGCCGGATCCTATCGCGGGTAATCAGACCCGTTTACCAGACAAACGGGTGAAGGTGGTGACTGTAGCAGTCACTGTAGCAGGCGCGTGGCTTTCACGCGCAGCCACTCACGGCGGCGCATGACGGCGCGTGGGCACGAATCTCGAGGTGAGGTCAACATGACTTTTATCCTATACAATATAACGAACATTTTAGCGTTGGTTTCGTGTCGATCGGATCCCGTTTCAATATTGTTCGGGATGTCCGAAGGTTTTAAATCCAGTTTAAAAATACTTAAAAATTCGGGAAAATTACGGGACTTGAATAGGATGTTAATGATGAGGTTAGTAATCCTCTAATGTGTTTTAAACAGGATTGGGAGTCCCGGTGTTAGTGGTGTGGCCCGGGAAGGCCTATGGCACGCGTATCGAGGCGCTCGGTTAAACGGTCTGTGAGTGGACATTGGTTTTATAAATTCGATGCATGCATAACTGTTTCATGATTGTTATAATTGGGATTATATGATTTATTTTGGATATCAGTGAATTTATATGTTTTCACGCATTTCGAGGCGATTTACGTGTTTGCACGTGAATCGAGGTTTTCTGGATTTGCACTGATTTCCATAAATATGGATGGATATGATTTCATGAAACGGTTACGGATTTGATAAAGTGAAATCGGGCCAGGGGCCCAGTTAATTTGTTGAATCGGGCCAGGGGCCCAATTGAATTATGAAATCGGGCCAGGGGCCCAGTTAACTTATGAATCGGGCCAGGGGCCCAGTTGACTTATGAAATCGGGCCAGGGGCCCAGTTGACTTATATATGTGATTTCGGGTCGGGGACCCTAAAATGGAATTGAATAAACTATTTCGGATTTGATTCAACTATTTGGACTTATGACGGTTTTATGGAAATTCGGGGCAGGGCCTTGTGATATTTTGGAAATGAATAATAAAATGTGTTCCATAAAACCATCTCGATATGAGGATATTTATATCCTGGTCTCCTCCAAGTGTCGGGGACACTGGAGAAGTCACGGTGCATTGCCTGCGAGGGCTCATTGTACGGAGCTACCGGACCGTATAGTGATCCAGGAGCAGGATTGCTGGACGTCATGGACGTCAGACATCGGGGATGTCAGAGATATGGACCCGGTGAGACCCCGGGCAGCACGCGTTGCTTAATACCGTGAGATATGACGTCTGGAACGTCAAGCGTCTAGGACGCTAGGCATCGGGGATGCCGGAGATGGAGAAATAATAAATGAATGTTACTGGATTGATGAAATAACTCTTTGTTTGACTTTTGGAATTTGAAACTATGCTTTGGTTTCCGGGCTAAGGCCCTAATGGTTATTTCTAAATAAATATGGGATTATTGGTTTTTGGTGCATGCATATGATTTTACTGAGGGGCATAAATGTCTTATAAATGTTTTTAACAGACTTGTTTATTTTCGTCCACTCACAGCTTTTGTTTTTAATGCCCTTCAGGTTGATTCCGGATACGACTGCAGCAGAGACTTGAGCATCGCACACCTCCTCCATCGATCCTTACGCACTCTGGAAGCCCGTTTGGGCAATGGCAATCGGTTATCCCTTGTCTGACGCCTCTTGTCAGATGGGAGCACGTCACATTCCATGGTAATCCCGGGGGGATTGGGATGGGTCGTGTCATTTGAGACCCCAGTTAGCACACGTGTAGCTCTATATTTACCGTGACAAGTTATGGATATGAATATAATGGATAAACATGATTTCAATTGGTTTTGGGAAATTGTGTTTATAATGATAAATGGATTTGGGCTGAGATCCCACGTATGTTACTATGTGATGGTTTTCTATAAATGGTTTTGGGCAGGAGCCCGTATAACTTGTATTTACGGAACTTGGGGCTGTGACCCTAATTATGGTTGTTTTAACATATGTGTTTGGATAAATGGTTTTACTATGCATGCATGCTTTTTAGTGAAGGGTATAAAGGTCTTCGATGAAAATGTTTTTATAAACTATTTATTTTTGTCCACTCACAGTCTTTCTGTTTTTAATACCCTTCAGGTTGACATCGGATGTGGACTGTAGCAGAGACCGAGATATCACATGCCTCCTCCGGATCCTGGCGTACTCTGATAGCCCGGGAGGGAAAAGGTCGGAAATATCCCTTGTCTGACACTTCGTGTCAGACGGGAGCAGGGTCATCCCGCACTAATCCCGGGGGGATTGGGATGGGTCCTATCACGGTTCATCTTTAGAGAATATGATGAACAGTGCACAATGCACTTCTAGTGGCGCGTGGTCCCTCCTTTGGGGAAAGTTTCAACACGTGAAATCTTCTATTGGATGTAACGAACATTTTGAGACTGGTTTCGTGTCGATCGGACATTGTCTCGGTAATTTTCGGGGCATCGGAAGGTTTCGGATTGGGATTAAAAATAGTTAAAAATACCGAAAAATTATGGAGCTTTAGTGGGAGGTTAATTAAGTAGTTAGTAACCTTCTATTACGATTTGGATAAGTTCGGGAGTCTCGGTGAAGGTGATTAGCTCGATAGAGCCGTATGGCACGCAAATCGAGGCGGCAACTCGGACGGTCTGTGAGTGGACTTTGTTTTCTAAATTGGTGCATGCATAAATGTTTATTATATGTTTTAAATACTTGTTTGTGATGCCATGAGTGCATTTGGATGCGTGGTTACGTATCGGCACGTATCTCGAGGTTTCGACCCTATACGGTGCCGATAAGGGTTTGTATGTCTTATTTGGTCTAAATGAATTGGTTTTGGATTTCCAAAAGGATAAACTCGGGTATGAGACCCATTTGGTTTTGTCTCGGGCATATGACCCTATGATGGCCTTCGGGTCTAAATGGTGGTCGCGACGGGTGCTATGTGCACGGCGATCGACGATACAACGCTCGCCTCCGGATTGAGATGTGTTCTTTCCAGAGAGGTCACGATGCACGATTCGTGGTCGGGTAGCCTGGGGAGGCTCGACTTCGGAGTGCTGACGGTTCAGGATAGCGATCAGTGATGAGTGCACCATGATCTTGTGGTGGTCGCATCGGTTGATTCGTTCACGGCGACATACTAGGATTGAGGGCGGTCCTGAATGGATGGTTGCATGCATCACTATGATCGGAGTCGTGACTTGACAAGACCCATCCCGATTATCCCTCGATAATCGTGAAAGATCCTGCTCCCGTCTGACAATAACTCGAAAGTACCAAAAGTAGTTTTAAATATATACATATAGAACATAACAAACGATATTGTCAGACAAGGGATAGTTCAGTATTCCGAGACCGTTGACCTAGTCAACAGGTTTACAGAGCATAGGAAATATTTACAAGTAGGGATCAAAATCCTACGCTGCAAAGTGTATGAGTACGCAACGGTCTGTTTATTCCTCTACCTCGATATTAGCCTCAGTACCTGTGCACTGGCCTGGAGGGCAATTAAAACATCAAAGGTGTGAGTGGACAAAAATAAAATTTAGAAATACATTTATCAAAATACAGTCTTACCCTCCAGTTTCACAAACATGCATGCATATCTGATAGGTCATCAAATAAGCATTATTTTATATTATTTTATACCTTTTATACTTGACTTTTAATATTAAATTAATAAATACTTAGATAAATTAATTTATTTTGTGATATTTTTATTTAAATAAATAAAACTTGTAATTTGGAGCGTTTTGACGAAAGAATCGTCCCGATCGGAATTATAAAGAATAAATTATGGACGAAATTCGGTAAAAATATTAATTAATTTACATTTCAAATTAATTTAGCTGCAGCCCATTTATACAGCCCAAAAATCTTTTTGTGCAACCAATATCCACAGTCGCCAAGCCCAGCCCATTGTGCGCCCAAGCCTGCCAGCCCAAATTAATTAATTACAAACACAGCAGCTCATCACCTACGCCTGGCCCACGCCAAATCCTTCAGCCCGCTCCATCACGCCAGGCCCGCGCGACGCGCAGCCCACTGCTCGCTCCAGCCCGTACGCCTGCTGCAGATCCACCAACTCGGCCCAGCTGCTGCAGCTCCACCAACTTAACCCAGCAGCCCGTGCAGCCCACTTGCTGCATCAGCCCATTTTGCTTTCTTATCTGATTTTCCTGCGCCTGCCAACAGCCCAGCCACCTACCCAACTATTTACCATCCCACTCCACCTAATTCCTGCTCCAACCCATTATTTTCTGCAAACCAACCCTCCTTTCATCAGTTTTTCACCATAATTTCTGCACAATTTCAGCCCAAACCATGCCTAAAATCATCATTTTTCATCATTTCTTTTTGTACTATTTTATTACTATTTTTTATATTTTATTTTGTATTTGATTTGTGGTTCTTTATGGCCTCCCTCTATAAATAGGGAGGCAAATTCATTTGTAAAGGGGTCCCCATTTTTCCATTTTGTTTCTCTCTTTAGTTTAGGTTTTATTATTTTCTCTTTAGTTTCTCTTCTATTAGTTCATTCTTTCTTTAATTTTGGGGACCATTTTAGCTTCTTTTAGATTATTTATTTAATTAGCTTTCTTTAATTCTTGTTCTTAATTTATATTAATTCTTAATTTCATTTCTTCTTTACTTTGTTCTTGTGATTTTTCTTTGAGATCTCTTAAATACATTTTTATGCTTTCCTTAAGAAATACCTAGGCCAAGTATTTCCGAAATAATTCTAGAATTTAAGTCCGTATTCTTATGTGTTATCCTCCATCTTCATAAGGTTCTTGCCGCTGTTCGGTGTTCCTTATGAATAAACATTCCATTGTTTCCATCCACTTTCGGAATCACAAGCTGTTCTTGGATTCCAAAAGTGTAACTTTTCTCCATTTACTTAAATTCTTATTATTGTTTTGGTTTTACTTATAATTCAAGATATGTGTTGGTATTTTGTTTCTAACATTTGTAAATGTAAATACAATCTCCATGTGTTTTACTTTTTGAATTTCATCTACTTCATATGTTTTAGTGCTTAACCTTCAGTTTAACACTAAGTGTTTATGACCGCTGTTCGGTGCACTTAGAATAGGATTGAAGAGATTTAGATATTTGACACACATTGAAATCAATAACGTAAGGTGAATCGTATTATAAGTGTTTATGACCGCTGTTCGGTGCATTTATAATATTGAAAAACGTATGCATGTATTTGAGATGATTAAGGTAAGATTTCGTGATTGGTTCAATATGAGCATGATGTTAGAGTGTTGGTAAAAATATGTGTTTGAAGAAAGTTCACTTGCATAAAAGTTAAAGTAGAAGTAGAATTAAGTTCTCAATTATTTTTACTTGCTTTCTTTATTATATGATTATAATCTTTCAAACCCCCCATCTAATTTTTTATTCTTTTATTCTTTAATTCTTTGATTCTTTAATTCATTTATTCTTTAATTCTTTATTATTCAATTGTTTAATTATTTAATTATTTAATTATTTAATTCTTTATTCTTTGATTATTCATTATTCTTTTTAACTAACATATTATTAATGTTCCCTAATTTCCCCGGTTAAGAACGATCCTTATTTACCAATACTACAACTACATAAAAAGGGTTTAAATTTGCATAATACTCAAATTACGTGTTTAATTTAATGCGTAGTTTGGGCATTATCAATATCATAACTTATAAATCAGATAATCAAGATATGAACATAAATCTCAAACAGAAATAAAAACACAGGATCCAGGTCCAATATATAGTCATGTTATCCCTGCAACGCGTGCAAATCAACAGGCTCAATGACCGCTCAAATCCCGAGCATCCGCTGCTGTGAACACATCACCAGCCGGCAAATCCAGGTCGTCATGAACATATCACTGACTGACCTCCATATAATCCAGTACATCTGGTCTGAGTCGAGCCTCCATTTGGCTACACGACAACATACCGTGCTACGTGACCTCTCCGGGGTAAACACTTCCATCCCGGAGGCGAGCGTTATCTCCAGGGTCCATTTCGGGGGAAACATATTCCACACCGAAAGCCCTCATATATCATCATCATGAAAACCAGTGAAAACAGTTGCATTTAATATCAAAACCATTTTTAAACTGGGCTTTAAGCCCAAAAACACTTTTCTCAAATCCATAAACCAATCCACGCAAAACTGCGCAATCACAACCTCATTCATGATATAAATCCATCAAATCTAATACCAGACTCATAATCCGAGTCAAAATCAAGTTCAAACCCCGAGCCTTAGCTCGAAATATCAGTTTTATAGTTTTCTCGAAAATCGTGCCCAAAAGCATACAAAATAATATAATATTCCCAAAAATCCGAAAATCATCATATTGAAATATCAATCATACCAAATCATTTCAAATCATATTATAAGGCATTTAAAACAGATATGCATGCATTTAGGGTAGAAAACAAAAACCCACTCACACACCGTCCAGATTGTTCAGTTTCCAGCTGTTCGTGTTCCTCCGACGTCCTGGAAGTATTCGAGCCTGTCAAACAAGGAATATAAGATTACTAACGTATTACATAATCTCCGGTACGAATTTCCCAGTCGTCGGAATAAAATAATATTATTTTAAACGTAACCTATACGCTTCGGGTATACAAAACTACTCTCCGTTCATATCCGATTGACCCGAAACCAACGCTAATAGGTCTGTATCATCGAGAGCATCAAAAAGTGTGTTGAACCCTCCTTCAGATTCCCGGTCACGCGCCCTCACGCGCCGTGAACAGTAGCTGCTACAGTTCTCTTTCGCCCGTTTTCCTGATAAACGGGTCTGCAACCCGCGATCAGACCCGACTCGATTTCCTTTGATTCGAACTCAATTCCTTCCGTTCTTTCACTCACTAACATCAATTCAATCCAATTTATGGTTAAGTAACTTCAATTTAATCAATTAAGCCCTAAAACGTCTCGACTCAAGATGAACACCCGTCGGGTTTGAATTCGAGTTCTACCCAAAACTAGCCTGCTTCCTTTAATTGTTCATACCAGAAGCATCATAGGAACATTATAAACACGAAATCGAAATCAATTTCATGAATTATTACCTCTAAGTAACTCAACTCAAGCTCGATTTTCCGAAATAGTTGCAGAGTTTGTTCATCACCATTCAGCTCCAATTTTTGTTCCAATTGATTGGGTTCAAGTCGTTCAGCTCCCAGAAAGCTTAATATCACCTCCAATTCGAACGAAACCGTCTCAAAATTCGAAATCGAATTTAGGTCCTTCAATGGTTGTTTCGGGCATTCCCAGTACGGGTTTCCCTCGAGTTCTTTTGGTTTTCTTTCGGTTTTTCACTCCAACCTACACCAATTAATCACTCTAATTCACTGAATTTCCTTTGTTTTGCTGTTAATTGATCACACGGTTTTGAGGAGGTTTTTGGTTCTATGTTTTGTGTTCTTAGTCGACTGCACTGTTTCTCCTTCCATTAGCTGCTAACTACAATTAATTATTGTAATACATAACCCAAGTACCACTAATCTTTCTTAACAAGTGACACTTGTCACTTGATGAAGGATGTGACTCATTAGGTAGAATGAATCAGCAGGTGATAATCATCTCATTCACCGTTTAATCACAATCCACATAAAATTACCATTTTACCCTTGAGGTCACAAATGACCATTTTGCCCCTACACTTCCTAAACCCATAACTTCTTCATACGAGCTCCGTTTTTGACGTGCCACCTGTTTACGAATTCAGCGTCTCGGGACCTACACAACGGTCCTCGAAAAATGCACAAAAAGTATTTTAAACGAAAAGTCAACTTTTAGCCATATTCCTCCAAGGGTAAAAACGTCATTTTCACATTATTTTAATATTTTACAAATTTTTGGATTTTCGGGGCGTTACAACCTTCGTCCCTTAGGGAATTTCGTCCCTGAAATTTCACGGAAATAAATACGGGTACTGCTCCCGCATTTGAGCTTCGGGTTCCCACGTAGCTTCTTCTACATTCTGATTTCTCCAAAGCACTTTGGCTAGAGGAATTGTTTTTCGGCGGAGTACCTTTTCCTTTCGATCCAAGATCTGCACAGGTTGTTCTTCAAAGCTTAGGTCTTATCTGAGCTCAATAGGCTGCTCTTCTAATACATGGGACTCATCATATACATATTTCCGCAGCATTGACACATGAAAGACATTGTGAACTCTGGAAAGCTCCGATGGTAGTGCTAAGCGGTAAGCAACTCGGCCAATCCGTTCAATAATCTCATAAGGTCCGATGAAACTGGGGCTTAATTTCCCGCGTCTGCCAAATCGTACTATGCCCTTCCAAGGGGATAACTTTAGGAAAACCCAATCTCCCACTGCAAATTCAAGATCTCTGATTCGCCGATCCACGTAGCTCTTCTGTCTATCTTGGGCTGCCTTGAGTCTATCTCGGATGAGCTTAACTTTCTCTGTCGTCAGATCAATCAATTCGGACTTAGACAATCTCCTTTCGCCTACCTCTGTCCAACACAAAGGGGTTCGGCACTAGCTCCATATAGGGCTTCGTAAGGTGCCATCCCAATACTTGCTTGGTAACTGTTATTATAGGTAAATTCCATCAATGGGAAATGTGACTCCCAAGTACCCTGGAATTGCAGAACACATGCCCTCATCATATCTTCCAAGGTCTGGATGGTCCGTTCAAATTGTCCGTTTGTTTGAGGGTGGAATGATGTACTAAAATGCACTCTTCTTCCAAAAGCTTTCTGTAGACCTTGCCAGAATCTAGATGTGAATCGGGGATCTCGGTCTGAAACAATGGAGGCAGGTGTGCCATGTAACCGAATAATCTTATTGATAAACAAGTTAGCATACTGGGTCATCTGAAAGTCTTCTGTCACATGTAAGAAATGTGTTGACTTGGTAAGTCTGTCTACAATCACCCAAACTCCATCGTGGCCTCTAGGCGTCCTCGGAAGTTTAAACACAAAATCCATGGTTACATGATCCCATTTCCACTCGGGGATAGGAAGCGGTTGTAGTGCTCCGTAGGGTCTCTGTCTTTCAGCCTTTACTTGCTGACATATCAAACATTTACTCACATACTCAGCAATTTCTCGTTTCATGCCAGGCCACCAGTAATATTCTCGGAGTGTACGGTACATTTTTGTTCCTCCTGGATGCATAGCATATGCAGAACTATGGGCTTCGGTCAGAGTCTCCTTTTTCAAGGCTTCATCTGCAGGTACACATAATCTCCCTTCCATGGTTAAGGCTCCGTCCTCATTTACTGTATAATCCTGTCGTTCTCCTGCTTCTACTTCAATTCGAAGGATACATAAAGTCGCGTCTTGATATTGAGCATCAATGATCTGATCAATAAGGATTGATCGCACCTGGAAATTTGCTACCAAACCATCTTGACTATCAAGTCCCAACGCAACACCCATCTTACGCAGTTCAACTAATAGAGGCAAGTGTATTGTCCGTAAATGGGCTACTGAATGTGCTGATTTCCGACTCAATGCATCAGCCACTACGTTTGCCTTTCTAGGATGGTATTCAATCGTGCAATCATAATCCTTAAGCAATTCCAACCATCTTCTCTGCCTCACATTTAGCTCATTCTGGGTGAAAAAGTATTTCAAACTTTTATGATCCGTAAACAGTCGGCAGGTCTCACCATATAGATAATGTCTCCAGATCTTCAGCGCATGCACTACTGCAGCCAATTCCAAATCATGGGTAGGATAGTTGCGCTCGTGCGGTTTTAATTGTCGCGATGCATAAGCAATCACTTTCCCATGCTGCATCAACACACACCCAAAGCCGTGTAATGATGCATCAGTATAGCCTTCAAATTCGCCACTGTCATCTTGAAGAGCCAATACTGGAGCGGATGTCAACCGTTTCTTCAATTCTTGAAAACTCTGCTCACAAGTCTCGTCCCAATTAAACCGAACTCCCTTCCTGGTCAAACGAGTCAAAGGAGCAGCAATCGTAGAGAATGTCAGGACCCACCCGGGTTTCACCCCGAAACCCGAGGTAAATCCTGCTCCCGTCCGACACCCCAACACAGAACAGTCAGACGCAGGAGAAAGCACTCAATAAATCCCGAAATTAGAGTTTTACAGAGCATAGTACGAATTGCAAAGAAATAAAAACCGATGATAATTACACGCACGCGGAAGAAAAACTTAAACACTCCGGAATCCCTCACGTGACTTCTATTCCTCAGACGCTGCCTCGACGCCGGAATCCCGCGCTAGCTCCACAACCTGGAGGGAAATTTAAAACAGAAGGTGTGAGTGGACCAGAATAACAGGAAAGGTCTAAAACCATTTATAAGAAAAACCGGGTTTAGCCCTCCGTTTTAAAACCACATGCATAACCTATTTATGAAAACAGTGATAATCAATCTTTGTAAAACATCATAAGAAACAGAAACACTATAAAACAGTTATAGAAACCACAGCATACGAATCATAAAACCGTATCAGAAACCATGAACATCAAATCATTATTTTCCGATCAAACCTGCTGGACCTATCCGAGTCTTTAAACTCCCGAGTCTTCAAACTCAATCCAGGCCTCAATAATATCCGAGTCTTTAAACTCCCGAGTCTTTAAACTCAACAGGCCTACGGGGGAAATATCAATATATCCGAGTCTTTATACTCCGAGTCTTTAAACTCAATCCGGGTCTTTAAACCCAATCCGGGCCCGTCCCCCGTCAAACATAATCCGGGTTTTTAAACCCAATAACCAGATCCAGCAAATCCAATCAAAACCATTTGAAAACGTTTTCCAAATCCATATCCAAACCCGAATCCGAAATCACTAGCCCGAAGCCCTTCCGGCGTTCAGAACCGTCATTCCGAACCCAAATCCGAAAATCCCACGTTTCAACTTTAAAACCAAATTTCGCTTTCCGAAATCCGATTCCAAAACCGAAAACCTCGATTATCAAATCACGTCTCAAAATTCATTTAATATCATTAAAAACCACTCATCGTTTGAAAACTCCAATTCATGGCATCAAAATCAGAATCCAAACTTTCCTCGTAAAACGTGTTGAAAATCGTATTTTCTCAAAAAACATGTAATTATGTAAAACCACATCATAAATCCAACAAGCATGAAATCACATATATAAAACACTTAGAGAAAAATAGTTATGCATGTCGAGTTTAAGGAAAGGGTCCACTCACAGTACCGCGCCCTCAATCGCGTCCTGAACGTCCTGCACGTTCCTCGGCTTCCTCGGGAAATCTCGGTCCTGTCAACAACCGCCAAAGTACGTTACTAACACATCCACGAGGATTCACCTTAATTCCCTCAAAATCCCCGGGCCCTAAACGTAACGAATCGGAACCCTAAACCTTCACCCTCGTGGAACTACTTCGATTCGACGTCCGATTAACCCGAAACCAATTCCAATGGACTCAACACAACTCCTGGACCAAAAACCATGTTGACCACTTTCCCCAGAACCGCCGCACGCGCCCCCACGCGCCGCCCAAAGTGGCTGCGCGTGGCCCTCACGCGCCTGCTACAGTGCACCTTCAACCTCACGTCGACCCGGTTCAACACAGTAGCCTGCAGCTTGAACCGGCGTCAACGGTTCTCCGCCGTGCCTGCACCAAAACACCTCCTTCCTTCACCAACAGCTTCGTCCAATCCTAGGCTACCCATTCCCGTACTTCACTCACCTCGACTCACCCTAAAACTCGTCGATTTGAACGCGAACAAAAACCCGTACACTGCCCTGTTTCCTTCTCCGGCCACCCAGGTCACCTCCCCTCACGGTGGCTACCCCAAACACTTCCTAGGACCCTTCTAAGCCTAACCCATCTCACCTTGACCGTCGACTCAGTCCCTAGGTTCACGACTCCCCGTCTGAAACTCACGGCCAAAACAGAGCACACAGAGTCCCTCCGTCGTGCCAACCGCCACCGTGCACCTCCCGTCACGGCAGCACAACCAGTGACTTCCTAGGACTCCCCTGAGTCCCCTAGACCTCCCTACATGCTTCGATTCAACCCTGTGACCCACGACTTCCGATTTGAACTCAGTCTACAAAACAGAGCACATGAACAAGGATGAAGAATTTACCTGCCTCCCGTCACCGTCGTGAGCTCCGCTGGGGCTGGTGGACTCCTCGCATCCCTCACGACACCACCACGATCTCAGTTACACCGTACACGGCCGCCACCGCCACGATTTCTCACAAACTCTCTGATTTCCTCCCTGTTTCCCCTAGCTTTCCCGCAGCTCTCCACTTCCTCACACACAGCCACCACACCGTCTAACCCTCTCAGCACCACCCCAACTGCTCTCAACCTCTTCTGATCACTCCTCACTCACCAGAAACCTTCAACAACCACGATCACCCCTCAATTTTTTCCTCACAATCTCCCTCTGTTTCACTCTGGTTGAAGAACACGACACACACTTGCACGGGTGCACCCCAATTATTTGGACCGTGCACACACTAGAACTCACCAGAAGCCACTACACACCTGCCACATGTCACCATCCACTTCATACTCTCTCACATGGCTCAATCCCAGCCGTCCATCTGTCCCTCTCTCTGCACAATTTCCAGAGCACAAAAGACCAAACTGCCCCTCCTTTTAGCTCAAAATTACGGTTTTACCCTTACCGTTCTAGACCCGTAACTCACACCTCGTAAGTCCGATGAACACATGCCGCCTGTCATCGAACTCAGGACGATGAAATCTATCTAACGGTCCTAGGTCAACATACCAAAACCTGTTCATACAAAAAGTCAACTTCTCCCCTTCTTTTACCAACTTCCGGACATCACAACTTCCTCCTCGGATGTCGGAATCGGGCGTGCCACCTGCCTATGGATTCGTAACGTCCTAAACTACGTCCTGGTCACTGGTCAAAGTCCATCAGACCACCCGAACTAAAAGTCAACATTTTGCCCGAACTAGGGGCAAAATCGTCATTCTAAGCTTACGGACCTATCGGGACCGCCTAACCACCGATTAGCCTCACTAATCCCACCTTAATCACACTACTAATCCCGGCTCTCGGGACGGGTTATTACAGAGAATCCTTCTACAAAACGTCTGTAGTAACCGGCCAAACCCAAAAAACTTCTCACTTCGGTTATTGTTGTAGGTTGTTCCCCTTTTGCCACTGCTTCAATTTTCTGGGGGTCAACACAAATTCCTTCCGCAGAAATCACATGCCCCAGAAATCCCACACTCGTCAGCCAAAATTGGCATTTACTCAGTTTAGCAAAAAGTTGATTCTCCCTCAGAGTTCCAAGCACAAGCCTCAGGTGCTTCTCGTGTGCCTTCGCAGTCTTTGAATACACTAAAATATCATCAATAAACACAATGACAAACTGATCAAGATATTTCCGGAATACTTGGTTCATCAAGTCCATAAATGCTGCCCGAGCATTGGTTAACCCAAAGGGCATCACAAGGAACTCATAATGACCATACCGAGTCCGGAAGGCTGTTTTCGGAATATCCTCTTCTCGAATCCGCAGCTGATGGTAACCAGAACGAAGATCAATCTTTGAAAAATATGTAGCTCCCCTTAATTGATCAAATAAATCATCAATTCGAGGCAAAGGATACTTATTCTTGATCGTCATCTTGTTTAGTTGCCTGTAGTCCATACACATTCTCAAGCTGCCCTCTTTCTTTTTCACAAACAGTACGGGGGCTCCCCACGGTGACACACTCGGTCGAATGAACCCCATATCGACTAAGTCTTGCAATTTTAATTTTAATTCCCTTAACTCAGCTGGTGCCAAACGATAAGGCAGTAAAGAAATAAGTCGTGTACCAGGAATCAAATCAATGGTGAACTCCATCTCCCTATGCGGTGGCACTCCTGGTAAGTCCTCAGGAAACACCTCTGGGAACTCACATATGATAGGGATGTCCTCGACCCTAACTGGGGTATCCCGTACATCAACCACGTGTGCTAGATAACCCTGGCAACCCTTTCGCAACAATCTTTTTGCTATAAGAGCTGATATGACTTTGGCGGGTAACATTCGCCGATCTCCCTGGAATATGACTTCCGGTAATCCTGGACTCTGGAGCATCACCCTCTTATCAAAACATTCGATAGAGGCATGATGGGTTTTCAGCCAATCCATTCCAAGGATAACATCAAAATCGCATAATTCTAACAAGATTAAGTCAGCCACGAGATGCACCTGGTTGACTACATAAATATCACCAGTCGGCGTACCGACTCCCATATCCCAACCAAGCGCAGAAATCTCTCTATCAGCTAAGGTTGCATAAGTGCGAGAAACAAATGAATGAGTAGCTCCCGGGTCTATTAAGGTACGGACATCATGACCAAAAATAGGAAGCATACCTGTCACCACTCCTGGGGTAGATCGAGCCTCCTGTTGAGTAACAGCAAATACTCTAGCCTGTGGTCCCGAAGTCTGACCACGTCCTCGTGAGTTACCACGTCCTCGGCCAGCTCCTCTTCCCCCAGTCGTATCAGAAGTCGATGCCGTACTCCGACTCTGCTCTGCAGTACCCCAACCGGTACCACTACCAACCAAGCGTGGGTAGTCCTTCTTGAAATGGCCCAGCTCCCGGCAGTAAAAGCAAACAAGCACACTACCCCGATTGGGCCCACTGTTCTGTCGGTTGGCTGATTCCACTGAGGCTTCACTAGATTGCATTGTTGCCGAAGATTGAGACCCAAATCTCGGTGCATTCCCACGACCATAACTCGATCGAGTACCACCAGACGATCCAGAACTAGAACCACCCCTTTTTGGCCATCTCTGATTCGGCGCTCCTTGATACTGTCGCTCTCGGCGCCGACCGTAGCCTGAAAACTGTTGTGGTACTGGTAAAGTCACCTCAACTCTGGCGGCTGCATCGGACAACTCCCTCAAAGAAACATATGATCCCACTGTCACGGCACCACGGATCTCATTCCTTAACCCCTGCTCAAACCTTCTGCACTTGTCCTCCTCGGTAGACACATACAAAGGGGCAAAATTTTCTAAGTTCAAGAACTTTTGCTCATAATCAGCCACAGATAGATCTCCTTGTTTCAGTTGAAGAAACTCCACTTCCTTGGCATTACGGAAAGAACGAGGATAAAACTGATCTAGGAAACGGTGCCTGAAATCCTCCCAACTCAGGGTGCTGGCATCCAATCCTGTCAACTGCAATCCACGCCACCATCGATACGCCTGACTACTCAGCATAAACGTGGCTAAAGGAACCATGTCTCCTGGTGGACATCGCATGATCTCGAAAATCCGTTCCAACTGTGTAACCCAATCGTAAGCCTCATCTGGGTTAGTCTGACCAGTGAAACTCGTGGCCCCCAAACGTTGAGCTCTCTCTACGTCTGGACCCTCCATTTCTTCGCCAGGCTGTGCACGAGGCTCGCGTCGCGAAGGCATATAAAGGTATCTGTACGTAAAACAGATCAGTTAACCAGACATGCACACAATGTGCAAAACTCAGACCGCAACCTAGTGCTCTGATACCAATTTGACAAGACCCATCACGATTATCCCTCGATAATCGTGAAAGATCCTGCTCCCGTCTGACAATAACTCGAAAGTACCAAAAGTAGTTTTAAATATATACATATAGAACATAACAAACGATAAACATTGTCAGACAAGGGATAGTTCAGTATTCCGAGACCGTTGACCTAGTCAACAGGTTTACAGAGCATAGGAAATATTTACAAGTAGGGATCAAAATCCTACGCTGCAAAGTGTCTGAGTACGCAACAGTCTGTTTATTCCTCTGCCTCGATATTAGCCTCAGTACCTGTGCACTGGCCTGGAGGGCAATTAAAACATCAAAGGTGTGAGTGGACAAAAATAAAATTTAGAAATACATTTATCAAAATACAGTCTTACCCTCCAGTTTCACAAACATGCATGCATATCATAACTTATAAATCAGATAATCAAGATATGAACATAAATCTCAAACAGAAATAAAAACACAGGATCCAGGTCCAATATATAGTCACGTTATCCCTGCAACGCGTGCAAATCAACAGGCTCAAGGACCGCTCAAATCCCGAGCATCCGCTATCCAGGTCGTCATGAACATATCACTGACTGACCTCCATATAATCCAGCACATATGGTTTGAGTCGATCCTCCATTTGGCTGCACGACAACATACCGTGCTACGAGACCTCTCCGGGGTAAACACTTCCATCCCGGAGGCGAGCGTTATCTCCAGGGTCCATTTCGGGGGAAACATATTCCACACCGAAAGCCCTCATATATCATCATCATGAAAACCAGTGAAAACAGTTGCATTTAATATCAAAACCATTTTTGAACTGGGCTTTAAGCCCAAAAACACTTTTCTCAAATCCATAAACCAATCCACGCAAAACTGCGCAATCACAACCTCATTCATGATATAAATCCATCAAATCTAATACCAGACTCATAATCCGAGTCAAAATCAAGTTCAAACCCCGAGCCTTAGCTCGAAATATCAGTTTTATAGTTTTCTCGAAAATCGTGCCCAAAAGCATACAAAATAATATAATATTCCCAAAAATCCGAAAATCATCATATTGAAATATCAATCATACCAAATCATTTCAAATCATATTATAAGGCATTTAAAACAGATATGCATGCATTCAGGGTAGAAAACAAAAGCCCACTCACACACCGTCCAGATTGTTCAGTTTCCAGTTGTTCGTGTTCCTCCGACGTCCTGGAAGTATTCGGGCCTGTCAAACAAGGAATATAAGATTACTAACGTATTACATAATCTCCGGTACGAATTTCCCAGTCGTCGGAATAAAATAATATTATTTTAAACGTAACCTATACGCTTCAGGTATACAAAACTACTCTTCGTTCATATCCGATTGACCCGAAACCAACGCTAATAGGTCTGTATCATCGAGAGCATCAAAAAGTGTGTTGAACCCTCCTTCAGATTCCCGGTCACGCACCCTCACGCGCCGCCGCAAGCGGCTGCGCGTGACAGCCATGCGCCGTGAACAGTAGCTGCTACAGTTCTCTCTCGCCCGTTTTCCTGATAAACGGGTCTGCAACCCGCGATCAGACCCGACTCGATTTCCTTTGATTCAAACTCAATTCCTTCCGTTCTTTCACTCACTAACATCAATTCAATCCAATTTACGGTTCAGTAACTTCAATTTAATCAATTAAGCCCTAAAACGTCTCGACTCAAGATTAACACCCGTCGGGTTTGAATTCGGGTTCTACCCAAAACCAGCCTGCTTCCTTTAATTGTTCATACCAGAAGCATCATAGGAACATTATAAACACGAAATCGAAATCAATTTCATGAATTATTACCTCTAAGTAACTCAACTCAAGCTCGATTTTCCGAAATAGTTGCAGAGTTTGTTCATCACCATTCAGCTCCAATTTTTGTTCCAGTTGATTGGGTTCAAGTCGTTCAGCTCCCAGAAAGCTTAATATCACCTCCAATTCGAACGAAACCGTCTCAAAATTCGAAATCAAATTTAGGTCCTTCAATGGTTGTTTCGGGCATTCCCAGTACGGGTTTCCCTCGAGTTCTTTTGGTTTTCTTTCGGTTTTTCACTCCAACCTACACCAATTAATCACTCTAATTCACTGAATTTCCTTTGTTTTGCTGCTAATTGATCACACGGTTTTGAGGAGGTTTTTGGTTCTCTGTTTTGTGTTCTTAGTCGACTGCACTGTTTCCCCTTCCATTAGCTGCTAACTACAATAAATTAATTGTAATACATAACCCAAGTGCCACTAATCTTTCTTAACAAGTGACATTTGTCACTTGATGAAGGATGTGACTCATTAGGTAGAATGAATCAGCAGGTGATAATCATCTCATTCACCGTTTAATCACAATCCACATAAAATTACCATTTTACCCTTGAGGTCACAAATGACCATTTTGCCCCTACACTTCCCAGACCCATAACTTCTTCATACGAGCTCCGTTTTCGACGTGTCGCCTGTCTACGGATTCAGCGTCTCGGGACCTACACAACGGTCCTCGAAAAATGCACAAAAAGTATTTTAAACGAAAAGTCAACTTTTAGCCATATTCCTCCAAGGGTAAAAACGTCATTTTCACATTATTTTAATATTTTACAAATTTTTGGATTTTTGGGGCGTTACATGACTGACCCTGAGATATCGGGCAGGATGCTCAGCTGATGTCATATGTTCGGGCACGAGATCCAATTACTTTACGGTTGTGATTTCGGGGTCAAGGACCCTACATGGCTTTCCGGGTACATGACGGTTTATGGGAACCGGCATGAACCTTTGTCAGGTCATTGTGGTGCATGACGGTTTATGGGAACCGGGCATGGAGGATGTTGTCTATATGTATATGAATATAATGGCTATTATGGATCATGACGGTTTAGGAGAACCGGGCATGAATGTTTATATTATGTATATATATGTTCATATACCTTCCTTTACTTCTACTATCTCCTCCGGGGAGGGTCGTTGGCCTAGGTAGACCCTGGAGTAGTCACGGAGCACCGACTGAGTGGGAGTTGCCCTAGTTGGGTTCCTTACTCTCACGAAGGCTATGGTTACTATAACCTCGGGTAGGGTCAGTGGTCTGCGGACATTGACCTTGACTTTGAGAAGATTCGGATTGAGACCGGGTAGCACGCGCGTAGCTTTGGAAACCGTGACAGGATTGGTTGTGCGAATTATATGTATATATATGGATTATGATATGTGATATGTGGTGTGCACAGGTTTTGAGCAGTGGCTCGTGTAATTGGTTTCAGTATGGATATGGTTTTGGGCTGAGTACCTTATGGATTTGGGTGGTGGCCCGTATATTTGATTTGATTATGGTTTTGGGCTTAGTTCCCACAGATTGTTCCATTTGGTTAAATGGTTTTCGAATGCATGCATACTTTTTAGTGAAGGGTACAAATGTCTTTATGGAAATGTTTTTATAAACTGCTTGTTTTGTCCACTCACAGCTTTTAATGTTTTGACTGCCCTTCAGGTTGACCGCGGATGTGGACTGTAGCAGAGACTGAGATATCACATACCTCCTCCGGATCCTGGCGTACTCTGATAGCCCGGGAGGGCAAATGTAACGACCCGTCCTGAATATCTGGATTTAATATTATTTAATTATGTTTTAGAATGACTAATCTGGGATTAGTTGAGTGAAATCGGACGAATTGTGCAAAATGACCGTTTTGCCCCTGGGCGTGGGCAAAACGTTGACTTTTAATTCGGACGGTCAAATGGACTTTGACCAATGACCGTGACGTAGTTTGGGACGTCACGAGTTCATAGACAGGTGGCACGTTCGATTCCGACATTCGTGGAAGAAGTTATGATGTTCGGAAGCCCAAGGGCATTTTCGTAATTTAGACGAAATAAGGGAGAATGTTGACTTTTTGATCGGGAGGTCCCGATGGCCCAGGACCAAGGACCGTTAGGAAGGTCTCGATGCCCTGAGTTCGTAGACAAGCGGCACGCATCAATCGGAGTCCGAATGACCGAGTTACGGGTCTGGATGCGTGAGGGGCATTTTGGTAATTTTCTACACAGGGGCAGAATGGTAATTTCACAGGGGTACTGTTTGATCGAACAGCCGTGAAATGGGATGTTTTGTGCGATCTGTTCCATGGATTGTTTATCGTTGATGGACTGATTTTGGGGCAGCCTTGAGGTGTGATTGCACATGGGTTGAGCTGGCAACTGATTGCACACACATGGGCACTGTTTTTCTATTGATTTCGGGGCAGTGCAGGGAACTTTACATAGAGGATTGAGGTTTGGTTTGGGGGTACTTTAGTGGCTGAATTGGATTAAAGTAAATGTGAGTGAGTCGTGAGGATCATTCTGAGCTTGTGTGGCTGTCGAATTGGAGAGAAAACCGTGAGAAACCATTTCGGTTTCTTGGAGGGAAAATTCAGAGTTTGATTTCTGAGCATTGTTGGACCAAACCAAGGACGGGTTTAGCTTTCTGGGAGTGTCTGAAACTTAGCCATATCATTTTCGAAGGGAACCAGCCACGGCTGAGCTGGGACGGTGGCCACTATTTTCAGGGAAAACGCAGTGTTGAGGACGACGACTTCCAGGTGAGCTCTTGTTCAATTGGTTGTGCTTTTGGGTTCGTTTGGGCCCTAGTACACTTCCTGTGAAGTTAATTTGAAAATGGGCTTGAGTTGGGTGAGTTGCTAACGTCGACCCGTTTGACTATTCGGGCTTGGATTGGTCGATTTAATCCATGTCAGGGTTGATCATTGACACATAACTGAAATTGATTGGTTAATGATTGTTTTAGGATAAAAAACGGAAGGAATCAAGCATGAATTGATGGTTATCTGATCGGGTCAGATCGCGGGTAATCAGACCCGTATTACAGAGAAACGGGCGAGGACGATGACTGTAGCAGTCACTGTAGCACGCGCAGCCACTCACGGCGGCGCGTGACGGCGCATGGGCACGAATCTCGAGGTGAGGTCAACATGACTTTTGTCCTATGCAATGTAACGAACATTTTAGCGTTGGTTTCGTGTCAATCGGATCCCGTTTCGATATTGTTCGGGATGTCCGAAGGTTTTAAATCCAGTTTAAAAATAGTTAAAAATTCGGAAAAATCACGGGACTTGAATATGATGTTAATGTAGAGGTTAGTAACCCTCTAATATGATTTGGACAGGATTGGGAGTCCCGGTGATAGTGGGGTGACCCGGGAAGGCCGGTGGCACGTGTATCAAGGCGCTCGGTTAAACGGTATGTGAGTGGACATTGGTTTTATAAATTCGATGCATGCATAACTGTTTTATGATTGTTATAATTGCTTTTATATGCTTTGATTTGGATATCGGTGAATTTATGTGATTTCACGCATTTCGAGGCAATTTACGGGTTGCGCATAAATCGAGGTTTTCCGAATTTGCACTGATTTCCATAATTGTGGTTCGGATATGATTTTATGAAACAATTACGGATTTGATAAAGTAAATTCGGGCCAGGGGCCCAGTTGATTTGAGAATTCGGGCCAGGGGCCCAGTTGACTTATGAAATCGGGCTAGGGGCCCAGTTGATTTATATATGTGATTTCGGGTCGGGGACCCTAAAATGGAATTGAATAAATGATTTCGGATTTAATAATCAACTATTTGGACTTATGACGGTTTTATGGAAAATCGGGGCAGGGCCCTTGTGATATTTTGGAAATGAATAATAAAATGTGTTCCATAAAACCATCTCGATATGAGGATATATATATTGGTCTCCTCCAAGTGTCGGGGACACTGGAGAAGTCACGGTGCATTGCCTGCGAGGGGTCATTGTACGGAGCTACCGGATCGTATAGTGATCCAGGAGCAGGATTGCTATGATTAGACGCCAGGGACGTCAGACATCGGGGATGTCAGAGATATGGACCCGGTGAGACCCCGGGCAGCACGCGTTGCTTAATACCGTGAGATATGATGTCGGTGACGTCAAGCGTCAGGGACGCTAGGCATCGGGGATGCCGGAGATGTAACAACCCGTACCTACGGGAAGGGTAAAAATGTAATTTTTGTGAAGTTTTGGAAAAAGGATGATTTTGCCCTTGTGAATAGTAAACGAAAAGTTGACTTTTTGTACTATTGATTGGATGAGTGTTAGCCTTTGACCGTGACGTAGGTTAGGACGTCACGAGTCCGTAGACAGGCGGCAGGTTCGATTCGGACAACCGGAGGAAAAGTTATGATGTACGGAAGGTTGGGGGCGTTATCGTAATTTTGAGCTAATAGGGAAATGTTGACTTTCTGGAGAGGGAGGTGTCTACTTTGGATTGTGCGTTAGGAGTGAGTACACCTACTGGGGAGGTGTTGGTAGTGACTCAGGTTTTGAGAGAGTGTTCGGTGATGGTAGGCCAGGTGGAGTTACTGGCAGATTTGTTACTCTTGGATTTACGGGACTTTGATGTGATCTTGGGTATGGACTGGTTGACGAGACATCATGCTTCTATCGAATGTTTCGATAGGAGAGTGACTTTTCGGAGTCCTGGATTATCAGAGACTACATTTCAGGGGGATCAGCGTGCACTTCCTACGGGAGTTATTTCGGCACTCGAGGCTAGCAAACTGTTACGTAAGGGGTGCCAGGGTTATTTAGCTCATGTGGTGGATACGCGTGCTACGCCAGAGAGGGCGGAGGATATACCAGTGGTACGGGAGTTTCCCGATGTTTTTCCCGAGGAGTTGCCAGGACTACCCCCACACCGAGATCTTGAGTTTACGATTGAGCTTCTACCAGGTACACAGCCTATTTCTCAGACTCCTTATCGTATGGCACCTGCCGAATTGAGGGAACTTAAGGCCCAGTTGCAAGAGTTGGTCGATATAGGATTCATTCGACCGAGTATGTCACCTTGGGGAGCACCTGTTTTGTTTGTCAAGAAAAAGGATGGAGGATTGAGATTGTGTGTGGATTACAGGCAACTGAATAAGGTAACTATTCGGAATAAGTACCCCCTACCCCGGATTGATGATTTGTTTGACCAGCTCAAGGGAGCACAGTATTTCTCGAAGATTGATCTTCGCTCCGGCTATCACCAGTTAAGGGTTAAAGAGGAGGATATACCGAAGACAGCTTTCCGGACCAGGTACGGTCACTATGAGTTTGTGGTGATGCCTTTTGGTTTGACTAATGCCCCAGCAGCTTTTATGGACCTTATGAACCGAGTGTTCCGGCCCTACTTGGATCGTTTTGTGATTGTTTTCATTGATGATATTTTGGTGTATTCAAAGAGTGCGAAGGCGCATGAGAAACATCTGAGGATCGTGCTTAAAACGTTGAGGGAGCATCAGTTGTATGCGAAGCTCAGTAAGTGTCAGTTCTGGTTGACCAGTGTTGGATTTCTTGGCCATGTGATTTCGGCCGAGGGCATTCGTGTGGATCCTTAGAAAGTTGAGGCGGTAGCCAATTGGGAACAGCCTAAGACGGTGACGGAAATTCGGAGTTTTCTGGGTTTGGCAGGGTATTACCGGCGTTTTATTGAGGGCTTTTCTATTCTTGCAGCACCGTTGACGAGGTTGACACGGAAGGGAGTTCGGTTTGAGTGGGATGAGAACTGTGAACAGAGTTTCCAGGAGCTTAAAAGGCGGTTAACATCTGCTCCTGTGTTAGCCCTTCCAGATGATAGTGGGGAGTTCGAGGTGTACAGTGACGCTTCTTTACAAGGTTTGGGATGTGTCTTGATGCAGCACGGGAAAGTGATTGCTTATGCTTCCCGGCAATTGAAACCCCATGAGGTGAACTACCCTACACATGACTTGGAACTGGCTGCGGTGGTTCATGCATTGAAGATTTGGCGACATTACTTGTACGGTGAGAAGTGCAGGATCTTCACGGACCACAAGAGTTTGAAGTATTTGTTTACTCAAAAGGAATTGAACCTCAGACAGCGCCGTTGGTTGGAGTTACTTAAGGACTACGACTGTACTATTGAGTATCATCCAGGGAAGGCCAATGTGGTAGCCGATGCTCTGAGCAGGAAGTCAGCTGGATCTTTGTCGCATTTGAGGACAGTACGGTTACCTTTGCTGGTTGAGCTCCGTAAGTTGGGAGTAGAGTTGACTGTAGATGATCAGGGAGCACTCCTAGCGAGTTTCCATGTGCGACCCGTTTTGATTGATCAGGTGATTGATGCTCAGTTTGAGGACCCTATTCTGGGCATCATTCGGATTGAGGTCGAGGCTGGAGAAAGACAGGATTTTGAGATTCGTGAGGATGGAGCCTTGGTTAAGAATGGACGGTTGTGTGTACCTGAGGATGAAGTTTTGAAGAAGGTGATACTGGATGAGGCTCACTTTTCAGCTTATGCGATGCATCCTGGTGGGACCAAGATGTATCGTACACTTCGAGAGCATTACTGGTGGTCAGGGATGAAACGTGAAATTGCAGAGTATGTCAGTAAATGCTTGATTTGTCAACAGGTAAAAGCCGAGCGGCAGAGGCCTTATGGAGCAATGCAACCTTTGCCAATTCCCGAGTGGAAATAGGATCACCTGACTATGGATTTTGTGTTCAAGCTTCCGAGAACACCTAAGGGACATGATGGTGTGTGGGTTATTGTGGATCGACTTACGAAGTCTGCTCATTTCTTACCAGTACGGGAGAATTTCAGGCTGGAACAGTTTGCACAGTTGTTTATTAATGAGATTATTCGATTGCATGGGACTCCGGAGTCGATAGTATCTGATAGAGATCCGAGATTCACTTCTCGATTTTGGCAGAGCTTACAGGAAGCTTTTGGGACTAAATTACACTTCAGTACTGCTTTTCATCCTCAGACTGATGGGCAGTCTGAGCGGACTATTCAGATTCTCGAGGATATGATGCGAGCTTGTGTGCTTCAGTTTCAGGGTACTTGGGAATCACATCTGCCTTTGATGGAGTTCGCCTACAATAATAGTTTTCAGGAGAGCATTGGGATGGCTCCTTATGAGGCTTTGTATGGGCGGCAGTGTCGGACTCCATTGTGTTGGACTGAGGTTGGTGAGAGGAGGTTGACTACTTCTGAGCTGGTGGAGCTTACTCAGGAAAAAGTGGCACTGATTAGGGATCGATTGAAGGCAGCGCAGGACCGCCAAAAGAGCTACGCTGACCGTAGGATCAGGGATTTGGAGTTTGCTATTGGAGACTGGGTTTTCCTGAAGCTATCTCCTTGGAAAGGAATAGTACGATTTGGCAGACGAGGGAAGTTGAGTCCTCGTTACATTGGACCGTATGAGATCTTGGAGCGGATTGGTCCTGTAGCTTATCGGTTGGCCTTACCAGCAGATTTGGAAAAGGTACATAATGTCTTTCATGTTTCTATGCTTCGGAAATATATTCGAGATGATTCCCATGTTTTGGAAGCACAACCAGTGGAACTGAGGGAAGACTTGAGTTTTGAAGAGCAACCTGTTGCAATCCTGGATCGGAAGGATAAAGTGTTGCGAAGGAAGACGGTTCCCTTAGTGAAGGTATTGTGAAGGAATCATCAGGTCGAAGAAGCTACCTGGGAACCCGAGGCCTTGATGCGAGAACAGTACCCTTATCTATTCCACTGAATTTCGGGGACGAAATTCTTTTTAGGGGGGTAGATTGTAACAACCCGTACCTACGGGAAGGGTAAAAATGTAATTTTTGTGAAGTTTTGGAAAAAGGATGATTTTGCCATTGTGAATAGTAAACGAAAAGTTGACTTTTGTACTATTGATTGGATGAGTGTTAGCCTTTGACCGTGACGTAGGTTAGGACGTCACGAGTCCGTAGACAGGCGGCAGGTTCGATTCGGACAACCGGAGGAAAAGTTATGATGTACGGAAGGTTGGGGGCGTTATCGTAATTTTGAGCTAATAGGGAAATGTTGACTTTCTGGAGGATGTGTGATTTTCACGTAGACCGAGGACCGTTGGATAGGTCTCGACGTCCTGAGTTCAACGACAGGCGGCACGCTGTCATCGGACGTCGGACGGAAAAGATACGGGTCTGGAAAGTCTGAGGGCAAAATGGTAATTTTGTGCAGGAGGGGCATTTTGGTCATTTTCCCTCAGCCCAATCAGATAAGGGCAAGTGGCAGATATTTTTGGGTTGGCCTATGGATGATGGACACGTGGGAGTGGCTGGATGGTTCCAGGCCATTCTCAAGTGTGCACGGCCACACCTTGTACAAAAATCAAACCGTGTTTGGGTTTGAAACACAGAAAACAGAGGGTGAGAGGTGGAAGAGAGTTTGATCGAGTTTGTGCCAGGGAGAGTGAGGAGTGATTGGTGAGAGTAACAGAGAGACGTGGGAGAGGTGCTGATCGTGTTTTGGGACTGGAATCGTGCACGGCGGCCCGGTGGTGGTGCGGCGAACATTTGAGGAAAACAGAGAAGGCAGTGGACGGTGGAGGCTGTTGTGCCGTGTGGTGAGGCAAACCAAGGCGGTAGGAGACTCAGGAGGTTGAGGGGAGTCCCACGAGCACCGTGGTGGGTGACGGTTCTCACGGCGGCGCCGGAATCGAAAGGTAATTTCTTTTACCCTGTTTTTCGTGGATTTTCAAATGCAAAGTCGTGAAGTTGGGCTTAGAGTCGAGGGATTAGGAGGTCAGGGTGTTGTTCAGTGAGGTCTTAGGATTGGTTTGTGATGGCTGCCGTGACGGGGGCGTACACGGCGGGGCTCAGTCGACGGCGAGTATCCAATACCCTGTTTTAGCCGTGATTTTCAAACTTGAAGTCGTGGACTTCGGGGATGAATCGACGGATTCTGTGAGTTGGGTAGGACTAAGTAGGGTCCTAGGAAGGTGCTGGTATCACCACCGTGAAGGGGGAAGCAGTGGACGGCCGGGAAGGAAAACAGGGCTCACGGGCAAGGTTTTTCGAGGCTGAAGACGAGGGGTTCCAGGCCGTGATTTCTGGATTTTAGGACTGGGTTTGGTTGTAGGGGACTGGACGAAGCTAAAGGTATTGAAATGGAGAAGAATGGTGGAGGAACGGAGGAGAACCGGTCACGCCGGTTCAACACAGTTGAACCGGGTGACTCGAGGTTGAAGATGGACTGTAGCAGGCGCGTGAGGCCCACGCGCAGCCACTTTGGGCGGCGCGTGGGGGCGCGTGGGGAGGAATCCGGTCAAGCGTCCAACATGAGTTTGGCCCTAAATGTCCTAAGGAATCCAATGGTATAGTTTTCGGGTTAATCGGACGGTGTTACGGAATGGTTCGGGAATCCGTACGGTTTAGGGATTCGGATTAAAATATTATTAAATTCCCGAAAAATTGGGGAAAATAGGGAAGGTATCCTTGATGTTATTGTGACCCTATTTGGTATCTATTGACAGGACGGGAGACACCAGAGACGGTTGAGGAGCGCACGGAGCGCGAGTGACGTGTTGTAAACTGTGAGTGGACTCTTTCTTATTTCCGAGCATGCCAAACTGTTTTAATTACTGTTTTATGATTTCTATGTATGTTTTTATGTCCTGATGATGATTATACGTGGTTAAGATGTTTGCACGTTTTTCGAGACATTTTCGGGATTTTGCACGTTTTTCGAGAAAAAGCGGGTTTTCAGAGTTTGATCTTATAATTCAGAAATTTAACCTAAAAAAACGTTTTCTGATGATGGTAAATAGGTTGTGGAATATGATTTTGGGCTTTTCTTATGGTTTTACTATGAACATGGATCTTTTCCCGGATTTGGGTTCGGAATGTCGGTTCTGAACGCCGGAAGGGCTTCGAACCGGGGATTTCGAATTCGGATTTTGGCGATGGATTTTGAATTGGTTTTACACTGGATATGGATTGGATTTGCTGGATCTGGATATGGGTTTAAAGACCCGGATTGATATTGATGGGGGACGGGCCCGGATTGAGTTTAAAGACTCGGGAGTTTAAAGACTCGGATATTATGATATTACCCCCATAGGCCTATTGAGTTTAAAGACTCGGGAGTTTAAAGACTCGGATTGATATGTGAGGCCTGGTTGAGTTTAAAGACTCGGATAGGTCCAGCAGGTTTGATCGGGTTATACTCTGGTTTCTTATGATGTTTTATAGTGTATCTGTTTCTTATGATATTTTATAGTGTTTCTGTTTCTTATGATGTTTCATATTATGGTTTTTCTAATACTTCATTGGCATGCCTGGTTTTAAACCGGAGGGAACAAATGATTTTATTTCCTTACTTTGATTTGCTGGTAAACGGTTTTAAAACTTTCATTCCTTTTGGTCCACTCACACCTTTTGTTTTTTTTAATTTCCCTCCAGGTCGTGGTGATAGCGCTGGGGTGAACGTTGAGGCAGATATCGAGGCATAGGGCTTCCGACGTTCTTCCGTTGCGGACTTAGACTTGTAGGACTTTGGTGCCCATTTTGTAGAACTATGCTCTGGCTTACTGTTGTATATATTTACTCCTTCGTCTGATGGTTATGCTTATAGTGGTATTAAATTTATTTTTGGTATTGTAAGTGTGATTGTCAGACGGGAGCAGGGTTCATCCCGAGTATCGAGGTGATATTTGGGACGGGTCCTGACAGGAGATGGAAAAATAATAAATGTATATTACTGGATTTATGAAATAACTCTTGGATTGACTTTTGGGATTTGAAACTATGCTTATGGTTTCCGGGCTAAGGCCCTAATGGTTATTTTGAAATAAATATGTGATTATTGATTTTTGCTGCATGCATATGTTTTTACTGAGGGGCATAAAGGTCTTATAAATGTTTTAAATAGACTTGTTTATTTTCGTCCACTCACAGCTTTTGTTTTTAATGCCTTTCAGGTTGACTCCGGAAGCGACTGCAGCAGAGACTGCGACATCGCACACCTCCTCCATCGATCCTTGTGCACTCTGGGAGCCCGTTTGGGCAGTGGCAACAGGTTATCCCTTGTCTGACACCTCTTGTCAGACGGGAGCATGACACATTTCATGGTAATCCCGGGGGAGGGGGGGGGATTGGGATGGGTCATGTCAGCAAAGGTCAAAAATATGTCTGACACTCCGTGTCAGACGGAAGCAGGGTCATCCCGCGTTAATCCCGGAGGAATTGGGATGGGTCATGTTAGAATTTGTTCATCTCTTTGAATATAACATGTCTATATTTTTAGATTTATCATATTTTGTCTATTTTAATAGAACTAGTCTTATATATTTAATTTTTGAAAAAAAAATCTAATTTCTAATTATGGATCTAACTTGAAAACATACGTTTTTTTTCACAGTTCATATTTTTTGGTCGTTTTTTAGTTAGCTCTTTATGACACATTTAATAAATGTGTAGGTTTCTGGTCAACCTATTAATCTATATAATGATTTATTAACTCGTTTAATAAATTAGTAGATTTTGGGTTAACCTGTTAACTCGTATAATGACTTATATATTAGCTTGTATAATAAAACGTATCAATCACTAATACATATATTTACTTATTTGTCTACTTATATACTTATTAAATAATTTAAATAAATTAAACACATTTAATAGGTTAAACAGGTTACATGTTAATTGAGTTTCAAGCACGATTTATTTATTAAATGAATTACGTAAGTTACTTAGCTCATTAACTAGTCGAAATCGAGTTCAAAATCTTTAATATAATTATTAAAATAAGTTAAAAATAATTTATTATGTTTAAGTAAAATAAAATTTATAATACAGGATAAATTTAATACGGCATAACTCATTATCACCCGTAATATAAGTTTTTTATGGCTGTGTTCTGAGTTGTGTGACTTGTGGGTGTCGTACAAGGTCCACTGGACAATTCATGTGAAGTCTTGAGAAAAAGATGAGAAAAATTATTACAGACAATAATAGAGAAACGTGGGCCGGATAAAGATAGAAAGCATTATCCGAATTAAAGTGATAACAGATAGACCCAAACCCATGCTGTGGGACCCCGGTCCTTCCAAGAGGCTGCAATTACCTGCATGCAAACCCTTCAGTTTCCCCTGCAACCTTTTTCTTGATTTTGTAATTTTTGACCAAAAATTGAATTTGAAATTCAAATATCATAAAATACCAAATTAATATTTAATATTTATGATTCCCCCTAAATTATTATTTTTTTCTATATACAAGCAATATATCACATATTTAATATAAATTACGTGAAAATCAAAATTTAACAAATATTTTTTAAAATTGCATACGAGCAAATTATAATTTTATTACATTTAATTTCATTTGACATATTTCATAAATAAAATAAAATTTATTTTGCTACGATGGATCATATTACTTACCTTTAGGCTTTAGCTGTCTAAATGAGATCACTCTTTTGGAAACGTCAAAAGCTTTTTTCAACAAAATATAATTTGGTGCTTATCAAAACCAATTTTTAAATATCTTTCTAATTTTTTGTCAAAATATTTTAAAAATACTTAGGGCTCGTTTGGAGAATTTTTTTAATATAAATATGTCTAAATTTTCATAAAAATTAAAATTCTTCTGAAAAAAAAAAGGAAATTTGGAAGTGTTTGTTAAGAAAGATATTTAAAAATTGGTTTTGATCGAGTAATATTAGAGCATTGGTTTTTTTTTTTTTTTGATCGAGTAATATTAGAGCATTAGTTGGTAGCCGAAATTCGATAATTAAAATCTAACCGTTCATTCCGTGTAACAAAAAGGATTCAAATAAATTCCATCTGCACCCGATTGCAGAAGATATAACCTCCTCCTCATCCTTTTTGGGTTAAACCGGAAATGGCACACAAAAACCGGTTGGTGACCCGCTATACACCGCTAGCTTGTAAGATTTGTGTATAAAACCGGCGGTCCAATCCAGCTTTACCCTCATCTTCTTTTTTCTTTCCCCCTCCACAAAGACCACGACAAAAACAGTAATGGCATTGACGACGATCAAACTCGTCGCTCACTTTGTTTCTGCAATCTACTTGGTTTCTGCTCTGTTGGGTATCCAAGGACCCGCAGACGGACGGGTCCTCTCACTGAGAAAACCCGACCCGAAAAATGCTGTTGCGACTGCTCGTTGGTTGGTCTCTCAGAACTCCTGGGGCGTCTTGAAGTATAATATCTCTCCTCTCTTCCCTTCCCATATTACTATCTTTCACTTTGTTGCCCAGTTTGATCGGATATCTTTCTTCTGGTTTGATTTTTCTGCTTTTTTAACTTCTGGTGGCCTATAATGAAAAATCCATGATTGTAATTTTTTTCTTCTTATTGGTCTATTTACTTTGTGATTCCCAACTCATTTACAAATGAATTTGAGGTTGGATGTTTATTTGTAATTTCATTTTTGTATAATGAAATATGTAGGTGATTAGCTCCATATAAAATCTGGGTTGACTGGTTGATACTTAGTTCTGAAAGAAAGACATGAACTTTGATTGTCTTGAAATTTGACAGAAGATCATTGTATCAATAAGACCTAAACATAAATCATTGTCCTTGATAAATTTTCATCTAGAAGCCCAATAGTTGTTAAATTGTTCTGCTTTCTGTAAAATGTCTGACTTGTGCCTTAGTAACATATGAGATTTGTGTTTGAAAGCTCAAAATTTAAATCTGAAGCTTGCTTGTCATTTTTTGTTTTCGCAGTACTATCTCAAGTGAATTGGGAGGAGCACCATTTGGGTAAGTTTTTTTTTCTTCTTCTTATTTTTATGTATATAATCATCTTAATTTCCTTAGAACGAGAAAATGTTTCACTTCCTCACAGTTATTTTGTATGTGCTGCCTTTAACCCTTGTGTCTTGACTAGTTGGTGAAAACCTGGTTGATGAAACTTGGGGCTCGTTTAGGTGGATCGTGGAGTGATCCCAAATCTAGGGATTTAGATGACACTATAGGGCTCAACTTGTTTGTTTCGTCCATAACAATCATTGTATGCTAGGATTTGAATACTCACGGAATCATGAAATCTGATTTTCTCACCCCAAAAAAGAAAGCTAATGGGTTGCGGATACTTCTTTGCATATAGTTATTTCAAATGAACTATACATCCAGTAACTTCGTATACATTTTTATCTTGTGTTTCTTTCTGTAGAAAATTTAGCTTTTTTGTCGATTCTAAATGCTCTTTTTCAAATCCCCTCATCCAAAATGGAGCCTTGTGTTCAACTCCGATAATATTTCTCTGTCAGCAACTCAGAATAATCATCAAAATACATGCAGGAATGTGGTTTCCTTCAGCGATGGGGAACCAGGAGAGGGCAGTGGGATCCCATACTTCTACTTGACAACTCTTGATCCCACGGCAAGAAATGCACTGAAAGACCAGAGAGCTTCATTGACGATTAGCGAGTATCCTATTGGAACCTGTGGCAAGATCGACCCTGAGAACCCCACTTGTGCAAAGCTTACACTTACAGGAAAGGTGAGTTGCAACTGCAAGTTTATCTAGCAAAGAAATCATGCTGATTTGGACTAACCTCGAATGTATGTATTTTCTAGTTAAGGCTTGCTGATGGAGATCCAAAAGAAGCAGAATTTGCAAAGGCTGCCTTGTTTTCAAAGCATCCGGAGATGAAGGGTAATTACTCAAAACTTAACATTCCAGAAATTCTCTTTTCCATATCTCTATTGCTCACAAACCAAATCATTTTCTGTTTGATTAATTGATTGTTAACAGATTGGCCGAAGAATCACAATTTCCAGTTCTTCAAATTAGACATTGCGAATATATTTCTGATCGATTGGTTTGGTGGTCCAAAACCTATCACAGTGGATCAATACCTTCATCCGAAATCGTGAGTGTCAAAGCAGTATACAGAAAATGTACCAAAAGATAAATGTGGTCGCGCATTATCGTAATCTCAATGAAATGATTGTTTATCGTAATCTCATGGGCTTTCTTTTAAGTTTCTGCTTGTTTATGCACTTTCTGAAATGATTTTATGTCGTCGTCTTCAGGTCAGAAGACAGCTTCATTCTGGGATTAATCTTCTAATTGAGATTTTTTCGTGTGTTTACGAGTTGGATCAGCATGAATCGGGTATGATGAACTCTGTTGTAAACTGAAGGCACAATTGTAACTGTATATATATATATATATATATATATTCCAATGTACTTTCATTAAATTGTCAATATTTGAGAAAATATTTTACTCTGTAAAATAAGCTGAAAATGTGAATTCTTCTGCTTCTGTAATGATGAAATTTCTCTAATAATTTGAGATAATGTTCATTTATAAAACTTTCATAATTTTAATTTATTTATCTTTGAAATGAATTTTTATTATTTATTCGTAATATCTATTATACTATTTGTTTTATTAACTTTTTTCATTAAAAAAATCCCCACATGTCCCTGTTTAATCCCCATTGCTTGAAATTATTTCTTTTTTAAACTTGCCTTTGCACCGAAGGGCCATGTTTCCAAAATTGCCTAAAAATATGCATAATTTGATTAAACCCAACAATTTATCGTTTCGGTACAAACCCACCGAACCAATTAGATACTTTCGGGAAACTCACTGCATAATCGCATATGTTTCGGTGGGCAACTGGGCATGGCATGCCCTGCCATGCGGTCATGCGCGAATCACGTGACCACGGATAGAGATAGATAGTCGTTAACAATTGGCTCGGTAATGTTCACCGCTGCTTGAACTTGAAGTCCTTCAACAGTGGAAGCTCAGTCGGTTAGTCTTCATGAAATGTTGCTTCCTCTTACTCAGCTTCCCACCTCTCCATTCCCTCAAAAATTCCTAACGGACCAATCGCTATCTCCCTTCTTCTCCTTCCCGAAAACCTTTCCCACCCAAAATCCCAAACCCGCCAAATTCACAATCCGGAGTTCCGCCACCGACGCCAAAATCCTCGCCCCCAAGTCCGCCATTCAACGAATTGCTGAAAAGCTCCGAAGCCTCGGGTATACCGAGAGTAACCAAAAGCCCGAACCCCAACCGGATGCAAAGTCTGCAGGAGACATCTTTGTTCCGCTGCCGCAGAGATTGCCCAAGTACCGGGTCGGGCACACGCTCGATGCGAGCTGGAGCACACCCGAGAACCCGGTCCCGGAACCAGGTACGGGCGTAGCGATTGCGAGGTTTCACGAGTTGAGGCACGAGGTGAAGAGGCAGAAGGAATTGGAGAAGGAGGAGAAGAAGGGGAAGAGGGAGGAGAGGGTGCCGACGCTGGCGGAGCTAAGTTTGGGGAAGGCGGAGTTGAGGAGGCTGACGTCGGTTGGAATTGGGCTGAGGAAGAAGTTGAAGGTCGGAAAGGCTGGGATTACTGAAGGGATTGTGAATGGGATTCACGAGAACTGGCGTCGGTCGGAGGTTGTGAAGATTGTGTGTGAGGATTTTTCCAGGTTGAACATGAAGAGGACCCATGATTTGTTGGAGGTTAGGCTCCATTTTCACTTATTTTCATTTTAAAGTTTCACTCTTTCTGTTGTTTACCTTTGCAATTCTTTTGTTACTTATCACAAGATTTGAAATTGTAGAATGCTTAATTTATGTAGAACAAAAGAAACCCACTTGTTGAGTTATCAGACTGGTAATATCCATTATGTTTCTAGGGGCAGTGGTAATTTCAGTTTTTGTTCTGTAATTCTCAGAGAAAAACTGGAGGGCTGGTTGTTTGGAGGTCTGGAAGTAAGATAGTTTTGTATAGGGGGGTGAACTATAAGTATCCTTACTTTTTGCGTGATAAAATTGATGAAGATTCGATGAGTGAGACTTCCCATAATGGAGGAGATGAGAGCTTGTCATCCAGCACAAATGAATCAAACTCTGCTATAGGACTAACTACAACCAACGCAAGAGCTCAACCAAAGTTAGTGCCAGGTGTTGGTTTGCCAGATAGAGTTCGGTTTGAACTTCCCGGTGAGGCGCAGCTTTCGGACGAAGCTGACCACATGTTAGAGGGACTGGGGCCGCGGTTTACTGATTGGTGGGGTTATGAACCGCTTCCAGTTGATGCTGACCTTCTACCGGCCATTGTTCCTGGATACAGGAAACCTTTTCACCTTCTTCCGTATGGTCTGAAGCCCAAACTAACAGATGATGAAATGACCATAATCAGGAGACTCGGGCGACCATTACCATGTCATTTTGCATTGGGTGAGTTTGCCTTGTGAGAGTTCAATTTTTGTTCTGTAGCAGTGTTTACTTACTATTTTTTCTTTATTTCCCTTTTTAACAGGTAGAAACAGAAATCTTCAAGGTTTGGCTGCTTCCATTGTCAAACTTTGGGAAAAATGTGAGATTGCCAAAATAGCTGTTAAAAGAGGGGTACAGAACACTAATAGCGAGCTGATGGCTGAAGAGTTGAAGGTTAGAGATAATCTGGGAATATCTGTTCAGTGTTACCTATCTATTATACTATAATACATCATGGCTGTAGTCCTGCTGAGTTACATTTAAACTGAGTTGGCTTGGGACTTCTTTAATTTCTTATGTTTTCGATTCAGAACTCTTTGTGCCCATTGCTACTTCTAACTAAATGTGCTCTGTCGCAGAGACTGACTGGGGGAACTCTGCTGTCTCGGGACAGGGAATTTATAGTTTTGTATAGGGGAAAGGATTTTCTACCACCTGCGGTTTCATCTGCCATTGAAGAGCGAAGGAAGTATGCAATGCGTTCTGAGAAACAGATAGCAGAGCGAAGTACATCATTCACAACTAGACAGGAGCTGGAACCCAGGATTGGACAAGAAAATGAAAATGACCAGATCAATGATCATAAAACGGCCCTTCCATCGGCTAAAGGAAAGCGAAGTTCTACTGAGGCAGCTGTGGATAGGACTAGCATTAAGTTGTCCATGGTATGTTTTGTTTAGATGCATTAGGTAAATTCTGGTTCAGCTGTTTTTTGTGTTACAGATGGCATAACTGTAATGAACAGGCTTTAGAAAAGAAAGCAAAGGCAGAAAAACTTCTAGCAGAGCTGGAGAACACAGCGACCCTTGAACAACCTGAAATAGATAAAGAAGGTATAACTAAAGAAGAAAGATATATGCTAAGGAAGGTCGGCTTGAGAATGAAGCCTTTCCTGCTGTTGGGTGAGTTATGACATCCTCTCTCTTTATGTTACTAGTTGTTACTTGTTACATGATTATTTCCTTCTTTCGAATTAGATCATGGATAATTGAAATCCACCAATTTTCAGGTAGACGAGGAGTATTTGATGGAACAATTGAAAACATGCATCTTCACTGGAAGTATAGGGAACTCGTGAAGATAATATGTCATGAGAAAAGCATTGCAACTGCCGACCAAGTGGCACGAACCTTAGAGGCAGAAAGCGGTGGGATACTTGTGGCAGTGGAGAGGGTGAGTAAGGGTTATGCAATCATTGTGTATCGTGGAAAAAATTATAGCAGGCCTGCTTCTTTGAGACCTGAGACACTTCTGAATAAAAGAGAAGCACTGAAGCGTTCTATTGAGGCACAGCGTCGTGAGGTAAAATTGGCTTGTCCATCTGCTCATTGAGACTGTACAAACGGTGAAAATAAAAAAAAGGAACATAAAATAAAAATCCCCCTCCCTTCCCCCTGTGCTTCAAAGAGACTGTACAAATGGTGAAGTGATCCAATTCCATCATTTTCTACTTTCAAGTAAAATAGTTAAACATAAAAGGTGATCTTCCCTGAAAAACTGGTGATAAGGGTTGGCCTTTCTTTTGGAGTTTTATATAAAAGTATAAAGTGGACTTGTCAACGAAGGACCTAGTTGCAATGGCATATAAAATTCATTATGGCTATGATGCTGGCATATAATATTGACATACATATTAATTTGGTATCTCCCATTTTATTTTCTTCCCAGTATCATATTTACTTCATCGTCTAATTCTTTTTTTCCTGCTTTGGCATGCAGTCCTTGAAACTACATGTTTTACGGCTTAGCGAAAACGTAGATGCATTGAAGCTTCGGCTGGTGAGTTGTCCTGGGTTTCTATATTTCTATTTTGTCCTTTTCTTTTAAAATTATATGGCAGTCGTCCCCAGTCAAAGTGAGTATGCAATGTTTTCCTTGTACCAGGTTAAAGACAAGGACAAGGAGGGAGACAATATGCACTCTATTAATGAATCAAGAATTCAATTGGTGAGCTATCTCATGTTTATGTACTTCTATCCACGTCAAAACACACGTATAAATGGAGCCAAAGTTGGCAATATGTGATATAAATCTAGGTCAGAGAGGAGACAAACATTGTTCAATCAAAAGAATGTTTGAGATCAGATACTGAACTTAACCATGGCTGTTTTCTATTCTGTAAAACCTGTTGTCATGAAGAGAATTTCAAAGGAAAGATTCTAATATATCTGACTGACTCAGTTTTTTATTGGGTGAATGACCTAGTTTTCATTATATATGATATTTAGTGTTCAGTATCTTCTTTAGGATCAGAAGTGAAGTCTGAAATAATGTATGTTGTATCTTTCAAGGCTAGAGACAAACAAGAAGCGCATGTGACTCCCATGAATTTGAATGGAGTGGGTACTGTAGTGAACGGCCAATTAGCCAGACAACAGGATATGGCGAATAGTTTCTCTTCAACCTGTGAGGAGGATGAAACTGGCAAATTTGAGCCAGGATCTTCAAATGAAGAGGATGAAACTCATAAAATTGAGCCAGAATCGTCACATGGATCAGTTATGAACGAAACACATGCAAATTTTCCCGAACGGGATATAAATGGAGAAGTTGGAGATTTCATCTCTACATCTTGCCATGAAGATGTTATGGTAATGTCAGTTATCATTGAAAGGCCTATGCATATTTATATTTAGTAACTCCCTTAGTATCATCTACAGCCTGCAGGAGTAATATCTGACATAGTGCATGTTGTATTTTTCAAGGCTAGAGACAAGCAAGAATCTCATGTAACAACCATGAAATTGAATGAAGGAATGGGCACTGTAGTAAATGATCAGTTAGCCACAGAACAGGATATGGTGTTTACTTTCTCCTCGATCTGTGATAAGGATGAAATTGGTGAAGTTAAACCAGGGTCTTCAGATCAATCAGTTACAAATGAGACGCGTACAAATTTTTTCAAGGCTTTAAATGAAGAAGAGGATGCCTCGGTCTCTACATCTTCCCCTGAAGATGTTAAGGTAATACCAATTATCATGAAGTGTTATCCATAATTTTGTTCTTACGGAAACATCTTATGTTATTTAATTTTTGGGGTTTCAGTCAACTGCTCTGCGCAGTTCTGCAACTGTTCACAAACAACACCGTGCTTCTGGTAATGAGGCCAGGAATTTATCAGGAAAATTTGGAAATGGTGAATCAGAATCATCGGTCCCAGTAATGGGAAGAAAGACTATTACTGAGAGGCCCTCGAAAGCTGTGCGTCTTTCCAATGGTGAGAGGCTTCTTTTGCGAAAGCAAGCCCTCAAGATGAAAAAGCGCCCTGTGCTTGCAGTTGGTAATTTCATATCCATTTCAAGTTCTCCAGTTTCCTCCTCTTGTTAATCTATCACTATATTTATTTGGTAACACCCTTCTTGCACTGTTTGCTATTGCGCAGTGCTCTTCTTAACCATAAATGGGTACCATGGTTATTTCATTTCTAATTTGAAAAAGCTTAAAGTACTTCTAAATATTTGGAACCTTACATTTTCCCACTGCATTGTACATAGATTTCTTCTTATGTCTAGTATATGTTTTCACGTTCCTAGTCAATATGAGGCTCCTTATTTGTAAGTATTTTGCTTCCGTTATCACATCTTAGGAAGGAACAATATCGTAACTGGTGTTGCAAAAACAATCAAGGCGCACTTTGAGAAGCATCCTCTTGCCATTGTGAACGTCAAAGGCAGAGCAAAAGGAACTTCAGTCAGGGAAATAGTTTTCAAACTGGAGGTGTGCAAGCGCAAGTTCTTCCGATTTCTCCCCCCACCCCCAAGATTTTATTTTGCTTACATTATGAATCTCTCTTCTGTTTTCTTTTGCAGCAAGCAACCGGTGGAGTTCTAGTCTCCCAGGAGCCTAGCAAAGTTATACTTTACAGGGGTTGGGGTGCAGGAGAAAATGCAAGTAACACGAAAAAGAAGGTTTCTACTCAGGCTACGGTGTCTCCTGAACTCTTGGCGGCAATAAGACTTGAATGTGGTTTTAAGCCTCCCGGAAACGAAGATGCAACTGCTTAGGTTGGATTAGAAGCTTGTGCCACAATGTACCTCCCTTGATCATCGTCTAATGTAGAAAAGCATGCACAATACGCACCATATACTTTTGCTAGCAATCACCAAAGCCGATGATCATTATGAGTGTGAATGTATTTGAACTTTTGGCATTCTCATGTTCCAGGAACTGTTGAGATGTTATCTTTGGAATGCTTGTTGGTACTCTCTGTACATAGATCGATTGTCTGCATGAAGAGAAGATTTTGGGTTGAAATTCAGATTAGGCTTAATCAAATTGTAAATTCAGAATTCACACCCGCAGCATCCGTGATTTTTTATTTTTTTTTTTGAAACATTTATGAACATTGCTTAAGGTGTAAATGGAATGATCTTTATATTGATAAAGATTGGTAATAACTTTCAGTTATGAAGAAGATATTCTTATGTGTGGTTGTTGTATATATGACAGCACATTCGCAGGGATGTGATCACGGGTGGGGCTGAATCATACGATCAAAATACATCGATTCTAATCTTTATAAAATACAAAATGATCGTATATAAGTATAAATATGTAGTCTGACTATCGTATTCGTATATAGGAAGTGTAGGGTTGAATCGGGAGAATATGAGATTGGGGGAAGAAAGATTTCTGACTTCATCATCCTGTGGGACAGTTTGAGGGTTCTCGGCATAATCCGACAAACGTACTCCTCATTTTTTGTCGTGTGGATCCCCTTGAGCTTTTATTTGGAGTGTGACATGACATTGCAGGCCTCACCACCATTGTTAGCATGCGCTTTGCTTCTGTCCTTGTAGAATGTTCAAACTTTGCGAATTGCACGTATATCAAAGTAATGGCGGACTCAAACCCTCTTTTAACCCTCTTTTGACGATGAAATTTAATGTTATAATTTAATGATATTTTTTTTTTATAAAATGAATTGAATTTTTATAAATTATGAGGTTAATGTTTAATATGTATATTATAATTCTAGCCCTAATATCTTTATATATATAAAAATTCCTAATATAAGTACTAATTCAAACTAATTCTAGTCCAATAAAAGTATAATTGTTATTTCAAATTCGATTTTCATAAATAACGAAATATATAATATAATCCTCCATTCTAGTATTATTTTATATATGTCTTAATCTAATTACTACTTCTTACTAATTCTGGTCGATGAGAATCATGAAATTGATACACGATGATTATCGGGGTAACAATTTAAGAATTTTATGTGTGACACGTTACTATTCAAAGTATAAAGTAAGATTTAACCATAAGCCTCAAGAGTGTATATGAAAGAAACACAACATTAGTAACCGTAAAATTAAAGAAGTTGAAGTACCATATATATGAAAAGGATAAATTCTCTTTCATTCGAAGTGTAATGTAGTGAGTGTATCACAAAAATTGCTGAATGTTTTATATTATAATAATGGAAATGATGAACAACAGTAAACAGTGAAAGCTACGTGGCTTCGAATCCTCCACCCGTCCCTCTAATCGAAAGAATCGGGGATTAGTTTATGGATTTTACTACACTGATTCTACTTTTGCTTTTAATTTGGCCTTTTGCATGAATAGATCCACTTCTGTAGAGTCATTTCCTAGCTATGGAAGAATCTAAATTTTATGTTAGCTTGAACATCAATTATAACTACGGTTCACATGTGGTATGTTTTCCTTTATTATTACAATAATATTAAGGCAAACAGATTATAATATATATATTTTTTTTGCCGATTTTATTTTTTTATATGAGTAAATCTTCTATAATAATATAAAGAAAAAAATTACTAAATTATAATACTAAATAATATTATTTTTCTTTAGTAAAAATGAAAATGAAAATAGATTATATTTTATTGACGATAACGATATTTATGAAAATTGATATTTAGCAAACATGTAACCAACTTGCTAATTTGTAAGTCCATGACTATACTATTAACCAGCACCATAAAATACAGTCAAAATGAATTTATAATATATATATATATATACATATTATAACACAAAGCAAATAAATCATGTAGTTATAACACAATACCATATAATTATTGTTTTTTTTTTTGGTTGGAACAAATATATAAAAGTACCTAAATTATGGGGTCATTTCAAATTCATAGCATAATTATAAAAATTGGAGTATCCTAATTATATTGCCACCAACGTAAAGGTACATCTGTTACGTTTTCCATCCATTAAATCGTTAAAAAGAAATGTGGTAAATAAATGTTTCAGGCATCTTGTGAGGTGGCCAAAATTAGAAAGGTATTTTTCATCACAATATTAAAATAATTAATAATGCAATGTATTAAACCATAAAAAAGTTATTAAAAAGGAAAAAAAAAATCCTAATTCATCATCCTCTTTTGTTATTCCTCTTCTCTAATTCATCATCTTCATTAATTATCAATTATCATCTCATCTTCATCCATCCCCTTCTTCCTCTTCCCTAATTCATCATCAGTACCCACCACATCATCACAACGAAATTAAAAGAACAATAAATGTCAGGACCCATCCCAGGATTAACGCGGGACGACCCTGATCCCATCTGACACGGAGTGTCAGACAAGGGAAATTTTCGACCTTAGCCCTCTCGGGCCATCAGAGTATGCCAGGATCCGGAGGAGGTATGTGATATCTCGGTCTCTACTACAGTCCACATCCGCTGTCAACCTAAAGGGCAGTCAAAACATTTAAAAGCTGTGAGTGGACAAAACAAGAGTTTGTAAAAACAGTTTATCGAAGACATTTGTACCCTTCACTAAAAAGCATGCATGCATTCGAAAACCGTTTAACCAAAAGAACCATAGGTGGGAACTAATCCCAAAACCATAACCGAAAGAATCATAAGAATCAACCATACGGGCCACTACCCAAATCCATGTGGGACTCAGCCCAAAACCATAATGAAACCACGTACACGGGCTACTGCCCAAAACCTGTATCCATCACACATCATATTTCATATTTCATATAACATATATCATATATACATATAATTCACACAACCAATCCTGTCACGGTTTCCAAAGCTACGCACGTGCTACCCAGGGTCTCACACCCAAGTCTCTCAGAGTGCAAGACCAATGTCCGTAGACCAATGACCCTACCTGAGATTATAGTACAAGCCTTTCTGAGAGTAAGGAACCCAATTGGGGCGACTCCACTCAGTCAGTACTCCGTGACTACTCCGGGGTCCACCTAGGCCAACGACCCTCCCCGGAGGAGATAATAGAAGTAAAGGAAAGGTATATGAATATATATATATATATATATACATAACATAAACATTCATGCCCGGTCCCCTTGAACCGTCATGTATTATAAACTCCTTTTAAGGGTTCATGCCCGGTTCCCATAAACCTTCATGTACCATAATAACCTTTCCAGGGTTCATGCCGGTTCCCATAAACCATCATGAACTTGGAAATCTATTTATGGTCCCTGACCCGAAATCATCAATATAAAGTAACTGGGTCTTGTGCCTGAACATATGACATCAGTTGGGCATCGTGCCCGATATTCTAAGGGTCAGTCACGACTCCGATCGTAGTGATGTGTGCAACCATCCATCCAGGACCGCCCTCAATCCCGGTATGTCGCCGTGAACGTATCAATCGACGAGACCACCACAAGATCGTGGTGCACCCATCACCGATCGCTATCCTGAACCGTCAGCACTCTGAAGTCGAGCCTCTATTGGCTACCCGACCATAGATCGTGCATCGCGACCTTTCCGGAAGGAACACATCCCAATCCGGAGGCGAGCGTGGTATCGTTTGTCGTCGTGCACATAGCACTCGCCGCGACCACGATTCAGACTCATAGGTCATCAATAGCGTCATATGCTCGAGACAAAACCAAATGGGTCTCATACCCGAGTTTATCCTTTTGGAAATCCAAATCCATTTCATTTAAACTAATAAGGAAATACAAACTCGTATAGGCACCGTATAGGGCCGAAACCTCGAAATACGTGCCTATACGTAACCACATATCCAAATGCACTCATGGCATCACAAACAAGTATTTAAAACATATAATAAACATTTATGCAGACACCAATTTAGAAAACAAGGTCCACTCACAGACCATCTGAGCTGCTGCATCGATACGCGTGTCATACGGTTCTCCCGAGCTAATCACTGTCACTGGGACTCCCGAACCTGTCCAAATCGTAATAGAGGGTTACTAACTACTTAATAACCCCTCACTAAAATCCCGTAATTTTCTGGAATTTTTAACTATTTTTAAACTTGATCCTAAACTTTCGGTCACCTCGAAACCCATCGAAACAATGTCCGATTGACACGAAACCAGTCCCAAAATGTTCGTTACATCAAATAGATGATTTCACGTGTTGAACACATTCCCAAAAGATCTCTCACGCACCCCCACGCGCCCAGGGAAAGTGTTGCGCGTGAGATCACGCGCGCACTGTTCATCATCTTCCCAAATGGCCGAACTAGGTTTTTCCTGCAACTGAACCGGTCTGGACCGGCGTGGCCGATTCACGGTCCAATCCCTTCTATTTTCGATACTTTTCAACCCATTTCAATCCCTACTTATTCCTAATCTCATTTCCTATCTTTTTAGACATTAAAACGGAATCAAAACCACCAAACCCGTACCTTCATACGTCGACAATGGCGGTGGCAGGTTCCTCCGCCGTTCACCGTCGTTCCTGACCTTCCAAAGCTTCACAATCAATCACAAGCTCCTCCTAAGGTCTCCAGAAACATAACCCAATCCTTAGGTTCGATTAAAACCCAATAAAAACCGATTTCCAATTTTTGAATAAACATACCTCACGGGTTCCCTCCGTCGTGTCCACCGCTGTCGTCCTCAGTCTCTCATTTCACTCTCTCACAGTCACACACTAGCACACATACTGATCATGGTGGTGAGGGAGCCGGGCGATGGGATGTGTGTTTGTTTTTTAGAGAAAAATGGAGAAATGGAGGAATGGTGAAAAATGGTGTTTCGGGTTATGAAGATGAACAAAGATGATATTTGATTAGATGAGAGAAGAGAGGATTAGATGAAGGGTGAAGATTTGAGAGATTCAATGGAATGGATGGCTAGGATTGAGTGTTAGAAAGATTAATATAAAATAATAATTATAATAATATTTAATTAGTGAGATCCACAATTTAGGGGAATTGACCAATGGGATGAGTGACACTTGTCACTCATCCATAGGTCCCACTAAAATATCTGACCAATCAGATATTTCCAAATCATCATCGTCTCGAAGTACGTGTATAGTGAAATCGAACTTCCGTGACCCATAACTTTCTCGTTCGAAGTTTGATTTCGACATGTCGCCTGTCTATGGATTTGTATCATCCCGATCTACGTAACAGTCCTCGGCCCTCGGACATCGGACCTCCCAGTCCAAAAGTTAACTATTTGCCCCTTTTAACCAAAATTACTAATTTACCCTTGAACTTCCGAACGTCATAACTTTTTCCTCGAATGTCGGAATTGAACGTGCCACCTGTCTATGAACTCGTGACGTCCTGAACTACGTCACGGTCATCGGTCAAAGTCCATTTGACCACCTGAATGAAAAGTCAACGTTTTACCCATTTCAATGGGCAACACGGTCATTTTGCATCGTTCGTCCGATTTTGCTCAACTAATCACCGATTAACCTCACTAATCGTGATTAGTCACTAATCTAATCTCGGAATTCGGGACGGGTCGTTACAATAAAGGTGGTATTGAATATTTAAATTAAAAGGAATTACCAAACATAACTCAAAATTAGAAGAAAGATGTTCGGGATCCGAAATCAAACTATTAAGTAAGGATCCATGATCATCAATAGACCTTTATATTAAAACCTTAGAAAACTCTTACCATAATTGAATATTTGCACAGATCCACTGAAATAAGGCCTATATTCGTATTAATATTCTCCTCACGTACCGAGGATAACCAACTCTACAAGTTTTAGAGTCATATCTTCCAAAACCAAGTTGTGTACCGTCCGATTTGCAACCCTTACTACATCTTCCTTTACGATATTTACTATATTTTGTGTATTTCACATATAGCATGTTCCAGTATAAGGTAAGCGACCCTATGATTGCACTTTCTTCAATTCTTGCATCCGCCTCACGAGTAGCCCCGATTCCTGTGCAACGACTCTATTTAAAAAAAAACATGTGAGTGGACGAAAATAAATATTTTAAAAACATAGTTTGAAAATACAAGCAATTCACTTCATTTTATAAAACTATGCATGCACGTGATAAATCATTAAATCTCAAATAAAACCATAATACAAATCGTGAACCTTGAAATACGAGCCAATAATAGAAAATTAGTAATACCAGAAAACATATATAAATAAAACTATATCAAAGTACCAACACAGATACGAACATAATCGTGCAAAACCATAACGAACACACTGAACCAACCATACTAAACCAACACATCCTTGATGCCAGAATACCAACCAACATATCACAACTGCATTACCGGTAGACCATACTACTTGGAAAAATAGAGCACAGCTCTGGATGTCCGACTGCCACCTAAGAAAACAAAGCCCAGTTCTGGATGTTCGACTGCCACCCGGGAAGATAGAGCCCAACTCTGGACGTCCGGGTGTGGACCGACCTAGGAAAATAGAGTCCATCTCTGGACGTCTAGGTCACAACCCAAGTAACCCATTTAAGGAAAACAGAGCCCTACTCTGAACGACTGAGACTAATCAACCGCTCAGAAAAACAGAGCCCAGCTCTGGGCGTTGCGGAAGGGAAGAAAAAAAAATGGAAGCTGAGAAAGAAACAATGAGATGAGGGAGGAGAGGCCAGGAAATGAAAGAGGAAGTTGGGGAAGGGAAGTCTGAGAAGACGGAAGCCTGATGACGTCAGCTGATGATGTCATCACCACTAACCTCTCGACGGGTCTGCATTCGGGTCGCCCAAACCCGCAAGCTCGACTCAGCTGTAACTCGCTCATTTTTTACTCATTTTTGAAACCGTTAAGTCCTATTGGATCGTCTAGGTCTCTAGGTTGGATCTATAAGTTCAAATTCAACTAAAACACATAAAATTCATACCTAAGTCGAGCAACAATGGAGGTTGGTTTCCCGATCTGTTTCCCATCAATCACAGTGCTTTTGAGTCTGGTTCTGGGCTCCAATCTGCATGTTTTAACCTCAGCAATCACTATGGGCCCATAAATCCACTTGACCAGGCCTAAAAATCCAAACCCAACTTGACCCGATCATGAGGGTTTCAGGTATTACCTGTGAACTCCTCCTCTACTGTGCGCCGCCGTTATCAGCCTTTGAGTCACCTTCCTACGCTCTTTCAGTCACTCCTCAAGCTCACTAGATGAAGGTAAGGGTTTAGGGGAGAGGGGTGATGGTTGTGTGTGTGTTTGCTATGGCTTAATGCACGGTTCGAATGAACTAAAGGGCTTGTCACTCATCTGATTGGTCCAAGGAATCAGTTGACCAACCCAATCATGCCATTTGGCCCTAACGTCTCAAAAAACGTAATGGTAACCTCCGTGACCCATAACTTCCGCATCGAGAGTCCAAATTCAGCATGTCGGCTGTTTACGAACTCGTGGTGACACGATCTACGTAACGGTCAAGGATTAACATCAAAATAGTGTCTCGAGTCAAAAGTCAACATTTTTCCTTGACTATGGGCAAAATGGTCATTTTACATGAAATTTTCCGAATTACAAAAATAAAGAAAATCTGGGTCGTTACACATTGCCTCCAATTCCAAAAACAATTGTTGGGATGCAAGAGGTCTTAAAGCACTTGTCCAGAATGAAATAAGCCTAAGCCTCATTAGACCACAAAACATGCTTAACCATAAGAGAAATATTCCAATGGTGCAACCTCATGATACCAAGACTGACACGACCCATCCCAATCCCCCCGGGATTACCATGGAATGTGACGTGCTCCCGTCTGACAAGAGGCGCCAGACAAGGGATAACCGATTGCCATTGCCCAAACGGGCTTCCAGAGTGCGTAAGGATCGATGGAGGAAGTGTGCGATGCTCAAGTCTCTGCTGCAGTCGTATCCGGAATCAACCTGAAGGGCATTGAAAACAAAAGCTGTGAGTAGACGAAAATAAACAAGTCTGTTTAAAACATTTATAAGACATTTATGCCCCTCAGTAAAATCATATGCATGCACCAAAACCAATAATCCCATATTTACTTAGAAATAACCATTAGGGCCTTAGCCCGGAAACCAAAGCCTAGTTTCAATTTCCAAAAGTAAATCCAAGAGTTATTTCATAAATCCAGTAATATGAACCATAAGGCATATAATATAAACCATAACCATTATTTTAGCCACTGCACTATACACTCCAATCCGACATCCCTGATGTCTGACGTCCCTGACGTCAATAAGGTCACAATCACAAGGCTACGCGTGCCACTCGGGTCTCAATTTTCCGAGTTAAATCCCCGAACCCCGTTCGGGTACAGCATCACCTGATGCAGCATCACCTGATGCAGCATCACCTGATGCTTAGCGTCATAGACGCTGGACGTACTAGACGCCCGTGACCTCTCCGGGGTACCTCGTCGGAGGAGACAATATAATATGGAAGGATCTATACAGTACAGTACTAAATACATTTTATCGATATCCACATGCAAAACATATAGGTATACATAGATAAAATCCGAACCGATCGTTACGTTTCATCAAACGGGTCTCATGCCCAAATACCGTGAAACGTGCCATAACCGAAATATCATCAAAACCATTTATTGATTCCAGCATGTGAACATATATAAACTGTAAACCAGAAAACATTTATTCAATTCCATTTTAGGGTCCCAGACCCGCAATCACATGTAGAAATCAACTGGGCCCCTGGCCCGATTTCACAAGTTAACTGGGCCCCTGGCCCGATCCACATGTTAACTGGGCCCCTGGCCCGATTTCATAGTTCAACTGGGCCCCCGGCCCGATTTTACTTTATTCAAGTTCGTAACCGTTTCATGAAATCATATTCAACCACATTTATGGAAATCGGTGAAAATCCAGAAAATCTCGGTTTACGTGCAAATACGTAATTCACCTCGAAATACGTGAAATCATTTTAAATTCACCGATATCCAAAGTAAATCATTTAATCATAATTATAAAAATCATAAAACAGTTATGCATGCATCGAATTTATGAAACCAATGTCCACTCACAGACCGTTTAACCGAGCGCCTCGATACGCGTGCCATAGGCCTTCCCGGGCCACATCACTATCTGTAACAACCCGTCCCGAGAATTGGGATTAAGATAGTGATTAAGGTGTGATTAGTAAGGTTAATCAAGGGTTAGGTGGTCCCGAGGGGTCCGGGAACTTAGAATGACGATTTTGCCCCTGGGTCGGGCAAAAATGTTGACTTTTATTTTGGGTGGTCAATTGGGGATTGACCAGTGACAGGGACGTAGTTTAGGACGTCACAAATCCATAGGCAGGTGGCACGCCTGATTCCGACATCCGAGGAGGAAGTTGTGATGTTCGGAAGGTTGAGGGCATGACCGTAATTTTGGTAAAATAGGGGGAAAAGTTGACTTTTTGTATAATCGAGTTTTGGTAGGTTGACCTAGGATGGTTAGATAGTTCTTGTCGTCCTGAGTTCGATGACAGGCGGCACGTATTCATCGGACTTACGAGGCGAGAGTTACGGGTCTAGGAAGTTTCGGGAGAACCGTAAAAATGTGTTAAAAAGAAGGGTATTTTGGTCATTGTGGCACATTGGGATTTGTGCACAGAGGAAAGGAATGGACGGCTGGGGTTTAAACAGATGGGATAAAGTTGGAAGGGATGGTGACACGTGTTGAAGGCCTAGAGGATTCTGGTGGAATCCTGTGTGTTCACGGTCCTAGCTATTTGGGTGAGCCCGTGTGTGATTGTGTGTGTTGTTCTTCGACAAACACAGGGAAACAGAGTGTGAGAAGTGAGGGGAATTGATCGATCTGGGTGCAAGGGTGAGTGACTGGTGAGTTGTGAGAGTGATAGTGAAGCAAGGAGGAGCTGCTGGTTGTGTTTTGGCGGTGCAATCGTGCACGGCGGCACGGCGGAGGTGAGGAGAAGAATTGGGGGAAACAGGGAGGCCGTGAACGTTTGGTGGTGGCTACGCCGTGAGGCGGTTCAAACCAAGACAAGGAGAGGCTAAGGAGGTTGCAGGGAGTCCAACGACCACCATGGTAGGTGGCAGTGCGCACGGCGGAGCTGCAATCGAAAGGTAAGTCTTCCTTGTAACGACCCGTCCCGAATTCCGGGATTAGATTAGTCACTAATCTTGATTAGTGAGTTTGAACGGTGGTTAGTAGGGCGGAATCGGACAAAATGTGCAAAATGACCGTTTTGCCCCTGGTCGTGGGTAAAATGTTGACTTTTTGTTCGGGCGGTCAAATGGTCTTTGACCGATGACCGTGACGTAGTTCGGGACGTCACGAGTTCATAGACAGGCGGCACGTTCGATTCCGACATTCGTAGAGAAAGTTATGGTGTTCGGAAGTTGAGGGGTATTTTGGTAATTTGGCTTATTAGGGGCCAAATGTTGACTTTTTGATCGGGAGGTCCGATGGGCGAGGGCCAAGGACCGTTACGTAGGTATCGTCGATACGAATCCAACGACAGGCGGCATGCCGAAATCGGAGATCCGACGACGACGTTATGGTCAAGGACGTGAAACGCGATTAACCGAGACTCGGAATAAAATAATAATATAATAATAAAATCTGACTACTTTAATCCAAACCAATCTGGACCCTTGATGAGTGACACATGTCATCATCTCCTTCCTTCCCTAATTCAGGGATCTTTGCTGGCCATTTGGGTTATTCAATCATTTTCTCTCCTCAAATCCTCACCATCCATTCAAACCACAGCTTGAATCCCAGCCCTTGATCTCATCTCCCTTTATTTCTTAAACCCTCAGAACACATTCCTCTCACTTTCATTTTCTCTCAAAACCGTGAGCACGGTTCCCTTCCAAGAACAAACACCACCACATCTCAGCCTCAACCTATGCACCAGACACGTCCAGACGAACCCCAGCCACCTCCCGACGACGGCCACCACCACCACGGCCGCCCTGCACGGTCGGAAACCACCCAGACCCGAGAGGAACCCGATCGGCCCAAAATTGTCCAACCATCCAAACCTTCATATCTGGGCTCGAACAAACGCAGGGATAGGTAAACTGGAACCTTAGGACGACTCAGACCACGACTGGACGGGCCACGGCGGCGACACGGCGGCGGTAAGTCTGAAAAACCGTGAAGACCCGATTTACTTCCCTGTTTCGAAACGTCCGTTTTTGACGTTGAAATTGTTTGTTTGTTTTTGAGACATGTCCTAGGAACCTAGACGACCATTTTGGACCATGAACCACGGCCGGAATCTCGACGAGTCGCTGGAGAGGATGACCTGAGTTCTCAGCCGATTTTCCCGTCAGTTTTCAGGTAGTTTAATCCACCTAGAAATGAGTTTGGATGTCACAGAACCGTAGAGGAGGTTATGACGAGTCCATAGGATCAAACCGCATCAAAAATGGTGGTCTGGAACTCGATCTGTGATCGGGTCAGGCCGCGGGTCGACGGCGACCCGGTTACAGACCCGGTTTCAGAACCCGGTACTGTAGCATGACGTCATCATTGTTGACCTGAGTGTTGACCTGGCGCGTGGGGGCGCGTGAAGGGTATTTTGGGGAAACTTCCAACATGACTTTTAATCTATTCGATGTAACGGACATTTTGGAATTGGTTTCGGGTCGATCGGACACCGTCTCGATAGTGTTCGGGATGTCCGAAGGTTTTAAATTAAGTTTAAAAATAAGTAACAATTCGGGAAAATTACGGGACTTTGATAGGATGTTAATGATGAGGTTAGTGACCCTCTAATGTGATTTGGACAGGATTGGGAGTCCCGGTGATTGTGGTGTGGCCTGGGAGGGCCGGTGGCACGCGTATCGAGGCACACGGTTAAAACGGTCTGTGAGTGGACTTTGGTTTTATAAATCCTATGCATGCTTAAATGTGTTATATGGTTTATATACATGATTTCTATGATGGTATTTGTGAGCATTGATTTTGGATATGTTGCACGTATTTCGAGGTGTTTTCCGTATTTCTCGTATATCGGGATTAACGGTTTATTTGTGGTTTTGTGTGCTTGTGGTTAAATAAATAATATGATGAAATGGTTTTGAAATTGGAAATATGAACTCGGGCTTGAGGCCCACTTGTTTTGGAAATTCCGGACTTAGAGTCCATTTGAGAATCGGGCCGGGGGCCCAGTTGGTTAATGAAATCGGGCCAGGGGCCCAGTTGGTATGAAATCGGGCTGAGACCCATTTGAGTTATGTTATCGGGCCAGGGGCCCAGTTGATTTACGAATTCGGGCCGTGGGCCCAGTTGGTTTACAAATCGGGCCGTGGGCCCTGTGGTTCATAAAATCGGGCATGAGGCCCAGTTGGATAATAAATGTGATTTCGGGTCAGGGACCCTATATTTAATAATTGTGATTTTGGGTCAGGGACCCTAAATGGAATTATGTGGTTTTATGGAAATTTCGGGCAGGGCCCAATGGTAATGATGTGATAAAAGGATTTAATAAAACTGTTTTCCATATACCATCTGGATACAAGGATATATGATGGTCTCCTCCAGATGTCTGGGACACTGGGGAAGTCACGGTGCATTGCCTGCGAGGGGTCATTATACGGAGCAGCCGGACCGTATGATGACTCAGGAGCAGGATTGCTATGATTGACGTCAGGGACGTCAGACATCAGGGATGTCAGATATATGGACCCGGAGAGACCCCGGGCAGCACGCGTAGCTTATGAAACCGTGAGATATGACGCCAGGGACGTCTAGCGTCTGGGACGCTAAGCATCTGGGATGCTGGTGATGGTAATGGTAAAATATGGTTTAATGAATAAAATGGCTTATTGGTTGGATATGTGTTATGTGGTAAAAATGGATTATTGGTTATGAAATGGTATGTCGGGTCAGGGACCCTAAATGGTTTCGGCTTTTAAATTGATGTTCAATTATGGTCGTGGGTGGTGACCCACATGGTTTTAATATGTATGGTGGTGGTATTCCACGGTTTTGGGCTGAGTTCCCACACTTGGTTTTTGGTTAACGGTTTTTGGGCTAAGGCCCTAATGGCTCGGTTGAGCAAACGTTTTGGTTACTGGTTTTTGGTGGCATGCATACGTTTTTATTGGAGGGCATAAATTTCTTATAAATGTATTTGGTAAACATATTGGTTTTTGTCCACTCACAGCTTTTGGTTTTAATGCCCTTCAGGTTGATTACGGATGCGATTGCAGCAGGGACTGGGACATTGCACACCTCCTCCATCGGTCCTTGCGCACTCTGGATGGCCCGTTTGGGCAGTAGCTCTTGGTTATCCCTTGTCTGACACCCCTTGTTGGACGGGAGCAGGGCACATTCCACGGTAATCCCGGGGGGATTGGGATGGGTCTTGTCATTCCTGCTCTGTTTTCCCGTGGAATTTCATTTGGAAAGTCGTGACTCTGGGCTGAGAGTCGAGAGGATTGGAGGTTAGGGTAGTGATTAGGGAGGTCCTAGGTGTCGATTAGAGTGGTCGCCGTGACGGGGCCGTACACGGCGGAGCTCAGTCGAAGATGGGTCTCTTTTACCCTGTTTCGGCAGTGAACTTCGAACGGTAAGTCGACGAGTTTGGGGGTGAGTCGACGGTATAGGAAGGTTGGTCTGGGTTCAGTGAGGTCTTAGGGACCGTCTGGTGTCACCACCGTGACGGGAGGTGGCTGGAGTCGAGGAGTCGTGAAACAGGGGTCGAAGGGCTGTCTGGTTTTGAGTTCAGTCGAGGGGATTGGGACAGTGTCGAGGTGAATGGAGTTGGGGAATCGATAGGGTTGGCCTGGACGATGCTGTTGGGGAAGAAAGGAACCGTTTTGGTGGACGGAAGAGGAAGAACCAGGTACGCCGGTCTGAGTGCAGACCACTGTACTGAACCGGGTTTGATCGAGGAAGGAGGTGGTACTGTAGCAGCGCGTGAGGGCCACGCGCAGCCACTTTGGGCGACGCGTGGGGGCGCGTGCGGCGGCGGATGGGAAAACGGTCAACATGGATTTTGGTCTAGGAGTCACGGTGAGTTCAATGGAGTTGGTTTCGGGTTAATCGGACGTCGTATGAGTTTAGTTCCGCGAGGGTGAATGTTTAGGGTCCCGGGGCTTTAAGTCTCTGGTTCGGGGATTTTTGAGGGAATTTAGGTGAACCTTTGTAGACGTATTAGTGACGTAATTTGACGGTGTTTGACAGGATCGGGATTTCCCGAGGAAGCCGAGGAACGTGTTGGACGTTCGGGACGCGAGTAGGGCTCAGTACTGTGAGTGGACCCTTTCCTTAAATTCGATCATGCATAACTGTTTTTATAAATGTATTTTATGGTTTTACTTATGACTAGATGTTTCTTGAATATGTTATGATGGTTTTATGTGTTTGCACGTTTTTCGAGAAAAAGACGGTTTTGGCACGCTTTTCGAGAAAAGGGTGATTTTGGAAATGTTTTCGGGATTTCAAGGGATTTTGGAACATGATTTTGAGAATCAAGGTTTTGGTTTTGAAATCGAAATTGACAATTGGACTTTGGCTTTAAAGGATTGAAAAGTGGATTTCCGGATTTGGGTTCGGAATGACGGTTCTGAATGCCGGAAAGGGCATCGGACCAGTGATTTCAGATTTGGGTTTGGATGTGGATTGGTAAATGGTTTTCAAATGATTTTGGGATTGGATTTGCTGGATCTGGATATTGGGTTTAAAGACCCGGATATATGTGACGGGGGACCGGCCGGATTGGGTTTAAAGACCCGGATTGAGTTTAAAGACTCGGGAGTTTAAAGACTCGGATATATATTGATTTTCCCCCGTAGGCCTTGAGTTTAAAGACTCGGGAGTTTAAAGACTCGGATATGATTAAGGCCTAGATTGAGTTTAAAGACTCGGGAGTTTAAAGACTCGGATAGATCCAGCAGGTTTGATCGGGACATTTATGAGTTAAGGTTCATGGTTTATGATACAGTTTTTCGATACTCATGTTGTGGTTTCTTATGATATTTTATAGTGTTTCTGTTTCTTATGATGTTTAAGAATGATTCTTTTATTAATGTGTTTATAACTGCTGGTTATGCATGTGGTTTCAAAACGGAGGGTTAACTCGGTTTTCTTATAAAATGGTTTTTGAACTTTTGTACTTTCTGGTCCACTCACATTTTCTGTTTTAATTGCCCTCCAGGTTGTGGAGCTAGCGCGGGGTCTTGACGTCGAGGCAGAGTCTGAGGCATAGAAGCGACGTGAGGGATCCTAGAAGAGTTTAAAGGCTTCTGTGTGCGTGTACTTTATCGGTTTTTATTTTCTTTGTAATTTAGTGCTATGCTCTGTACACGATAAGGTTGGGATATTTTGTAATTACTCATGCGTTTGACTGGGTTAGAGTGAGTTTTACTTGAGTATTGCGTCGGGGAGTCAGACGGGAGCGGGATTTACCTCGGGTTTCGGGGTGAAACCGGGGTGGGTCCTGACAATTGGTATCAGAGCATAGGTTTGTCGAGTTTGTTGGGTCTGTTGGTTTGTGAGGTTGTGTTTCAGTTGTTTGACTACTTCTATGCCTCTTTCAGCGTGCGGTTGACGATGCCTCCGAGACGTAGACCCTCTCCACAACCTGAAGAAGTAGCCAGAGAGACGGAGAGTGCCACGATTGAGCGAGCCCAGCGGCTCGGGGCTCCAGGAAACCCAGGAGAGGTTGTTATTTATCGGGTAGGAGACCCTAGGTGTTGGGAACTAGCTCTGGAATTTCGGGGACGAAATTCTATTTAGGTGGGTAGATTGTAACAACCCGTCCCGAGAATTGGGATTAAGATAGTGATTAAGGTGTGATTAGTAAGGTTAATCAAGGGTTAGGTGGTCCCGAGGGGTCCGGGAACTTAGAATGACGATTTTGCCCCTGGGTCGGGCAAAAATGTTGACTTTTATTTTGGGTGGTCAATTGGGGATTGACCAGTGACAGGGACGTAGTTTAGGACGTCACGAATCCATAGGCAGGTGGCACGCCTGATTCCGACATCCGAGGAGGAAGTTGTGATGTTCGGAAGGTTGAGGGCATGACCGTAATTTTGGTAAAATAGGGGGAAAAGTTGACTTTTTGTATAATCGAGTTTTGGTAGGTTGACCTAGGATGGTTAGATAGTTCTTGTCGTCCTGAGTTCGATGACAGGCGGCACGTATTCATCGGACTTACGAGGCGAGAGTTACGGGTCTAGGAAGTTTCGGGAGAACCGTAAAAATGTGTTAAAAAGAAGGGTATTTTGGTCATTGTGGCACATTGGGATTTGTGCACAGAGGAAAGGAATGGACGGCTGGGGTTTAAACAGATGGGATAAAGTTGGAAGGGATGGTGACACGTGTTGAAGGCCTAGAGGATTCTGGTGGAATCCTGTGTGTTCACGGTCCTAGCTATTTGGGTGAGCCCGTGTGTGATTGTGTGTGTTGTTCTTCGACAAACACAGGGAAACAGAGTGTGAGAAGTGAGGGGAATTGATCGATCTGGGTGCAAGGGTGAGTGACTGGTGAGTTGTGAGAGTGACAGTGAAGCAAGGAGGAGCTGCTGGTTGTGTTTTGGCGGTGCAATCGTGCACGGCGGCACGGCGGAGGTGAGGAGAAGAATTGGGGGAAACAGGGAGGCCGTGAACGTTTGGTGGTGGCTACGCCGTGAGGCGGTTCAAACCAAGACAAGGAGAGGCTAAGGAGGTTGCAAGGAGTCCAACGACCACCGTGGTAGGTGGCAGTGCGCACGGCGGAGCTGCAATCGAAGGGTAAGTCTTCCTGCTCTGTTTTCCCGTGGAATTTCATTTTGAAAGTCGTGACTCTGGGCTGAGAGTCGAGAGGATTGGAGGTTAGGGTAGTGATTAGGGAGGTCCTAGGTGTCGATTAGAGTGGTCGCCGTGACGGGGCCGTACACGGCGGAGCTCAGTCGAAGATGGGTCTCTTTTACCCTGTTTCGGCAGTGAACTTCGAACGGTAAGTCGACGAGTTTGGGGGTGAGTCGTCGGTATAGGAAGGTTGGTCTGGGTTCAGTGAGGTCTTAGGGACCGTCTGGTGTCACCACCGTGACGGGAGGTGGCTGGAGTCGAGGAGTCGTGAAACAGGGGTCGAAGGGCTGTCTGGTTTTGAGTTCAGTCGAGGGGATTGGGACAGTGTCGAGGTGAATGGAGTTGGGGAATCGATAGGGTTGGCCTGGACGATGCTGTTGGGGAAGAAAGAAACCGTTTTGGTGGACGGAATAGGAAGAACCAGGTACGCCGGTCTGAGTGCAGACCACTGTACTGAACCGGGTTTGATCGAGGAAGGAGGTGGTACTGTAGCAGCGCGTGAGGGCCACGCGCAGCCACTTTGGGCGGCGCGTGGGGGCGCGTGCGGCGGCGGATGGGAAAACGGTCAACATGGATTTTGGTCTAGGAGTCACGGTGAGTTCAATGGAGTTGGTTTCGGGTTAATCGGACGTCGTATGAGTTTAGTTCCGCGAGGGTGAATGTTTAGGGTCCCGGGGCTTTAAGTCTCTGGTTCGGGGATTTTTGAGGGAATTTAGGTGAACCTTTGTAGACGTATTAGTGACGTAATTTGATGGTGTTTGACAGGATCGGGATTTCCCGAGGAAGCCGAGGAACGTGTTGGACGTTCGGGACGCGAGTAGGGCTCAGTACTGTGAGTGGACCCTTTCCTTAAATTCGATCATGCATAACTGTTTTTATAAATGTATTTTATGGTTTTACTTATGACTAGATGTTTCTTGAATATGTTATGATGGTTTTATGTGTTTGCACGTTTTTCGAGAAAAAGACGGTTTTGGCACGCTTTTCGAGAAAAGGGTGATTTTGGAAATGTTTTCGGGATTTCAAGGGATTTTGGAACATGATTTTGAGAATCAAGGTTTTGGTTTTGAAATCGAAATTGACAATTGGACTTTGGTTTTAAAGGATTGAAAAGTGGATTTCCGGATTTGGGTTCGGAATGACGGTTCTGAATGCCGGAAAGGGCATCGGACCAGTGATTTCGGATTCGGGTTTGGATGTGGATTGGTAAATGGTTTTCAAATGATTTTGGGATTGGATTTGCTGGATCTGGATATTGGGTTTAAAGACCCGGATATATGTGACGGGGGACCGGCCGGATTGGGTTTAAAGACCCGGATTGAGTTTAAAGACTCGGGAGTTTAAAGACTCGGATATATATTGATTTTCCCCCGTAGGCCTTGAGTTTAAAGACTCGGGAGTTTAAAGACTCGGATATGATTAAGGCCTGGATTGAGTTTAAAGACTCGGGAGTTTAAAGACTCGGATAGATCCAGCAGGTTTGATCGGGACATTTATGAGTTAAGGTTCATGGTTTATGATACAGTTTTTCGATACTCATGTTGTGGTTTCTTATGATATTTTATAGTGTTTCTGTTTCTTATGATGTTTAAGAATGATTCTTTTATTAATGTGTTTATAACTGCTGGTTATGCATGTGGTTTCAAAACGGAGGGTTAACTCGGTTTTCTTATAAAATGGTTTTTGAACTTTTGTACTTTCTGGTCCACTCACATTTTCTGTTTTAATTGCCCTCCAGGTTGTGGAGCTAGCGCGGGGTCTTGCGTGTACTTTATCGGTTTTTATTTTCTTTGTAATTTAGTGCTATGCTCTGTACACGATAAGGTTGGGATATTTTGTAATTACTCCTGCGTTTGACTGGGTTAGAGTGAGTTTTACTTGAGTATTGCGTCGGGGAGTCAGACGGGAGCGGGATTTACCTCGGGTTTCGGGGTGAAACCGGGGTGGGTCCTGACACTATCACCGGGACTCCCAATCCTGTTCAAATCAATTTATAGGATCACTAACCTCATCATTAACATCCTATTCAAGTCCCGTAATTTTCCCAAATTTTTAAGTATTTTTAAACTGGATTTAAAACCTTCGGACATCTCGAACAATAACGAAACGGTGTCCGATCGACACGAAACCAATCCCAAAATGTTCGTTACAATGTATAGGATAAAAGTCATGTTGACCTCACCTCGAGATTCGTGCCCACGCGCCGTCACGCGCCGCCGTGAGTGGCTGCGCGTGAAAGCCACGCGCCTGCTACAGTGCTCCTTCCTCACCCGAATGACTGGTAAACGGGTCTGATTACCCGCGATAGGATCCGGTTCAATCACCCTCAATTCGATATCAATTCAATCCGTTCTTGATCCTACAACAATCATCAATCCATCAATTTCAGTTCTGTGTCCATGATTAGCATCAACCATTCCCTAATCAAGTCAACAACCCGTGATCACCCAAAACGGGTCGATCACCAAAACTCCTCCAATCCTTAACCATCATCAAATTAACTTCACAGGAAGTTAATAAGGACTAATACGAACTAATTAGCATGATTAATTGAACTCGACAATACCTCAATCGTCACAACTCAAACTCGAGTTTTCCGGTCGTCCACCATGTCCGTTCACGGCCCTAGGAGCTCCCAAGCTTGCCCCAAATGATCTGGATCGACTGGAAATGATCCCAGAGAGCTAAATGAGTCATCAAATTGCCCTGGACTAGCCCAGAACCTCGAATTGGATTTTTGAATTTGTTAAACACAGTTTCGGGTTTCAGGACAAACCTCCACCATTTTCACTCTATTCCTTTCGTTCCCAATCTCAGAGTCAACCTCTCGACTCACTCTCCATTCTAACAATCCAAAACAGCCATTAAAAGCATCCAAAAGTGCCACACCGGCCACTGCGCAATGTCCCCTGCACTGACCCGAAAACAATAGAAAAACCAGTGTCCATGTTGTGCAATTGATGCCAACTCAATCCCCATGTGCAATTCCACCTCAAACCGTCCCAATCCAGCCATTTAATTGATAAACAATCAAGGGATCGATCGCACAAAGCATCCACTTACACGGCCAGTTCAATGGAACAGTGTCCCGTGAAGAAAATTACAATTCTGCCCTTGTGCAGAAAATTACCAAAATGCCCCTCACGCATCCTGACCCGTAACTCGGTCATACGGACTCCGATTGATGCGTGCCGCCTGTCATTGAATTCGTATCGACGATACCTACGTAACGGTCCTTGGCCCTCGGCCATCGGACATCCCGGTCGAAAAGTCAACATTCACCCTTATATTGTCCAAATTACGAAAATGCCCCTGGACTTCCGTACATCATAACTTTCACCACGAACGTCGGAACCGAACATGCCACCTGTCTATGAACTCATGACGTCCCGAACTACGTCACGGTCATCGGTCAAAGTCCATTTGACCATCCAAATTAAAAGTCAACGTTTTGCCCACACCAGGGGCAAAACGGTCATTTTGCACAATTTGTCCGAAATCGCCCAACTAATCCCAGATTAGTAAATCACAATTAAATATTATTAAATCCCGATATTCGGGACGGGTCGTTACAACCTTCCCTCCTTAAAGAATTTCGTCCTCGAAATTACCAACAATCTTATTCCACAACCACCTTGTGGAAAACAATTCGACCACACATCTGTGTACACTTGTACACCCACATACTGGGACAACACCAGCCTCGTTTGTACCCAGACATACCATCTCAGTCATACGTCATAATAGCAACAACACTCGACCACCGCGAGTGGAAATGATCACCTGATCCGCTATAAAATCGCATAACCATTTAGCTGGCTCCTTCAGCTAAACGGTTCCTTTCCATTTTCAATATATCCTTACATTTGCTCTCATTGGGAGTCACCAAATCTCATTTGTCAATCCACGCTGACACCATCAGTCAAACTGTCACCACTAAGCTTTACCACCCTAGTAAAGCCCCAACCATCTGTCTGTCCGTGACAACACCACGTACTACATCACTCTCGATGTAGCGCAAGATCAACCACATGATCACCATTCGCAGGGCAAGGCCAATCCTGCGACACAAAATACTCTCAATGTCCATAATTGCCGACTCCGTCAGCGAACCAAAACGCTGGGAAAATCACGGTGTGTTCAAGTCACACAAGGCTACTCGTGGTTACTCAGACCACCAATTCACTCATCCTGAGTGTACGTATACCGTCAATTAACCCAATCAAGTGGCGCAACTGGAACACATTGAATACCAGCCCAGCAGTGATCACACAATCAATACCGGGGTTCCACTGGCCAACCGTGGCCAAGAGCACCTGCTCATACAATCAATGAACCCGACAAAATCACTCTGCACAGCGCACAGTATCCAATGTCCAGTCCACAATACAGCCAAACAAATGATATCAGAACCAATCCGATTACCAACACATTAGTTACACACCACTGGTACATCCCATGTACCGCCATTAGGCACCACTCGGCCTATCAATCCTCGTACAACGTACCCTGTACGTACCTCAATCCATCAATCTGACTATAGCCACCCAGGTCATAGCCGAACACGTTCTAATAATGGAGTACATTTGCCCAAACCAACATGAGACAAAACGAACTCCACCCGTCATCTAGTTCCAATTCCGAATCCGAAATCATTATTCCGTAAGCTAGCATTGGAATAATCATTCCGCACCCAAATCCAGTAATCCATTTTCGAGCTTCGCAATCGAATCCTGAATCGTCACCCAGAAATTCGATTCCAAAACCCAAAATCTCGTTTACGTCCACCAAGACGTAACAAAACCGAACCTATCGGTTGCCTGTCCGAAACACTCGATTGACTTCATAGGGAAGCCAATCCCAATATCCACACGTCAGAGGTTGACAAAATCCGACCACATCGGAAACCTACTCAACCAAGTCACAAACCATATGGACTTCACTCCGAAAAGAAGTTCAGTCCCGTCATTTACGACTCGCATACCAAGGTAAGAGTGATAACTCTCACCCATCTGGATCATTAAGATCACAAACCATATCCATCGCTACGTCACCCGACAAGTAATATCACGATCCTAAATCGTCACATCGACCAAAGTCGACAACATCGCAAATCAGATCCACCTAGGATCCACACATGTCCACATAGCTAACAATCCATCTGAAAGCTGATCGTAGGGTCTTACACCCTCAATTGAATCCTTCGCCAAATTTCCCTGGGTGGAAAGATGACCTCGCATTTCCCACCAAATCCACAATCATACACAACTTCTTGTGTCCAATGACCCCAAGCCAAACATGGGTCCACCAACCAATACACACTCAACGTACTGGTAGCAACAATCATCATCTGCCACGATAGGAAATATGAAGTCAACCCTAATGACTTCGGAATACCAATCACTGATGCGGAAACGAGCACTCCTCTCGTCTCCCAATCACAACTCTCCCCGAAACGGGAGTTCCAACCATGTTGGAAACAGACATGCTCCCAATGAGATGTCAAGTCCAACCACTGGACTGCCCACGTCCATACCTCACTTGGACCACCACGTGTCCAAAATCAATTCATTACTCGGACCTCACGTCCGTCAATAATCATGTATGCACACACCCCGATTCCGAACGGAATATCCAAAATTTTGCCTGAATGTGCATACCATACTGCCTCCGTCTCACATCTCAACCTAAACAGGTTCAATCCTCAGGTTCCAAGTGATTCACAATCACAAAATCCCACATCAATACCACGAATGGTTTTCCCCGACCTTTTCCAATTTCAATAATTTCCTTGTACTTCCTGGGGATATAAGAAATAAACAATCTTACCAATCTCGGAGTTGACAAAACTCCCCAAGTCCACCAATACACATGACCTAGGGGACAGCATCCCAAGATTCCCCCAAATTTTCAATCATACCTTTTGATCCATTCATCACTTGTCATCATAAATCTGTTGGGACTTATCCCAACACGACACAACCTCCACTGGATCCCATCCAGTCCAAGACTCAACCACCACTGAGTCGCAGATACCAATCATCTGTTCATCATGACAGAGTCACACCCCAACTGGTGGCTCATCGTCATCACAATCACTGACACCAGCACCAGTGCTAGTACCAGTACCAACGCACCATCATCAACACTAGTATCAGCACACTGGCATCCATACTAGTATTGGCATAAAGGCACCAACATACCAACATCCATACATAGCACACTTGTGTGCAAGGTTGTTACCCCGGATCTCCGTTCATTCCGAACGACGATCCCGTAACACCACTCGTACCCCACGACTATGGGTACCCCCAATTTGACCACTGGCACATCAGGATAATGGACGTTCCCTGAACATCCCCTGATCCCCAAGTGTGAAAGCCACACTAAATACCCTCGATAGCCAGTCATCTCGACACAACTGTCGACCAACAGTCATCGTTGTCAAGATCCGTAACCACACCTCACACGAATATTCGATCCAACACGGGATTCCATATCTCATCTCACAACCGTATCCATAGATCGAACCCATAAGACTCACTAGAGTCATCCACATGGTCATCCAAGACCTCAGCCGCTCGCCGCAGCACAAATCCTCCAATAACGTTGTAACGACCCGTCCCGAATATCGGGATTTAATATTATTTAATTGTGATTTACTAATCTGGGATTAGTTGGGCGATTTCGGACGAATGGTGCAAAATGACCGTTTTGCCCCTGGATGTGGGCAAAACGTTGACTTGTATTTCGGATGGTCAAATGAACTTTGACCGATGACCGTGACGTAGTTCGGGACGTCACGAGTTCATAGACAGGTGGCACGTTCGATTCCGACGTTCGTGGTGAAAGTTATGATGTACGGAAGTCCAGGGGCATTTTCGTAATTTGGACGAAAGAAGGGGAAATGTTGACTTTTTGACCGGGATGTCCGATGGCCGAGGGCCAAGGACCGTTACGTAGGTTTCGTCGATGCGAATCCAACGACAGGCGGCACGCCGAAATCGGGCTTCGTACGAGGAAGTTATGGTCTGGAACGTGAAATCGGGGAAGTTACGTCTCGGTAACTGTGAGGATTATTTTATTCTGAATGGTGGTTGGAGGACACTTGGATGAGTGACAAGTGTCACTCATCCGACGGCTAGATTGGATCTTGATCCACTAATCATAAACTATATACTAAAAGCTTCCACTACATAATAATCTAGCATTTAATCCCTGCTTTTGATCTGAACCATCCATTCCACCCCCAGATTGCATCACAGCCGTCCATCTCATTTTCCCCCTTCCATTTCTGATCATTCCTCCCTCACCGTGAACAACAAAATTGAGAGATTGGGTTCTGGCCATTGCCAATCTCTCTTCCACAATTGATTGCACAAAAGTTTAATTGGTGATTTGGGGAAGGTTTTGGCTGAGGGAGAGCACGGGGGACTGGGTAGGGAGGTGCAATTCGGGAACCAAAGTTTCGGGGAATTGGAGGGAATTTCGAATTGAAGTAATTGGGCCGTGTCGATCAAAATGGGGATTAGCTGGAGTCTTCTGGGATCAAAACGTGAAGCTTTGCAGCAAAAACGACAGGAAACCATGTCGGATTGAAGGAGAACGGAGCTTCCATGGCAGCTTCATTTCGAGCTTGAGTTCAACAGGTTAGAGGTGTGAATTCATCAAATTGATTGTGCAGAAACATCCCTTACACTCTCACGATGCTTACTATATGATTTAATTTGGAAATCAGGGACGGAATCGGTGAACCCGATTTGAAAACCCGTCGAGGATCAATCGTGAGTCGTGGAGATTTATACCCTAAATTGTGTAATTCAATCTACAGAACTTAATTGGTGATTGATTACAAGGGATCAATTGAAAGAACGGATGGATTTGGTGTTGAATTGGGTGTAATTGTACCGGGTCTGTTCGCGGGTTTTTCAACCCGTTTTACAGACAAACGGGTGAGAGGGATGACTGTGCGGGTTACTGTAGCAGGCGCGTGGCTTCCACGCGCAGCCGCTTGCGGTGGCGCGTGGGGGCGCGTGAGTGCGAATCCCGAGGTATGATCAACATGACTTTTATCCTATACATTGTAACGAACATTTTGGAATTGGTTTCGTGTCGATCGGACACCGTTTCGTTATTGTTCGGGATGTCCGAAGGTTTTAAATCCAATTTAAAAATACTTAAAAATTCGGGAAAATTACGGGACTTGAATAGGATGTTAATGATGAGGTTAGTGATCCTCTAAATTGATTTGAACAGGATTGGGAGTCCCGGTGATAGTGAGGTGGCCCGGGAAGGCCTATGGCACGCGTATCGAGGCGCTCGGTTAAACAGTCTGTGAGTGGACATTGGTTTCATAAATTCGATGCATGCATAACTGTTTTATGATTGTTATAATTATGATTAAATGATTTACTTTGGATATCGGTGAATTTAAAATGATTTCACGTATTTCGAGGTGAATTACGTATTTACACGTAAACTGAGATTTTCTGGATTTTCACCGATTTCCATAAATGTGGTTGGATATAATTTCATGAAACGGTTACGAACTTGAATAATGTAAAATCGGTCCAGGGGCCCAGTTGAACTATGAAATCGGGCCAGGGGCCCAGTTAACATGTGGATCGGGCCAGGGGCCCAGTTAACTTGTGAAATCGGGTCAGGGGCCCAGTTGATTTCTACATGTGATTGCGGGTCGGGGACCCTAAAATGGAATTGAATAAATGTTTCCTGGTTTACATATTATATATGTTCACATGCTGGAATCTATAAATGGTTTTGATGATATTTCGGTTATGGCACGTTTCACGGTATTTGGGCATGAGACCCGTTTGATGAAACGTAACGATTGGTTCGATTTTTATCCATGCATATATATATGCCTTGCATGTGGATATCGATAAAATGTATTTGGTACTGCACTGTATAGATCCTTCCATATTATATTGTCTCCTCCGGCGAGGTACCCCGGAGAGGTCACGGACGTCTAGTACGTCCAGCGTCTATGACGCTAAGCATCGGGGATGCTGTACCCGAACGGGGTTCGGGGATTGAACTCGGAAATTGAGACCCGAGTGGCACGCGTAGCCTTGTGATTGTGACCTTATTGACGTCAGGGACGTCAGACATCAGGGATGTCGGATTGGAGTGTATAGTGCAGCAACTAAAATTATGGTTATGGTTATTATTATATGCCTTATGGTTTATATTACTGGATTTATGAAATAACTCTTGGATTTACTTTTGGAAATTGAAACTATGCTTTGGTTTCCGGGCTAAGGCCCTATTGGTTATTTCTAAATAAATATGGGATTATTGGTTTTGGTGCATGCATATGATTTTACTGAGGGGCATAAATGTCTTATAAATGTTTTAACAGACTTGTTTATTTTCGTCCACTCACAGCTTTTGTTTTTAATGCCCTTCAGGTTGATTCCGGATACGACTGCAGCAGAGACTTGAGCATCGCACACCTCCTCCATCGATCCTTACGCACTCTGGAAGCCCGGTTGGGCAAAGGCAATCGGTTATCCCTTGTCGGACGCCTCTTGTCCGACGGGAGCACGTCACATTCCATGGTAATCCCGGGGGGATTGGGATGGGTCGTGTCAAGTGGTATCAGAGCAGGTTTTGCTCTTTTGTGCGCGAAGGACGAGGGTGTGATGTCTCTTTGGGCTGCTGTTCCGTTGTCAACCTGATAGATAGTTTTGGATTTGTATGGTGAATTGGGAGTGTTTGGCCCGATACGCCGTGCATTGATGCGATTCAACCCAAGTGGGGTTGTATAAGATTAACTGGTAATGTGGGACCGTCGGTTCGGTCAGGTGATTATGGATTGTTGTGCCACTGGGCACAGCTAGGTTCAGGGAACCCCATTTGATTGCAAATGCGAAACTCAGTTGAGTATTGGTCTAAATAATGGACCCTGGTAGTGTTGGCTAGTGTACGGGGTGTTGGTGCATCGGAGTTAGCCGATGACCTTCGTGGTGGAACCCACGATGGAACCCACGTTGAGTTGACGATTGGATTGGATTGGACGTCTATACGATGTCAGGACCGCGGGGTCGGTCAGGTTGTGGATTTTACTGCGGAGGGCAGTTGGGTTCGGTGGAACCCTAGGGTGTGATTTTGGAACCCTAACTTGTAATTGATGGACCGAAAGGTGAACCTTAAGTGAGAACTTGTGCTGCGACGAGCGGCTGAGGTCATGGATGACCATGTGGATGACTCTAGTGAGTCTAGTCTGGACTATGGGATTCGATCCACGGATGCGGTTATGAGATAAAATATGGAATTCCGTGTTGGATCGAATAGTAGTGTGATGTGTGGATACGGATCTTGACAACGATGACTGTTGGTCGACAGTTGTGTCGAGATGACTGGCTATCGAGGGTATTTAGTGTGGTTTTAATACTTGGGGATGTTCAGGGAACGTCCATTATCCTGATGTGCCAGTGGTCAAATTGGAGGTACCCATAGTCGTGGGGTACGAGTGGTGTTACGGGATCGTCGTTCGTAATGAACGGAGATCCAGGGTAACAACTTTGCACACTGTGTGCTAGCATGGATGTTCGTGTGCTATGTATGGATGTCGGTATGGTGATACCTTTATGCCAATACTGGTATGGATGCCTGTGTGCTGATACTAGTGTTGATGATGGTGCGATGGTGCTGGTACTAGCGCTGGTGCTGGTGTCAGAAATTGTGTTGACAATGAGCCACCAGTTGGGGTGTGACTCTGTCATAATGGACCGATGATTGGTATATGCGACTCAGTGGTGGTTGAGTCTTGGACTGGATGGGATCCAGTGGAGGTTGTGTCGTGTTGGGATAAGTCCTAACAGATATATGACGACAAGTGATGAACGGATATAATGGTATGATTGAAATTTGGGGAATCTTGGGATGCTGTTCCCTATGTCAGGTGTATTGGTGGATTTGGGGAGTTGTTGTCAACTCCGAGATTGGTATGTTGGTATACTTCTTATATCCCCAGGAAATACAAGGAAATTATTGAAATTGGAAAAGTCGGGGAAACCATTCGTGGTATTGTGTGATTGTGAATCACTTGGAACCTGAGGATTGAACCTGTTTAGGTTGTGATGTGAGACGAAGGCAGTTGGGTATGCACATCCAGGTAGAGTTGTGGATATCCCGTTCGGAATCGGGGTGTGTGCATACATGATTATTGACGGACGTGAGGTCCGAGTAATGAATTGATTTTGGACACGTGGTGGTCCAAGTGAGGTATGGACGTGGGCAGTCCAGCGGTTGTACTTGACATCTCATTGGGAGCATGTCTTTTCCCAACATGGTTGGAACTCCCGTGTCGGGGAGAGTTGTGATTGGGAGACGAGAGGAGTGCTCGTTTCCACACCGGTGATTGGTATTCCGAAGTCTTTGGGGTTGACTTCTTATTTCCTGCCGTGGCAGATGATGATTGTTGCTACCAGTACGTTGAGTGTGTATTGGTTGGTGGACCCATGTTTGGCTTGGGGTCATTGGACACAAGAAGTTGAGTATGAATTTGGATTTGGTGGTGAAATGCGAGGTCATCTTTCCACCAAGGGAAATTTGGCGAAGGATTCAACTGAGGGTGTAAGACCCTACGATCAGCTTTCAGATGGATTGTTAACTGCGTGGGCATGCGTGGATCCTAGGTGGATCTGATTTGAGATGTTGTCGACTTTGGTCGATGTGACGATCTAGGATCGTGATGTTACTTGTCGGGTGACATAGCGATGGATATGGATTGTGATCTTGATGATCCAGATGGGTGGAGAGTTTATCACTCTTACCTTGGTACGTGAGTCGTTAAATACGGGACAGAACTTCTTTTCGGAGTGAGTCCATATGGTTGTTACTCGGTTGAGTAGGTTTCCGATGTGGTCGGATTTTGTCAACCTTTGACGTGTGGATTTTGGGATTGGCTTCCCTATGAAGTCAATCGAGTGTTTTGGAGAGGCAACCGATAGATTCGGTTACGTTACGTCTTGATGGACGTAAACGAGATTTTGGGTTTTGGAATCGAATTTCTGGGTGACGATTCAGGATTCGATTGCGAAGCTCGAAAATGGATTACTGGATTTGGGTGCGGAATGGTTATTCCAATGCTAGCTTACGGAATAATGATTTCGGATTCGGATTTGGAAATGGGTTAAAAATATGATGTTGGGTTCGGGTTCGGGATTTCTTACGAAATTGCGAATTCGGATTCGGAATTGGAACTAGATGACGGGTGGAGTTCGTTTTGTCTCATGTTGGGCTGGGCAAATGTACTCCATTACTAGAACGTGTGTGGCTATAACCTGGGTGGCTATAGTCAGATTGATGGATTGAGGTACGTACAGGGTACGTTGTACGATGATTGATACTGGTTAGGCTGAGTGGTGCCTAATGGCGATACGTGGGATGTACCAGTGGTGTGTAACTAATGTGTTGGTAATCGGATTGGTTCTGATATCATTTGTTTGGCTATATTGTGGACTGGACATTGGATACTGTGCGCCGGGCAGAGTGATTTTGTCTGGGTTCAATGATTGTATGAGCAGGAGCTCTTGGCCACGGTTGGCTAGTGGAACCCCGGTATTGATACGTGTGTTCACTGCTGGGCTGGTATTCAATGTGTTCCAGTTACACCACTTGATGGAGTAAGTTGACGGTATACGTACACTCAGGATGAGTGAGTTGGTGGTCAGAGTAACCACGAGTAGCCTTGCGTGATGCTACTACGCCGTTATATTTTCCAGCGTCTTGGTTCGCTGAGGGAGTCGGCGATTATGGACATTGAGATTTATTTATGTCGCAGGATGGGCTTGCCCTGCGAATTGAGATCATGTGGTTGATCTTACGCTACATCAAGGGCGATGTAGTACATGGTGTTGTCTTTGATTGACCGATCGGTTGGGGCTTTACTAGGGTGGTAAAGCTTAGTGGTGACAGTTTGACTGATGGTGTCAGCATGGACTGACAAATGAGATTTGGTGACTCCCAACGGGAGCCAATGTAAGGATTTATTGATAATGGAAAGGAACCATCTAGCTGAGGCAGTCAGCTAAATGGTTAGGCGATTTTATCGCGGATCAGGTGATCATTTCCACTCGAGGTGGTCGAGTGTTGTTGCTATTGTGACGTATGACTGTGATGGGATGTCTGGGTACAACGAGGTTGGTGTTGTCCCAGTATGTGGGTGTACAAGTGTACACAGATGTGTGGTCGAAATGTTTTCCACGTGGTGGTTGTGGAATAAGGTTATTGGTAATTTCGAGGACGAATTTCTTTAAGGAGGGAAGGTTGTAACGACCCGTCCCGAATATCGGGATTTAATATTATTTAATTGTGATTTACTAATCTGGGATTAGTTGGGCGATTTCGGACGAATGGTGCAAAATGACCGTTTTGCCCCTGGGTGTGGGCAAAATGTTGACTTTTATTTCGGATGGTCAAATAGACTTTGACCGATGACCGTGACGTAGTTCGGGACGTCACGAGTTCATAGACAGGTGGCACGTTCGATTCCGACGTTCGTGGTGAAAGTTATGATGTACGGAAGTCCAGGGGCATTTTCGTAATTTGGACGAAAGAAGGGGAAATGTTGACTTTTTGACCGGGATGTCCGATGGCCGAGGGCCAAGGACCGTTACGTAGGTTTCGTCGATGCGAATCCAACGACAGGCGGCACGCCGAAATCGGACTTTGTACGAGGAAGTTATGGTCTGGAACGTGAAATCGGGGAAGTTACGTCTCGGTAACTGTGAGGATTATTTTATTCTGAATGGTGGTTGGAGGACACTTGGATGAGTGACAAGTGTCACTCATCCGACGGCTAGATTGGATCTTGATCCACTAATCATAAACTATATACTAAAAGCTTCCACTACATAATAATCTAGCATTTAATCCCTGCTTTTGATCTGAACCATCCATTCCACCCCCAGATTGCATCACAGCCGTCCATCTCATTTTCCCCCTTCCATTTCTGATCATTCCTCCCTCACCGTGAACAACAAAATTGAGAGATTGGGTTCTGGCCATTGCCAATCTCTCTTCCACAATTGATTGCACAAAAGTTTAATCGGTGATTTGGGGAAGGTTTTGGCTGAGGGAGAGCACGGGGGACTGGGTAGGGAGGTGCAATTCGGGAACCAAAGTTTCGGGGAATTGGAGGGAATTTCGAATTGAAGTAATTGGGCCGTGTCGATCAAAATGGGGATTAGCTGGAGTCTTCTGGGATCAAAACGTGAAGCTTTGCAGCAAAAACGACAGGAAACCATGTCGGATTGAAGGAGAACGGAGCTTCCATGGCAGCTTCATTTCGAGCTTGAGTTCAACAGGTTAGAGGTGTGAATTCATCAAATTGATTGTGCAGAAACATCCCTTACACTCTCACGATGCTTACTATATGATTTAATTTGGAAATCAGGGACGGAATCGGTGAACCCGATTTGAAAACCCGTCGAGGATCAATCGTGAGTCGTGGAGATTTATACCCTAAATTGTGTAATTCAATCTACAGAACTTAATTGGTGATTGATTACAAGGGATCAATTGAAAGAACGGATGGATTTGGTGTTGAATTGGGTGTAATTGTACCGGGTCTGTTCGCGGGTTTTTCAACCCGTTTTACAGACAAACGGGTGAGAGGGATGACTGTGCGGGTTACTGTAGCAGGCGCGTGGCTTCCACGCGCAGCCGCTTGCGGTGGCGCGTGGGGGCGCGTGAGTGCGAATCCCGAGGTATGATCAACATGACTTTTATCCTATACATTGTAACGAACATTTTGGAATTGGTTTCGTGTCGATCGGACACCGTTTCGTTATTGTTCGGGATGCCCGAAGGTTTTAAATCCAATTTAAAAATACTTAAAAATTCGGGAAAATTACGGGACTTGAATAGGATGTTAATGATGAGGTTAGTGATCCTCTAAATTGATTTGAACAGGATTGGGAGTCCCGGTGATAGTGAGGTGGTCCGGGAAGGCCTATGGCACGCGTATCGAGGCGCTCGGTTAAACAGTCTGTGAGTGGACATTGGTTTCAAAAATTCGATGCATGCATAACTGTTTTATGATTGTTATAATTATGATTAAATAATTTACTTTGGATATCGGTGAATTTAAAATGATTTCACGTATTTCGAGGTGAATTACGTATTTACACGTAAACTGAGATTTTCTGGATTTTCACCGATTTCCATAAATGTGGTTGGATATAATTTCATGAAACGGTTACGAACTTGAATAATGTAAAATCGGGCCAGGGGCCCAGTTGAACTATGAAATCGGGCCAGGGGCCCAGTTAACATGTGGATCGGGCCAGGGGCCCAGTTAACTTGTGAAATCGGGTCAGGGGCCCAGTTGATTTCTACATGTGATTGCGGGTCGGGGACCCTAAAATGGAATTGAATAAATGTTTCCTGGTTTACATATTATATATGTTCACATGCTGGAATCTATAAATGGTTTTGATGATATTTCGGTTATGGCACGTTTCACGGTATTTGGGCATGAGACCCGTTTGATGAAACGTAACGATTGGTTCGATTTTTATCCATGCATATATATATGCCTTGCATGTGGATATCGATAAAATGTATTTGGTACTGCACTGTATAGATCCTTCCATATTATATTGTCTCCTCCGGCGAGGTACCCCGGAGAGGTCACGGACGTCTAGTACGTCCAGCGTCTATGACGCTAAGCATCGGGGATGCTGTACCCGAACGGGGTTCGGGGATTGAACTCGGAAATTGAGACCCGAGTGGCACGCGTAGCCTTGTGATTGTGACCTTATTGACGTCAGGGACGTCAGACATCAGGGATGTCGGATTGGAGTGTATAGTGCAGCAACTAAAATTATGGTTATGGTTATTATTATATGCCTTATGGTTTATATTACTGGATTTATGAAATAACTCTTGGATTTACTTTTGGAAATTGAAACTATGCTTTGGTTTCCGGGCTAAGGCCCTATTGGTTATTTCTAAATAAATATGGGATTATTGGTTTTGGTGCATGCATATGATTTTACTGAGGGGCATAAATGTCTTATAAATGTTTTAACAGACTTGTTTATTTTCGTCCACTCACAGCTTTTGTTTTTAATGCCCTTCAGGTTGATTCCGGATACGACTGCAGCAGAGACTTGAGCATCGCACACCTCCTCCATCGATCCTTACGCACTCTGGAAGCCCGGTTGGGCAAAGGCAATCGGTTATCCCTTGTCGGACGCCTCTTGTCCGACGGGAGCACGTCACATTCCATGGTAATCCCGGGGGGATTGGGATGGGTCGTGTCAAACGTTCCCTTTTCCAGCCCATCAATTATAAATTAGGGTTCCAAAGTCACATCCTAGGGTTCCACCGAACCCAACTGCCTTCTGTAGTAAAATCCACAACCTGACCGACCACGCGGTCCTGACATCGTATAGACGTCCAATCCAATCCAATCGTCAACTCAACGTGGGTTCCATCGTGGGTTCCACCACGAAGGTCATCGGCTAACTCTGATGCACCAACCCCCAAACACTAGCCAACACTACTAGGGTCCAAAACTTAGACCAATACTCAACTGAGTTTCGCATTTCCAATCAAATGGGGTTCCCTGAACCTAGCTGTGCCCAGTGGCACAACAATCCATCATCACATGACCGAACCGACGGTCCCACATTACCAGTTAATCGTATACAACACCACTTGGGTTGAATCGCAACAATGCACGGCGTATCGGGCCAAACACACCCAATCCACCATACAAACCCAAAACTATCTATCAGGTTGACAATGGAACTGCAGCCCAAAGAGACATCACACCCTCGTCCTTCGCGCACAAAAGAGCAAAACCTGCTCTGATACCACTTGACACGACCCATCCCAATCCCCCCGGGATTACCATGGAATGTGACGTGCTCCCGTCTGACAAGAGGCGCCAGACAAGGGATAACCGATTGCCATTGCCCAAACGGGCTTCCAGAGTGCGTAAGGATCGATGGAGGAAGTGTGCGATGCTCAAGTCTCTGCTGCAGTCGTATCCGGAATCAACCTGAAGGGCATTGAAAACAAAAGCTGTGAGTGGACGAAAATAAACAAGTCTGTTTAAAACATTTATAAGACATTTATGCCCCTCAGTAAAATCATATGCATGCACCAAAACCAATAATCCCATATTTACTTAGAAATAACCATTAGGGCCTTAGCCCGGAAACCAAAGCCTAGTTTCAATTTCCAAAAGTAAATCGAAGAGTTATTTCATAAATCCAGTAATATGAACCATAAGGCATATAATATAAACCATAACCATTATTTTAGCCACTGCACTATACACTCCAATCCGACATCCTTGATGTCTGACGTCCCTGACGTCAATAAGGTCACAATCACAAGGCTACGCGTGCCACTCGGGTCTCAATTTTCCGAGTTAAATCCCCGAACCCCGTTCGGGTATAGCATCACCTGATGCAGCATCACCTGATGCTTAGCGTCATAGACGCTGGACGTACTAGACGCCTGTGACCTCTCCGGGGTACCTCGCCGGAGGAGACAATATAATATGGAAGGATCTATACAGTGCAGTACTAAATACATTTTATCGATATCCACATGCAAAACATATAGGTATACATAGATAAAATCCGAACCGATCGTTACGTTTCATCAAACGGGTCTCATGCCCAAATACCGTGAAACGTGCCATAACCGAAATATCATCAAAACCATTTATTGATTCCAGCATGTGAACATATATAAACTGTAAACCAGAAAACATTTATTCAATTCCATTTTAGGGTCCCCGACCCGCAATCACATGTAGAAATCAACTGGGCCCCTGGCCCGATTTCACAAGTTAACTGGGCCCCTGGCCCGATCCACATGTTAACTGGGCCCCTGGCCCGATTTCATAGTTCAACTGGGCCCCCGGCCCGATTTTACTTTATTCAAGTTCGTAACCGTTTCATGAAATCATATTCAACCACATTTATGGAAATCGGTGAAAATCCAGAAAATCTCGGTTTACGTGCAAATACGTAATTCACCTCGAAATACGTGAAATCATTTTAAATTCACCGATATCCAAAGTAAATCATTTAATCATAATTATAAAAATCATAAAACAGTTATGCATGCATCGAATTTATGAAACCAATGTCCACTCACAGACCGTTTAACCGAGCGCCTCGATACGCGTGCCATAGGCCTTCCCGGGCCACATCACTATCACCGGGACTCCCAATCCTGTTCAAATCAATTTAGAGGATCACTAACCTCATCATTAACATCCTATTCAAGTCCCGTAATTTTCCCAAATTTTTAAGTATTTTTAAACTGGATTTAAAACCTTCGGACATCCCGAACAATAACGAAACGGTGTCCGATCGACACGAAACCAATCCCAAAATGTTCGTTACAATGTATAGGATAAAAGTCATGTTGACCTCACCTCGAGATTCGTGCACACGCGCCGTCACGCGCCGCCGTGAGTGGCTACGCGTGAAAGCCACGCGCCTACTACAGTGCTCCTTCCTCACCCGAATGACTGGTAAACGGGTCTGATTACCCGCGATAGGATCCGGTTCAATCACCCTCAATTCGATATCAATTCAATCCGTTCTTGATCCTACAACAATCATCAATCCATCAATTTCAGTTCTGTGTCCATGATTAGCATCAACCATTCCCTAATCAAGTCAACAACCCGTGATCACCCAAAACTGGTCGATCACCAAAACTCCTCCAATCCTTAACCATCATCAAATTAACTTCACAGGAAGTTAATAAGGACTAATACGAACTAATTAGCATGATTAATTGAACTCGAAAATACCTCAATCGTCACAACTCAAACTCGAGTTTTCCGGTCGTCCACCATGTCCGTTCACGGCCCTAGGAGCTCCCAAGCTTGCCCCAAATGATCTGGATCGACTGGAAATGATCCCAGAGAGCTAAATGAGTCATCAAATTGCCTTGGGCTGGCCCAGAACCTCGAATTGGATTTTTGAATTTGTTAAACACAGTTTCGGGTTTCAGGACAAACCTCCACCATTTTCACTCTATTCCTTTCGTTCCCAATCTCAGAGTCAACCTCTCGACTCACTCTCCATTCTAACAATCAAAAACAGCCCTTAAAAGCATCCAAAAGTGCCACACCGGCCACTGCGCAATGTCCCCTGCACTGACCCGAAAACAATAGAAAAACCAGTGTCCATGTTCTGCAATTGATGCCAACTCAATCCCCATGTGCAATTCCACCTCAAACCGTCCCAATCCAGCCATTTAATTGATAAACAATCAAGGGATCGATCGCACAAAGCATCCACTTACACGGCCAGTTCAATGGAACAGTGTCCCGTGAAGAAAATTACAATTCTGCCCTTGTGCAGAAAATTACCAAAATGCCCCTCACGCATCCTGACCCGTAACTCGGTCATACGGACTCCGATTGATGCGTGCCGCCTGTCATTGAATTCGTATCGACGATACCTACGTAACGGTCCTTGGCCCTCGGCCATCGGACATCCCGGTCGAAAAGTCAACATTCACCCTTATATCGTCCAAATTACGAAAATGCCCCTGGACTTCCGTACATCATAACTTTCACCACGAACGTCGGAACCGAACGTGCCACCTGTCTATGAACTCATGACGTCCCGAACTACGTCACGGTCATTGGTCAAAGTCCATTTGACCATCCGAATTAAAAGTCAACATTTTGCCCACACCCAAGGGCAAAACGGTCATTTTGCACAATTTGTCCGAAATCGCCCAACTAATCCCAGATTAGTAAATCACAATTAAATATTATTAAATCCCGATATTCGGGACGGGTCGTTACAAAGACCCCCCTCATCCATGGGTTTACAAACCAAAGCTCGGACCCCTCTGTAGGACCAAACCATAGAAATCCCCTAATATGCGCTTGATTGCTAGGAATACTAATTTAGGAAGAAAAAAAAAGGAACTATGGAGAATTTTCAACCCTCTGTGTATTCATGAGCTTAAGTTTTTTGCTTTCTCAAAGTATCTCATCATTCCGATTTTATTGAATTGCTAACTTGTAGCGAAAAGAAGGAACTATGGAGAATTTTCCGATTTTAAGTTAAGAGCTAAATTGTGGTACATTTTTCACTTTGGTACGTGTAGCATTTGGAAGTTCCCATATATGGAGGATGATGGAGTTGTGTCCTTCATATATATTCTTTGGGTTCGACATGCTATATATAAATAGCTATTAGCTACCTACCTACCTACCTATCTATTATTTGAAGAACATATATGTTTTTTTTATGCATATTATTATGGATGTGTTCATGTGTTAAATTTATCAATACATATTATATACAATGATGCGATTTAACGTCGGATACCTAATGGGTAGTGATTCATCTTTCCAGCTATCCCAAGTCCTAAAACTAATCCTATTCGACTCCTATAGTCCCCAGAAACATAACCCAATTAAAGAAATCGAGTAAAAACCATTAAAACTAAACTTCGAATTTGTGAATATTTACCTACCTCACGGGTTCACTCCGCCGTGAGCTGCCGCCGTCTGCCACCGTCCAGCCCCTCATTCCTTCCTCTCATTCCCTCACGTTCACACTCAAGCATGGAGGAGGACGAGCTAGAGTGTTTCGGGTTTGAAGAAAAATGGAGGAAATAGGGAAATATGGGTTCGGGTTATGAGGATGAAGAAGAATGAAGATAATGAAATCTGGTGAGAGAAGTGGGATGATTAATTGAAGGGTGGGGATGTAAAGATTAATTGATAATGGATGGTTAGGATTTAATGAAGAAAAGATTAATTATATAATAATAGATATAATAATATTTAATTAAACTAGATCCACATTTTAGGGGTTTGGACCAATGGGATGAGTGACACTTGTCACTCATCCATGGGACCCACTCAAAATATCTGGCCCAATCATATTTTGCCAAATCATCCCCGTCTCGAAGTACGTGCATAGTGAAATCGAACTTCCGTGACCTATAACTTCCCCGTTCGAAGTCTGATTTCAGTATGCCGCCTGTCTATGGATTTGTATCGTCCCGATCTACGTAACGGTCCTCGTCCCTAGGCCATCGGACCTCCCGGTCAAAAAGTCAACATTTGGCCCCTTTTAACCAAAATTACCAAAATGCTCCTAAACTTCCGAACGTCATAACTTCCTCCTCGAATGTCGGAATTGAACGTGCCACCCGTCTATGAATTCGTGACGTCACGAACTATGTCACGGTCATCTGTCAAAGTCCATTTGACCACCCAATTGAAAAATCAACGTTTTGCCCTAGCCCAAGGGCAAAACGATCATTTCGCATCGTTCGTCCGATTTCGATCAACTAATCACCGATTAACCTCGCTAATCGTGATTAGTCACTAATCTAATCTAGGAATTCAGGACGGGTCGTTACAAACGCACTGAACCAACCATACTAAACCAACTCATCCTTGATGTCAGAATGCCAACCAACATATCACAACTGCATTACCGGTAGGCCATACTACTTGGAAAAACAAAGCACAGCTCTGGATGTCCGACTGTCATCCAAGAAAACAAAGCCCAGCTTTGGATGTCCGACTACCACCCGGGAAGACAGAGCCCAACTTTGGACGTTCGGGTGTGGGCCGACCTAGGAAAATAGAGTCCAACTCTGGAAGTCTAGGTCACAACCCAAGTAACCCATTTAAGAAAAACAGAGCCCTACTCTGGACGACTGAGACTAATCAACCACTCAGAAAAATAGAGCCTAGCTCTGGGCGTTGCGGAAGGGAAGAAAAAAAAATGGAAGTTGAGAAAGAAACAAGGAGATAAGGGTGGAGAGGCCAAGAAATGAAAGAGGAAGTTGGGGAAGGGAAGCCTGAGAAGAGGGAAGCCTCACCACTAACCTCTCGACGGGTCTGCATTCGGGTCGCCCAAACCCGCGAGCTCGACCCGACTGTAACTCGCCCATTTTGACCCGTTTTCGAAACCGTTAAGTCCTACTGGATCGTCTAGGTCTCTAGGCTGGATCTATGGGTTCAAATTCAACTAAAACACATAAAATTCATACCTTAAGTAGAGCAATAATGGAGGTTGGTTTCCCGTTAATCACATTGCTTTCGAGTCTGGTTTTGGGCTCCAATCTACACGTTTTAACCTCAGCAATCACTCTGGGCCCATAAATCCACTTGACCAGGCCTAAAAATCCAAACCCAACTTAACCCGATCATGAGGGTTTCGGGTTTTACATGTGAACTCCTCCTCCACCGCGCGCTGCCGTTATCAGCCTCTGAGTCGGCGTCCTACGCTCTTTTAGTCACTCATCAAGCTCACTAGATGAAGGTGAGGCTTTAGGGGAGAGGGTTGATGGTTGTGTGTGTGTTTGCAATGGCTTAATGCACGGTTCAAATGAACTAAAGCGCTTGTCACTCATCTGATTGGTCCAAGGAATCAGTTGACCAACCCAATCATGCCATTTGGCCCTAGCGTCTCGAAAAACGTAATAGTAACCTCCGTGACCGATAACTTCCGCATCAAGAGTCCAAATTCGGCATCTCGCCTGTCTACGAATTCGTGGCAACACGATCTATGTGACGGTTAAGGGTCAACATCAAAATAGTGTCTCGGGTCAAAAGTCGACATTTTGCCCTGACTAGGGGAAAAATGGTCATTTTACATGAAAATTTTCAAATTACAAAAATAAAGAAAATCCGGGTCGTTACACATTGCCTCCAATTCCAAAAACAATTGTTGGGATGCGAGAGGTCTTAAAGCACTTGTCCAGAATGAAATAAGCCTTAGCCTCATTAGACCACAAAACATGCTTAGCCATAAGAGAAATATTCCAATGGTGCAACCTCATGATACCAAGACCCCCCTCATCCTTGGGTTTACAAACCAAAGCTCGGGCCCCTCTGCAGGACCAAACCATAGAAATCCCCTAAATATGCTAGGAATACAAATTTAGGAAGAAAAAGATTGGTATCCCAATACACCAAAATATTACGAAGCACCAACCGAATAACTTGTAATCTCCCGGCAAACGACAAATAGCGATTCTCTGAACCCATAATCCTGTTTGAACCTCCTCCATAAGAGCCCCACAATATGACCTCGACAATTTATAAGTAATTAGGGGAATCCCCATATAACGAATAGGGAGAGCACCTCTCTGAAACCCAAACCCACTAATAAGGCACTGCAAATTACTACCCTTAAGACTATATTTATTTACGTAACTATAAAATACTAATAATTTAAATTAAATTAATTAAAAATGAGAAATTTGTAAGTACCAAAAGTTTCGAATGATTAAAAATACATTTACATACGAAATCTACGAGTAACATAATAGCATATTTTAGAAATCCTTTTATTAGTAGTTTTATTATGCTGCATAGGCACTACTTATTCGATCAATGGATTACTTACACTTGCTTAACGCAATTGTTTGTAATTTATTTCTTGGTAACATATAAACATTATTCTTTTATGATTTTTTGAAGGCTTGTTTGGAATAGCGTGGATTTAGATTTGAATATGAGCTCTCCAAATTTGAGTTCTTTGTGATGATGATGAAGGTGTGTGTGGCATGTGGTGTGTGTCTCCGACTCAAATCCGTATTTAATTTAATTTAATTTAATTGGCGAGTATTATTGTTGGTACCAATGAATGAATATTAATGAACGAATGTCATCATCAATCACACTCACTCGTTTTCTCTCTTCTTTTTTTCTTCTTTCTTCTCTCTAAGATTGTGATTATTATTTGTGTCCGGTCTCTCAGACACAAAATAGAAAGAGAGAGAAGAGGATTGTGATTATTATTTGTGTCCGGTCTCTCAGACACAAAATAGAAAGAGAAAGAAGAGAGAGAAGTGGAGGGCCGGGGCACAAAAAACCTAGAAATTTGGGGTTTGCCTTTGTTTCAACGCCATAATCAGCATGTCGATCTCCTCTCACTCTCACTCTCACCATCGTTCCTTTCTTTATGGCCATCATTGCTCCCACCCCTCCTCCTTCTTCTTCACCTGCACCTTCATCATATCATCACCACCAAGAAAAAAGAGAAAGAAAAAAAAGGACAAGAAAAAGAAAACTTTCTCACCATCTCATGATGTTGATCCAAAAAGAAACCCTAGCTGGCTCTTATTAGGCTTAGCTTTCTGCGAGTGATGATGACTCTTTCTCTCTCTCTCTCTCGATGAACAAAAGAGTTTCAAGTCTCTCATTCCGTTTTGGGGAATCAAGCATCTTGGTCCGACGAAGATTTGCTAGCTGCTTGCTCTCTCTCTCAAGGCACCTACCAAATCTCAAAATTTCCAGTTTCTTCTTAATCCCTCTCTCTTTTTCTCTACTTTTGAGTTTCATTGCTTATGTCAAGTTATCTTAGATCTTGTTATTTGCTAAGACAGTTAAAGGTTTAGATATCCTTCTTCTTCTTCTTCTTCTTAATTTCTCTCTGTACCATTGTTTGGATTAATTAATTCTCTGGTTAATTTATATAGTTTTGAGTAATTCATTTCTTATTAATTCAGACTTTATTTTATGAACTAGCTAGCCAATATAATAGAATATTATATACATATATATATATATATAGATGGCTGAATTACTATTTATAGTGATTGATTTATCTAGAAACTTGGTTTTAATTTGCGGCAAGCTATAGATCTGCAGCTATCTATCTGCTCGGGATATTATAATTTGGGAAATAAAAAATGCATGTCTCATTTTATTTAGTGGATTCATTATTCAAATGCTATAAGGTGGCTGGTTCTTTATTATACAAAATTAAAAGATTCACGAATGATTGCGCGCTTCTGTATAGGTAATATGAACGATATATATATATATATTCATTCTTTGAAACTTGAATTAATTCAGGTTTAATTAGCTAATAGCATATTCATGAGCTTAAGTTTTTTTCTTTCCCAAAGTATTTCATCATTCCGATTTTATTGAATTGCTAACTTGTAGTGAAAAGAAGGAACTATATATATATATGGAGAATTTTCCGATTTTAAGTTAAGAGCTAAATTGTGGTACATTTTTCACTTTGGTACGTGTAGCATTTGGAAGTTCCCATATATGGAGGATGATGGAGTTGTGTCCTTCATATATATTCTTTGGGTTCGACATGCTATATATAAATAGCTATTAGCTACCTACCTACCTACCTACCTATTATTTGAAGAACATATATGTTTTTTTTATGCATATTATTATGGATGTGTTCGTGTGTTAAATTTATCAATACATATGATATACAATGATGCGATTTAACGTCGGATACCTAATGGGTAGTGATTCATCTTTTGTTACATATTATTATGACATAAATTTGCCTCATATGGCTAGCGATTCATCTTTTGATGCACATTAAGTTGGTAGCAGAGTAATACGATGTCCCTACTAGCTACTGATCTTATGCTAATGAAAGGCTTCGGAAGAGGCCAGCTGCAGAATTTGTTTCAACATATAACTGATACTGGAAATTTTGAAATAGGAGGAACTTTTTCTTATTGGTTACAAGCTAGTTACAACTTACAATTCGGTTTAAAAACTGATCAACCATAATAAGTAGAAAATAATTTTGGATTAAATTATAAAAATGAGACAGTTATATATATGTTTTTTTTTCTTTTGATGTAATGATTGATATTAGGAGAGCAAGACTATATTCATTCATTAGATTTTGACATGCATCGCCGACTATATTCATTCATTACATTTTGACATGCATCGTCTCAAAACTTTGAGACTTATTATTGACACTATAACAATTTATTGAGAGATCGGATTATATTCACCAAATAGAAATTTATTTTTACGGGAGTTAAATTCGAGATGCTTGATATTTAAGAGATAGAAATTATATTCATAAGATAACGATTTTACATTTTACGAAGGTCGAGTATAAGACTTATATCTAGACGTCGTAAGATATGGGCAGAAAGAGATTATTGGATATTGACCACGTCTTATATGAGATGACTCGAACTTAAGGCTTCTCGACATTGTAACAATATTGAAAAAGACCTCACCTTTTATAAAAGTCAAATTTGAGACCTTTCAACATGGAAACGGCAACATTAACAAAGACCTCTGCGACATCATAACATCAATATTGGAAGAGAGGGATTACATCATGGACTTCATTCTTTATAAGTATCTAACCGACTAGAGACCTCCCGATCTCGTTTTTTATGATCGAATCTGAGACCTCTCATTACAATACCAAAATGAAATATCAGAAAATCACAATACTAACGAATAAAGCAATTATAATTAGATATTAAATTTAGAAAATTAAATATACATCATCATCATTAATTCATGTAACTCTAACGTTCGAAAATTAGGTAAAAAATTGTCCACCATAAGTAGGTGGGCTTTGCTCTAACCCGAAAGCACTTTCGAATATTATTTAGGAAAAAGGTCGGCCTAGAAGTAGGTGGGCTTTGCTCTTACCCTAAAACTGTAAAACAGGCCCAAGCCCTTATCATAATAACGGAAGGAAGGTTGGGGACGGTGGATGGAGTCATTGGTAGCGCGGACCGAGTGGTTGGTGTGTTTCCTGAACCGATATTCACAAACGAGTGGCAGGCACAGCTTTCTTCACCAAAAGGTCCAAAACCCAAATTATTATTTTTTTTGGGTGATGAAACCCACAAATCTGTATATAAACTTCAAATTTCCAAAATTAAAACCCAAAACTATATAAACAAACTCATTATTATTAGATTACGCAGAAAAAGTTATTAATTTCACACCGGTTCTTCTCACTTTCCACTCTCATCAGCCTTTCAGGCCATGACTCTGCAACTCCAAGCTCCGTCCTTCCGCCCCACCATTTCCTCCTTCGTTTCTCCCCTCCGCCGCTCCTCCGCTCGCCGCCCCGTAATCCGAGCTAAAGGTTTGCAATTCCTCAACAATTTCCTTCTTTAAAAAAAATGTAAAATGGTTTCATTTTATATTTCCATTGTACTTCTTCATATATGATTATTGGATTTTTCAGATTTATGTCCCCAATTTGACGTTCTTGGGTTGTTCCAAGTGATTATGTATGGAGTGTTGTGGGCTTTTTCTCGTGTGATATTTTGGATGATAAATAAAAAACCTTGCTTGATTAGTAGAATTGAGCCTTTTGAGGCTAGTTTTTTAACTTTTCAGCTTAAATTAGGATGCCATATCTGTTAGTCAATTAATTGCAGGCTTGCCGAGTATCCCATCCACACCTTTGATAATGTTTTCGAAATTGAAGTTTGCATACATTGATGATGTAAAATTTGTGTTTTTTTGCAGCTGAGCCATCAGATAAATCAGTTGAAATTATGAGGAAATTTTCGGAGCAGTATGCTCGCAAGTCCGGGACATATTTCTGTGTTGACAAGGGAGTCACTTCTGTTGTTATCAAGGTGTGTGTATTTACTTATTGGATATCTATTTCTATAGTTGTATGCTCAATAAGAAGTGAGTTGTGATTAAGGTTTATACAAGAATCTTTCAATGGAACTTCAAATTCGATCACTTTTTAAGCTCAAATCCAATAATTTCTCGTTGTATTTCTCCCCTAAATTGACCGCCATACCATAAGCCTAGTTCTTCAGTACAATTCCTTCCTCTTGTAGTTCTTTTTCTTATATATCATGAGATTTTATTGGGGCAAAAATATTCCGTGCGGATACAGCATCCTAAAATTGTACACACTTGGATTGGTCCTTCGTTTGAATCGCTTCATTTTATTGAACTCTATTTATTTATATGTGAAAGATTTTATTGTGGCAAAAAGATTCCATGCGGATACAGCATCCTAAAATTGTACACACTTGGATTGGTCCTTCGTTTGAATCACTTAATTTTATTGAACTCTATTTATTATATGTGAAAGACACTCATCGTGGAATTTCAACAGGGATTGGCAGACCATAAGGATTCATTGGGTGCACCACTCTGCCCTTGTCGGTAAACATCTATTCTTTGCTAGTGGCGTTGGCTAGCTTGTTTTTACTGTGTTCTATGCCTGAAACTCATTTCCCGTTTTTAGTGTGAAAATTGATTCATGTTCAAGCCATGCTTTCCAAGTCTGAACTCATTGTGCTGCAGGCATTATGATGACAAAGCTGCCGAGGCTGGCCAAGGCTTCTGGAACTGCCCTTGTGTTCCTATGAGAGAGAGGTACACATCATTTCGTTTTTCTATGAAATTAGTTTGCTAACCAGGTTTTTGGACATTCTCCATTATCATTGGATTATAGATTCTTATTCACTATTAAAATCTAGTTTTAAAACCTGGAATCTACTAAATTATGATTGTAAGTTTGCAACATGTTGACAAATCTGTATGGACATATAAAGTTTTTTGCTTATTGGTGCACCGTGATTGAAGTTGAAGATAAATTGTGTATGCTAAGTCTTCTTTATTGGCTAAATTATATATTTATAAGTAATGAAGGTATTTAGAGATTCCACAGAAGCACAGAGAGTTGTGTTGCAAGATTCAACCAGATGGCCTTAGGCATGTCAAATATGTGTTGAGAATTTCTACCAATTCCTCTTTTATTCATCAAAGCTCATCCCCATCTTCGTCAAGATTACTGCTTTACCCCTGTCCCATCATCTGTATAATGGGGTTCGTCATTTATTCACAGTTTTTTCGGGATTTATGGAAATTTTGAGGTTGGATATTTAACATAGTCTGAATATTGCTTGAGAATCACTAGCATATCAATTTTTTTTTTAAATCTAACATTGAACTATCACAAATTAGCATCATGTGCAATTGCTTTGATTATCTTTAAACCTGGCTCATATTAAAATTGTAACATTGTGTTGGCAGGAAGGAGTGCCACTGCATGCTCTTTCTCACTCCTGACAACGATTTTGCTGGACCCGAACAGGTAATTTGCACACCATTCTGTTTGTTCATCGTTTGTAGTTTGTTATGGTACTCCGAACACTAGTTTGTCATGTTATGATTGACAGATATCATACGGTCATCTTCTTCGGTTATGTTATTCTTATAATCTAATTCCTTGTCCCTGCAACTTTTGTGCAATGCAGGCCATCTCCTTGGAAGAGATCACAGAATCAACAGCAAACATGTAATAAGCTTTAGCTTGTATCGAAAATTATGTGTAACTTAACCGACGAATTCTGTATTTGTTAGAAGGAAAAAAAAAATTCATCTCTATTCTTGACAATATCTCCTCTGGATGGTGGCTTTTGATTCTGGGGAAGAGGAGCATTTTGTTCTGGTGCGGGCCTAGATTTCTCATATGATCTGATGTGGTTTAACCTGATATCTGCTTATCCACAAGACCCAATGAAACTCTGCCATCTGGTTTTGGGCAAACGAACAACTTAATGGGACACTTGGGCAGTTCTCATTTGTCGTCAGTTCAGGAAATGTGAGATTCCTTATCCAGCAAGCAATCAGGTTCCTTTCAACATCATCTTCTGGACCAATCAAAAAGGAGAACAACAAAGGTCTATTTGGGTGCTTAAAATATTTTGTAAATGGTTAGGGCATATTTTTTCACATGAGCTACAGTTCATAAGGGAGTTTGGAAGTGACTTTAGAGGTTTAACATGATTCGTAAGTGGCTTTTTCACTCTCAACTGTTTGTATTTTTGCAAAATCATTGAGCTATCTCATGTGAAGAAATATGCCCTAAGTATTTACAAAAGTTCATAATTGCATAAAAGAGTCAAAGTAGTGGTTGCGGTGCGTCGAGATGCTTCTTTGACAGCCCCCCAAATCAGCTGGATCGGTGGAATCTGAACGAATCAGATCCATTCGGATCTGATAGTAGCTTCGATTTTAGGTCTCATACCGCAGCTTGGAACCGATGACTTACGCCTATTTCTTAGGGTGTTTAAAGAGCGTGACTCTACCGCTTAATAAAAAGGGTTCATTTTATTCAATTAATGAATTAGCCCACTATGAGTTTATTGCATTTTCATTTAGAAATCTATTTTCTTTTCTATTTTTTATGATAATAATTTATATAATAATATAGTATATCATTCGTGTTTCTGTTACAACACGGCGTAAATTACCTTTTGAAAACCTTACTAATAGAAAGGGGAAAGATGCGCTCAAGCATGCGAAGGAAACTGACCCAGTGTCTATATTCACTCTATTCTCCACCAACACATCCGAATGCCCAACCTCATAACCTATAGTTTGCTGTACATCATTTATGGGCTTCATACCAGAGTTTGCCACTCCAAATTCGCCAGGGTTAGTATCATTGCCCTCTTGACTTTAAGCATGCAAATGCAAATATATAATGAAATTTCATAACGGCATTCAGAAGTTGACTTCAAAGATAAAAAGAATAAAAAATCTTCTATTTCCACTTCAAAATATATTATTGGTAATAAGAATGGAAACATGATTAGTATTTTGATGTTATTATAGAAATTTAAAAAAATCAACTAAAAAGTCAATAAATAAAAGCTCACACCGTTAAAATTTTGCAAAATATTTGAACAGTATACTAATTGCGCTATTATGACATTTGGGAAAAAACCCTGCAATTTAGTGTGCCTTTTAACTGATTTGTTTTAATTTTTAAGTAAAAATCTCAGTTTTTTCTTTCACAAAAAATATAACTATTGAAATTTCATAAAACATTTCACTATAAATTAAGAAAATTACTATAGCAGACATACCCTACCATATATGGTGCCCAATAACTAAAATGATTTAAGCTAAAATATATAAAACTCGATGAAATTTCATTTCGGCTCTCGGAAGTGAGGTTAAAGACTGAAAATAATTAGAATTTTCTCTTTAAACTTCAAAAACTATTATACAGAGATGCAAAAAGGAAATAACATTAGTTTTTCTTTTTTTTTGTGTTTTTATTGAAATTTCAAAACTCGAATAAAACTGTGAGTCCAATATAACGAGGGAGATTATATTATAAAATTGAGTATCAATTTTGTTCTTTATGAGAATCAGACGCAAGATCTCTGACATAATATATGAAGAAAAATACTAGTAAACTATAATATTAAATAAACGTCGCCTTATACGAGATTTAAATCCGAGAATGCCCACCTGACTAGGGGTGGACACGGTGCGATTCGATACGGATATTGACAATATCCAAATTCAAACCGTTAAAATTTTAACGGTTCGATACGGTTTGAATTTTCTAAAATTAGAAATAAAACCGTTTCGATCAAAACCGTTATTAACAGTTTGGTTTGGATCGAAACGGTTTTAAACCGTTAAGGAATAAAAAAAATGGAGATATAGAAAAAATAAGGATACAAAAAAAAAATCAATACTGAAAATTTTCTATATCAAACTTGCTAAGTATTGAATTACAAAGATTATCACTATACTAACATTTATCAAACAAACAAACTATTTAATAATATTTTATTATACTCTTATATGAGTATACATATACTTATGTGGGCACATCTATGTATTTTTTATTTTTATTAATTTTACTTTGTATTAATAATATATTTAAACATTAATAAAAATTAATATATTCTTCAACGGTTCGATTTGGATTTAACGGATTTCTAAAATGAAAATCTAAATTCAAACTGTTATTAACATAACGGTTTGAATTTTCAAACCGTTTGATTTTTATCCGATCAAATCTAAACCGTTGGATAAATAACGATTTGAAACGGATCGGTTAACAGTTTTAACGGATTCGTGTCCACCCCTATACCTGACCCTACCTACCTTACTAAAATTAAGAAAATAGAAATTAGCCTAAAAGAAGTCTACAATTGGGCTCATTTTCAATATTCAACATTATGGGTCCTAAGCACAATCTAAATAGGTGGGCTTAGAAGGCGGGAGAGTCTTGGCCCAGCCCAGTGGATTGACTTCACCAGGAGGCAACTGTCAACTCCACACAAGGGCAGAGCTGGGAGAAGGCAATGGCCACACATGGATACCTTTCTGCAAATCGGAGCATAGATACATAGGGTTTACTTTGCCCTTTTTTCCTTCTTCTTAGATCTCCGAAATCAATTTCCTCAATCAAACTTTTGGCTCTTCGATATGTCGAAGCCTAGGGTCACCATCACCCTCGGTCGCTCTGGTCAGGTACTTTGCTTCCTAAATTCATATGAATCCTACGTTTTCTGCCTTAATTAAAGCTTTCTGGTACCGTTGAATCTGTGATGAATGGGGATACAAGTATCTTCTTATTGCTCTCACACTTTCATTCGAAATTTATGATTTTTCATACTTTTCAGCTGCAAAGAGTGGATTTTTACTTCCTGCTGAATTAGGTGTCTAATTTAGCTCCTTTTTTCTAGAGTAAATGAGCTTAATTCCTGCTTATTGCGTAATATTTGATAAATTTGATGAATTTGGTTCTTCTTCTTCGCTGAATGCTTTTCATATCTTGGACTGAACCAATTTGATTGCAAATTTTGGACCATTTGTGTATATATAGACTAATTTGTGGGGAAAAAAATAATTTAAGATTGTGGAGAGAGGAGGATCAGGATCAGGCACTGCGAAAATGCGCGGCGGTGGTGGGATGATTCCTGGAAGTAAACGGTCTATGGGAGACAGACTTGGGAGTAAAGCTCATGGATTTTCATATTCCGCAGGCAAACGGTACCATCCTCTATCCCTCTGTAACTTCTTCAGGTTTGTAATTTTCTGGGAAGTTCTTCAAAAGCCTTATGTTGAGAATGGTATTTTCCAGTAGTTTTGTTCCTCCCTTTTTGGTAGTATTAATATGAACCCATCTTGTCTATGCCCAAAATTGTTTTAGTGTCATCCTCATCCGCGCAACTCCTTCTAGTATGTAATTCACCGTCATTTCCAGAGCCTTCTCATTTTAGGAATGGTCAAGTGAAAATCTTAGCTCTATGAGATCTTAGAAAGTAGGCTGGTGCGTGTTGTTAATTAGGTGTACAATGTAAAAAACAGAGAAGAAATTTGTTTAGCAACCAATAAGAGAGCTATGCTTCTCAAAGTCTCAAAATTCATCGTTGTCTCATGAAGTAGGTAGCATGTGTATGGCTGTGGCATTTTGAGCATTGATTGGTGCCATGTTCATTTGGTCAGAAGACGTGTGCTTAATTGTGTTAATGTGTTGAATTTCATTTTCCAGGCAACGAGGAGATGGTATAAAATGGAGTGCGGTTGACAATAGTTTACATGGTAAACTATCTTGTCCAATATTACCTACTTTTATGTGTCATTTACGATTTTTTGTATGATTTCTTTGTATTGACTCTGGTGCATTAAAACAAGTGAAGATTCACGAATCGGTAGAAATGACCTCAGATTGAAATTATTACGTAAAAGATTATCTAAGCAAGTTGTTGAAGAGCGCAAGCAGATGGACCCTCGTGTAAAGCTGTCAAAACCTGCCCATCCTTCATTGAGTTATACAGTGCTGCACCAAAAGCCAGTAACAAATGGAAGTAGCCTCATGAGGGAAATGCCTTCCAGGGAAAGTGCAGCTGATTTATACCAGGAAAATTCCCAAAGGAACTTTTATTCGGCTCAAAGTACGGATGGATTCAGACCTAGATCCCCACCCCGAAATTATGATGAGATGCACCCACCAGCTTCCTTTAGGCCAGTTGATCCTGCTAGAGGCAGGCAGTTCTTGAGAAATGGTATGGTTGGTTGTTCTCAGCCAACTGATTCCTTACATTTCACAATGAAAGCCGCCCCTCAACCTGCCAGGCCCATCCGACAGTTTGCACCGGCAAGTAGCAGCATGCAGAAAAGTTCACACATGGTACTACTACTTTACAGCGATTGCCCCGTTTGTGAAGTCCGGTATAGTATTTCCTCAATTTGATGGGTTTCTTTCTATTGTACAGGGCGATGAACCTCTAACTGTTCCTGGCTTATTGCATAGACTTGGTTTGGGAAAATATTCCATTATTTTCCAGGCTGAAGAAGTAAGTTGCTGGCTGAATTGATTATTCATGTAGTTCTTCACTTCATTTGGTTCTAATATTTCTAGGAGTTTCATGTAGAATCGGAATTTTGTCGTTGATCGTGGATTTAAAAAAGTTTTTTGTTGGATTATCTGATTTACAGGTAGACATGACTGCTTTGAAGCAGATGGGAGATAAGGACCTCAAAGAGCTGGGCATACCAATGGTATATATTCATTGCCTCTTCCTTTCTCTTATCTGCAACCTCCTGGGAAATGAAATTGATCTCTTTGATTTGCAGGGACCAAGAAAAAAGATCATTCTTGCTCTATTGCCCCGTACTAAACAGCAACCACCATAGTCAAAAATTGAAGATGCTTCCATGGGAAGAGCATCCATTTTGTTTGGACCTTTCACTCGTTGTATTAGAAATATAGTGGGAATTAAATATTGATCATCTTGAGGTTTCAGAATGAGTTTGAGCAATCTGTTATATTTTATAGATAGAAGAACCAGGACATGAACAGATGAATGTATGAATTGTACACATTTTCTTGTATTGAATCATATGAAAATGGGTTTAATTTAGAATTGAATACAGCTTCAAACGACACTGTTGGTACAAAGTACTCAATATGCCCGTACAGATGGTGTGCGGGAGGAAGAAGACTTGGAATCACGGTCACTCTTCCCACATTCTTTGCCATTTCTTAAACCAAAGGCTGCCATGAACTTGTCATTCCAGCCCATACCCTTGCCCATCAACGACGGTGAAGAAGCCGGCGTCAGTTTCCGGCAAACGTGGTCGGCCGGGAAGCGGTGCTTGAGGCACACCTTCACCTGGCAAGTTTTGCACGTGCTGGTATTCGAGAACGACAGAATCTCCTTGCACCGCCGAACCGGGCAGGTCGGCTTATTCTTCTTTTTAGCGTCGCAATTTCCGGACTTGGCGTGCATCTCCAACAACTTCTTGTGTTCGTCTTCTCCGTCGTGGCCGGTGGTTTCGATGGATGCCGAGCAGATCTCGCAGACCAACACCTTTCGGCTGTTGTGGTCCGCTTTGGGGCACTCGTGGGACTTGTAAGACCGATGCTCAACGCAAAACACCTGCGTAATTATAAAATTCAAATTCAATCAGATGAAGGCTCAATTTGAATTTGATTTAGAATTAGAATGAGGAAATCAAATTGGTAATGTTGGGTACCTTACGGCAGCCGTCGCATTGGAAAGGGAGGAAATCGAGCTGGTGACAATCGGAGAGCTGGCAGTGTCTTCCCAAATCAGGAAAAGCTTCGGTTCCTCCTGTCATGATTTTGATTAATCTTCAATTGCAGAAATTTTTCTTCCAGTTTTTGAATCTTGAGGGAACAGAGATACAAGCATAAACAACGAGCCCTGGCGTTTGGTCCTGGGTTGAATTTATAGGGGATGGAAGGTCGGTCTGGGTTGGCTTGGGGAATAAGCCAAACCCAGAAATTTTTTCTTAAAAAAAAATCAAAAAGATGTTTCTGAATTCACACGAGGCTTCTTCCTTCTTACAACGGGAAGTTTGTACGCGCCAACACCATCACAAACAAACGCGTAGACGGAGAGGACCGACCTATGGACACAGACCCCACATATTATCCACTTAAGAAAATATATAAACTTGATCAAAATAAAAAATTACATAAATATCATTACCTTAATATAGTCGGATCGGCCGTTGCCCATTAATTCTAACAGCCCACCCACATAACTTTTTTATTTTTATTTTTTTAACCAACACCCCACCCCAACTTTGTAGTCCATCCAACATGATAACCTAATAATCTCCTAATACAAGGATATTCAGAATTGTATTAAGTAATTTTAATTGGTTTGATACGTTATAGTATCCTAAAATATGAAATTGATAACGTACCGTATTGTATCATACTAATTATATTCGGTACGGTTTCGATTTTGAGTTCAAATTCATAATTCCAAAATAAGTTAACTATCTTCGATTAGTCGAAATGTCTAATAATAATCCTAAATTTAAACAATTAATAATAATGACACTCAGTATAATTAAGCCCTTCAGTTTCCTTCTAATTACAAAGATAGGCATCTTTTTTGTCCCTTGGTTACCAATATAGACTGCAGTCAACCTAACCAATAAACAAGAAATTCTTTCTATCATTCATCTTGCTAAAATGGGATAAGGGAATCACTGGGCTTAGGCTTCAAGTGCTTCACTCTGATTGTGAAAAACAAAAACAAAAGCATAGTATGCATGAAAAAGAAGTTCATTATACAATATATAATTCCATATGAACTAAAAGTGTTTATTAATTTATGTAAGATCTAGGGTATTAGACTATTAGGGTATTAGCCTGTTACTAGTTAGGGTATTAGACTACTAGGGTTTTTTTTTTTTGGATTTAATCTAATTTTTAATTAATTAGAAAAAAGTAAAACCGGTTCGATTTCGATATAGGACAATATTTCCTAACGTCGAAACCAATCCCGTACTTATTTGAACCGGTACGGTATCGGTACAATACCGATCATCCATTCGATTTTTTTCCGATTTGGTATGATACAGGACATAACGATTTCGATATTTCGGGACGATATGCCCAGCCCTATTTAAAAGGGTGAAAGGAAGTGGATTTTGTACTAAATTAAACAATGAGTCATTAATGTGTTGATTCTCACTGATCATCTCTTGAGGTCATGTTTGAATACCACTGATCATCTCTTGTGGTCATCCAAGGATATAAGGGTTGTTTCTGGTTTGATTTTAACTTCATATGGGCGATGGGGTTTCATGATGGGGCATATATTAGTCTCCTACAATATGTGTGGAGACATTTCGTGCAATGAAAAAAAGAAATAATCTGATAATAAATAAGATCAAACTCAAGATATAAGTACTTCTAAGTCATTTGGTGACTATGCAAATCAATTTGAGACTTCTAGCTAATAAAGTGAAGATAATACCACTAGATTACGAATAAAAGAAATTTACTTCTTCTAATCTTATAATTTTGAAAAAATTAGATTGAATAAATTTTCTTCGTATCTAATCATCAAGCATGGAAACTATTTACTTTTATCTTCTAAATAGTTTGAATTTTACGAGTTCTTCGATTCAATCGAATCTTGCACACTAAATGACAAGTCCCAAAAGTTGTAATGAAAGTAAAAGGGAGTGCTTGGAAGTGGGGGATCATATTATGGATGATAATTCATTATTTACTATCAATCTATCAAAATCACTAATTACCACATACCTCTTATATATACAAATCTATGAATTGATTAGGGTGTCGGTGACGCCTTAAACCGGAATTACACCGGTACCTATCTCTAATCAACGACTGATCACTCTATCTGTTATCGGTCTCTCAAAGAACACGTGACACGTATAGAGTAATCGGAGTATCACTTTTAAGTTTGTACATATTATACATTAATAATAATATAGAGATCGAAAACTTTCAAAATAAAATTATAAAGCATAAAAGTAACATAAGATTAATATCAAAAGTTTTGACTAAATTTGCTACCAAATGTCTATATTATGGGAACATCTTCGATAAGGCTGCCAACATATTATGAGGATCTTCAATAATATTGTCAACAACTCACTTACAGGTTACAAGCTAGAGTCGACCTCCTTATCTAAGGCACATTCAATTTTTTACAAGTTGTAAGTGAATTTATTGTCCGTGAGATTATGATGACACCAATTGGCACTAACATTTTCAAATTCCTTATTGCTAGGAGACATCCATTCTTCGTATGCCTGCACTAGCAAGCACTTCGTTAGAATCTCATTCAATATGCTGCTACAAAATAGAGAATCGTGAATTTGCGATATAGACAAAGTTCATTCTCTCACGGATAATAAATTAAAAAAAAATTCATTAACTATATGAAAAAGTAGAAAATATATAAAACTTTCAAACCAAAATCATCCAAAACACACATACATATAGATCCACCGCAAGGCTCTGCAAAGAAGGAGTTGCCTTGAGGAAAGAGGTTAACTGAAGAAGCGTGCAACTTTTATTTTCCGCAATAATTAATCTCAAACGCTTGAGATTGGGTAAAATAGGATATACACGATCCTTCATGTAGAGCTGAAAACAGAATAGAGTTAGAAGCAAAGCACTAAGACAATCAAACAAGAAAGAAAAACCAAAAGATAATTAATTAATCAGACATGCATAGAGAGAAAGACACTAACCACTGGTCTAGTAATTTCTGTTGATGTTTAAGTTGCACTGCAGTTTAACATTAACATTCTACGGCTAGTTTTTTAAATACCTACGGCTAGTTGATAAGTGAGTGGTAAGTGTGTGTGAAGAGATGTAAAGTGTGATGGATGATGAGCTGTAGAGGCAGTAACAGAATTGAGAGAATGTGAGAGCATGTGTGTGAGTTGCTTTACACATAAGATTATTCTCTAACTGTCTTTAACAGGTGGCTGCCAGGGATTGACAGATAGATTGTCAATCCTGGCCATGTGTGATGTGTGAGTGAGGGTATATCAATGTACACACTCCACAAAATGAATTAATGAAAAAAGAGTGAAGTGAATTCAGAGAAAGGTTTCTGAATTCTCTAAGAAACAGAGAAGGCATTTTCACAAACACCTGGTGTGCAGGTCACTGTTCTATTGATTTTGTGGTGCTGTGAGCCTAAATCACTATCCATTTTTCTTCTTCTGTGTGTGTGTGTTCAAAGCAAATAAAGAAATCAAGCAATCACGGGCTAATCCCGATTCACAAGTAACACCAGCTAGGAAGTAAGAGTTAAAGAATGCTTACCTGATGCAAAGCAACCAATCGCAGGTCATCTTCCCATCAATGTTCAATATGGTATCAAAGCAGGCATAGATCTGCATCTGGGACGTTGGCTGTGAAAAGAAAGCAAGTGAGGTGAGCGCTTAAAAGAAAGAAAGTAAGAAATGGCTGAAACACACAGTGGAGGAGGAGAGTTAAGAACTCCTATCTTCACAGGATCTAATTACGATGCCTGGAGCATTAAGATGAAAATTGTGCTCAAAGGTTATGATCTATGGAAGTATATAGACAAAGGAATTCCAGGAGCTGTGACACCTGGAGAAGGAGAAGAAGGTCCTACACGTCCACTAAATCGGGTGGATGTTGTGAAAGATGCTAAGACTCTAAGCATGCTACAAAATGCAGTTGCAGATGACATATTTCCAAGGATTCAGAATGAAGAGACTGCTCAGGCAGCCTGGAATGTGTTGCAACAAGAATATAGAGGAGATGCTAAGGTAAGATCTGTCAAACTTCAGTCCCTAAGACGTGATTTCGAATATGCAAGGATGAGGGATGATGAAAACTTATCTGTTTATATCTCAAAACTGTATGGGATTGTAAATCATATGAGAACTTATGGTGAAAACATAACAGAAAAGAGATTAGCACAGAAAATCTTAATAAGTTTGACAAAGCCTTATGATCCTATTGTATCAATTATAGAAGAAACCAGGGATTTGGACACAATCAATGTAGAGAGTGTCATTGCTTCTATTAAGGCCTTTGATCAAAGAATTGAGATGCATAGTGAAGGAAATGTAGACAAAGCATTTGCTAGCTGGTCTATAAATCCTAAGCTACAACAGGGAGGTTCACATGAGAAGTTTAAGAAGAATTTTAAAAGTAGGAGCTGGAACCAGAAACCTAACACAGGAGAGAAATCAGGACATCACCAGCATTCTGAGAAATCAGAAAACTTAGTACCTAAGTGCAGAAATTGTGGCAGGAAGCACTCAGGGACATGTTGGTTCAAGACTAAACCTAAGTGCTACAATTGCAACAAACTTGGACATGTTGCCAAGGAGTGCATGAGTACCAAGTCTGTGAACATGGAAAAAGAAGTAATTGAAGCCCCTGTACCTGGAAATCTGTTCTATGCATGTAATTCAGCTTCAGTGAAGACTGAAAATGTTTGGTATGTTGACAGTGCATGTAGCAATCATATGACTGCTCAAGAATCTTTGTTAATTGAGGTTGACAGAAGCATTAAAGCCAAAGTTAAAATGGGAAATGGAGAGCTGGTGCAGGCAGAAGGAAAGGGAACTCTGGTGATTCAGACCAAACAAGGAGAAAGACACATAAAGGATGTTATGTTGCTGCCAGGTTTGGAGGAAAACCTGCTTAGTGTTGGGCAGATGATTGAACATGGATATTTTCTTGTGTTTGGAGATCAGTATGTGGATATATTTGAAGACAAGGAGCTGGTTCACAGGGTTGCTAAGATCCATATGACCAGAAATAGGTGTTTTCCTATGACCTTTGACTGTGTAAAACCAGTGGCCATGAGGGCAACAATTTCAGAAGATTCTGAACTGTGGCATAGAAGATATGGCCATCTAAACTACACAAGTCTCAAGAAGCTACAATAGAAGGATATGGTGATTGGGATGCCTAAGCTACAAGATGGGAAACAGGTCTGTGCAAGCTATGTTGCAGGAAAACAGCATGTTGAACAGTTTGATTCAGAACCTGCACTAAGGGCAAATCAGCCTTTAGAACTCATCCACTCTGATGTCTGTGGTCCTATGCAAGTTGAGACTATTGGAGGTAACAAGTATTTCCTGACTTTTATTGACGATTATACAAGAATGTGCTGGTTGTACTTCTTGTCACATAAGTCAGGAGTCCTTAATGTCTTCAAAAAATTTAAAGTTATGGTAGAATTACAAAGTGGTTTCAAGATCAAGAGACTAAGAAGTGACAGGGGTGGAGAGTATCTCTCAAAAGAGTTTGAGAGTTTCTGTGAAGAAACTGGGATTGTGAGGCAACTAACTGTTGCCTATTCACCTCAGCAAAATGGGGTTGCTGAAAGAAAAAACAGGACTGTTGTGGAAATGGCAATGGCAATGATGTGTGGAAAAAATGTTCCTCACATGTTTTGGGGGGAAGCAGTAAGCACTGCTGTTTATTTACTAAACAGAAGTCCTACCAGATCACTCAATGGGAAAACCCCATTTGAGCAATTCAGTGGAAGGAGGCCAGGAGTGAAGCATTTCAGAATTTTTGGCTCTATCTGCTACTCTCACATTGCTGATCAACTAAGGCAAAAACTAGATGAGAAAAGTGTGAAATGCATTTTCATGGGATATGGAAGTTTTGAAAAAGGATATAGATTGTTCAATCTGCAAACCAACAAAATTGTGGTTGCTAGAAGTGTAATCTTTGATGAAGAAAGTGTTTATGATTGGGATACTTCTAAAACTGATGGTGGACGGTTTCTCACCATTAGCAGTGGTTATGATGAGGCTCAAGAACCAGATGAAGGTTTAGGACATGATTCACAAGATCCTGTGAGTCATACTGAGTCTGAAGGGGAAAATCAGAATGAGGGAGAAGAAAAAGATTCTTCCATTGGCACACCTGTGAATCTCAGGAGTCTACATGACATATATGCAAGGTGTCACATGTGTATTGTTAAACCTGAATCCTATGAAGAAGCAGCAAAGAATCTAGCATGGAAGAAGGCAATGGAGGCGGAGATAGATATGATTCAGAAGAATGGAACTTGGTGCTTAGTAGATAGACCAATGGACAAACCTGCCATTGGTGTTAGATGGATCTACAAAACTAAGCTAAAGCTGGATGGTTCTGTGGAAAAACATAAGGCAAGATTGGTAGCAAAGGGTTATGCACAGAAACCTGGGGTAGATTTCAATGAAACTTTTGCACCTGTTGCAAGGTTGGACACAATCAGATCCCTAATTGCCCTTGCTGCTCACAAGAACTGGAAACTCTATCAATTGGATGTTAAATCAGCATTCTTAAATGGAGTATTGGAGGAAGAGGTTTACATTGATCAACCTGAGGGGTTTGAAGTTCAAATTGATAAAGGGAAGGTCTACAAGTTGAAGAAAGCACTATATGGACTCAAGCAAGCCCCTAGAGCTTGGTATGGTGAAATTGACTCCTATTTCCTAAGTTGTGATTTTAAAAGAAGCACAAGTGAAGCCACTTTATACATCAAGTTTGCTAAGGATGGAAGGGTACTTATTGTCTAAATCTATGTGGATGATATAATCTACACAGGAAGCTCACTTGAGTTGATTCAAGAGTTCAAAAATGAGATGATGAACAAGTATGAAATGACTTATTTGGGGCTGTTGCATCATTTCCTAGGCATGGGGGTAATTCAATCTAAAGACAGCATATTCATACATCAAAGGAAGTATGCTAGTACACTCCTAGAGAAGTTTGGGCTCAGTGATTGCAAATCAGTAAGTATACCACTGGTGCCATTAGAAAAACTGAGAAAGGAAGATGGGAGTGAAGCTGCAGATGAGCATTTGTACAGGAAAATTGTGGGGAGTCTTCTGTACTTGACAGCTACTAGACCTGACATCATGTATGCTGCAAGTCTACTCTCTAGATTCATGCATGGTCCTACACACAAGCATCTCGGAATTGCTAAGAGAGTGTTGAGGTATATTCAAGGAACCCTATCTTATGGGATTGAGTATGAGAAGGGAAAAGCATCTACACTAATAGGTTTTTGTGATAGTGACTGGGGTGGGTCTGAGGATGATATGAAGAGTACCTCAGGCTATGCTTTTACTCTAGGCAATGGGGTGTTTTCCTGGGCATCTGTGAAACAGAGCACAGTTGCTTTGTCCACTGCAGAAGCTGAGTATGTGAGTGCAGCAGAAGCAACTTCACAAGCTATTTGGCTACGGTTTGTACTTAAAGACTTTGGAGAGGAACAAGGAGAACCAACTCCATTGTTATGTGACAACATGTCTGCCATAGCAATGGCCGAGAATCCTGTTTTCCATCTGAAAACCAGGCACATCAACAGGAAGTTCCATTTCATCCGTGATGCTTTGCAAGACAAGAAAATCAGCTTGATCTTCTGCAAATCAGAAGACCAACTTGCTGATATCTTCACTAAAGCACTACCAAAGGAAAGACTTAACTATCTAAGAGAGAAGCTAGGAGTTAAACCTGCTGCTAGCTTAAGAGGGAGTGTTGATGTTTAAGCTGCACTGCAGTTTAACATTAACATTCTACGGCTAGTTTTTTAAATACCTACGGCTAGTTGATAAGTGAGTGGTAAGTGTGTGTGATGAGATGTAAAGTGTGATGGATGATGAGTTGTAGAGGCAGTAACAGAATTGAGAGAATGTGAGAGCATGTGTGTGAGTTGTTTTACACATAAGATTATTCTCTAACTGTCTTTAACAGGTGGTTGTCAGGGATTGACAGATAGATTGTCAATCCTGGTCATGTGTGATGTGTGAGTGAGGGTATATCAATGTACACACTCCACAAAATGAATTAATGAAAAAAGAGTGAAGTGAATTCAGAGAAAGGTTTCTGAATTCTCTAAGAAACAGAGAAGGCATTTTCACAAACACCTGGTGTGCAGGTCACTGTTCTATTGATTTTGTGGTGCTGTGAGCCTAAATCACTATCCATTTTTCTTCTTCTGTGTGTGTGTGTTCAAAGCAAATAAAGAAATCAAGCAATCACGGGCTAATCCCGATTCACAAGTAACACCAGCTAGGAAGTAAGAGTTAAAGAATGCTTACCTGATGCAAGCTGCTGCAAAGCAACCAATCGCAGGCCATCTTCCCATCAATGTTCAATAATTTCGAGAGCCTCTAACTGAGAAAAGGAGGCCGAGAAAATGGTGCAGACACTATCAAAGGGATCACCAAAGGGATAGAAAAAATCATCCGTTAAAAGCTCCACGAGAAATGGAACATTCTTAACTTGGATGTTCGTATCATAAAATCCACAAAATTAATGAATGACGAAAGGACACCAGGTTTGCATCACAAATTTCAATGAGTTTCAGTCGTCGACAATCCACTATGTCTAAGAATTTCAATGTCGTTGATGGACTCACAATTCTTAGAGTATTCAAACCAGAGGAATGCCGCACTGATAATTGTACCAGAAATGGGCAATTAGAGCAGAAATATTCAAGAACATGTCCAGCCACACTAACAGATTTCAATGAAAGAACTTTGAGGGACTTAAAGGCATTCTAATTGTATACAGTACACGTGTGTAAACTTGGGATATCGGAGCACAAGGAATTCAAAGGAGAGCTTGTTTCGATACCTATAAGTTGGTGGGGAAAGGTATAGTTCGGTCCTACAGAATATCTTCCAAATTCCAAGTCAAGCATTTGAACTTTTTTTTTCATTGCAAATAGAACCCATTCATCAATGGAACTCGTATAACGACTATGTAGCCGAAAAGAAACCCTGAATTGCTCAATGCATGAGCCTTGATGCTGTTCCACCACACTATTCACCCAATCAACATACTTACGGATTTCCAGCTCCCATTCTTCCTCTGGAAGTCGATAAATAAGTTTATGCATAATTTCGCAGCATCAAAGTTGAGGTTCCTAGTAGAGGCCCACACATACCTCCATCGTCTATAAAGCATACTAGTAGCAACTGCCTCCCTTAGCCCTAAGCGAGCCACTATGCACTCAAGAATTTCAACTGGCAACTCACTGATTCTGTCAACCAAGTTGTTGTCACTATTATTTTTCTTTCTCTTCCTCAAATTGTAACCACCCTGTGATATTCCGTTAATTTATTCAGATGCATATAAAAGAATTTACCAAAACCTAACTTCACACTAATTATAGACCTATGGAAGGCACAACAGTAAAGTGTGATTTTTAGATTATAGAAGGCATACGGCCTTAACCCACCAGGTCGGATTTCGCCGAGATGAATTGAAACACAGCTCTCAGCTCCACCTACATAAAAAAAACACACGACAATTAATTCTCTCAACATCCAGACTAGCTACGAGCAAAGGCATTTTGAGTTTGAATCAGAAAACTGACTGGACAACCAAATCCAGGGAAAATTCAATGCAAGTCAGCAGAACCACACAAAAATAATAATAATAAAATCAGTGAAATTCAGTTTCCTACAAGGCTACAACAGATTAATTAATTCAAAGTACTAATTCAGAGTCATAAGATTCAAAGTCGGAGAAACAAATGAGGGTTTTTGAAGCTGCATGAATTAATAGTACTTGAAGTAGAATACAAAAGTAGGGTTTTCTGGAGAAAGATATATATATAATAGCAAAAAACCATATACGTACGTACCTGATTTGAGAGAGAGAAGGACGTACAGCGCGCGGAAAGAATTGAAAGAAAATTTGAGATTGAAAATTTGAAATTAACTTGTTGCTGTCATGATCTTGTCTCTTTGGATATATGATTACAATTTGACATCTAATATATAGTTGACCAATCATTAACGGAAAGAACAGATAACCTAATTTGAGGATTTCTTTCCATATATACATATATAATATCAAGGATTTCTTTCTACAAGAGTAAAAATTATGAATTTTTCTTCCAAAAATAATTATAAAATTATAAATAAAAAATCAAATAATATGACCTGATCTGAAATTAAGCTTAACTAGAGTAAAATTATGAAAATGCCCTTTTTACGCCATTTAACAAAATTTTACAGAAAACACTTTCCTAATATTTTAATGTTATTCGAAACAATCAATTTTAGAAGTATTAAGTGTATTTTGGGAAGGACGAACTGAATTTCAAGTCGAATTACTAGTATTTTGCAAAGGTACGTAGCACCTTTTTTTGCCTTTTCTTAAAAATGCAGCTGAGAATCCAATTCCATCCTGCACCTCTTTCTGCCTTTTTTTGAAAACCTAGTTCTACTCCATGGTTTTTCAATGGGAGAGAAAACCAAGCGTTGCAATCAGAGATGGATGAGATGTGGCGTCAAGTTGAAGATCTGTCAAGAGAGAATGAAGCTATTCATGATACGCTTGAGTGTGAGTTTTCGACCTTCACAAGTCGGATCTCTCAATTAGTTTCTTCGATTTAGATATCCGACTGATGTTTGACTCTTGTTTAGAAGAGGATAGTATGTTCAAGGTTGAAATCTATTGAGAAAAAATCAGTTGATCATAATCCATAAAGCGAAAGTTCAATTTGAACTTATAAATGAAGGCCTTGAATACTAATTTGAAGAAAAGTTGATACAAGAGAGTGATACTCCAAAATATATTGACTTTATTAGAGTTGATGCTTTTATTTCAAAGGACCCCACTAACTTCACTAATCTTATCAACTTAATGAACTTTGGCATAAATTAAGAAGTTTTGGGGAACTACATATGATAATCAGAATCATTCAAAAAATGTCAAGTATTCAAATTATATATTCCTTTGGAGTAAAAAGATTCAATGTCGAGGAAAAAGTTTTCCATCCAACATAAACCAATTTAAGCATTCAAGAATTTTTAGATAGTCAAAGTATCTCTTTGTTGGAAATGAAGAATACAGTTTTCGTGGAGTCTTCGGTTTCAGTGATTCAGACTCGAGGTCAAGTCTTTTCCAACCAGGAGAGGAGAATAATGCAAGTGCATGGAACTAGAGTTATGAGCTTACCTTGATTTTTACATGAAGGCCTTTCATTTTCCCAAGGCTACATCTAATTAGGTTATTGGTTTTTTATTAAATCTTTCATTTTCCCTTGGCTATACTACATTTAATTAGGTTATTGATATTTGATTAAGGCTTTAAATGTTATCGATCATTTATGTTTGTTCTATCTTGTTGATTTGGTGTATCCCTAATTAAAGGGCTCCTTATGGGTGTTAATAACATTAGTAAATAATTAAAATATTTAAGAAGTGAGTGCATTCTTCTTCTCAAATCAAGCTTTTGGCTTGGTCGCGATTAGTAAAGTCAAGTAAATCTGTTGCCCCTAGTTAAGTGATTCACATACTATCTATCCTCATCTATAACTCCTATTCTGTCAAGTTATCTATCCTCATACCTCCTATTTTGTCATGCATCAATGTGCACAAACTAAACATGCAAAGTCCCCAGAAAAAATCCCACGCTTTCTCTCAAATAAATTGCATTCGAAGATCTTGTGGCTATTTTGTTTATGTTCGATTTAAAATTCTTCACTTCTCAATTTTGAAAAAGTTCAAAACCAGAACCCTCTTACTTATAAAAAAGAGAAACCGAGCTTATAGGATTCCCCTTCCTTTCTCGCGCGATGTATAAAAATGCCTTAATAAATCGTCACATTCCAACGATCAAAACATGAAAATTCCAAATATTTAGTGGTCACTTAACCCAATTCTCGCAATCCGGGCTGTGAATGATGAGTTGGGGTTAGACCTTACAATCCGTCCATCGAGTCCGAACAATGCTGGTTGTTAGGAAGCATTGAGGAAGAACAAGGAGAACTTTAACACCGATATGGCAGACAAGTGTACATGTTCCTTATGTATTTTAATTTTAATTGTATCATGTTCTTGCTGTGTTATGCTTTCATGATTTCTCTGCAGTCTCTGCGAGTCTCCAAACCCAAATTTTTATCGATCATGTGCCTATATTTTTCAGCAATAGCCCTAGTTGTAAACTTGGCCCAATATGGGCACTGCTCAGTGCTCAGTACTGGCCTTTTTTTGTGCGTCAACTTTTGAATGTTGTACCTGAGGCATATGTATTAACTTTCGAAAATGATTCTTTGCACGCAAATGGCTTCTGCTGCCTTTGATTTGTTTTTCTGTTCTCCATTTTTTGTGCCACTTAATTAATTACGTTGGTAACAGAGAGTTTGCAGCTGGAACTAAAACTTCTGATTACATAGATTGTATTTGAGCAATATTTCAGTGCAATGAATAATGCACTTGTGAGAATGATTTAGGCTTTTTAGAAAGTTTTATTTTTATATATAATTTTTATTCACAGTACATGTCGTGCTTTACTAATATGATAATCGAAAAAAAAATGGAATTCTTTTTGCCTTAATTCGGTTTGTTCAAACTTAATTGTTTGTAAAATGCTTCAATTAATTGTTGAAGAAGATGAGTAGAACAAACCAAACTTAATTCATTTACTTTTATTTTTTAATTTTTCAGAGTAAAATATGATTTAATTAAAAAGTTCAGAGTCAAACTCGCATATTTTGCCCAGCATGATTACTGGACATGCATCTTGTCTAATACTTATATAATTCATGCATTTGTTGTTGTAAGGCCAGCTTGCTATTGCGTTTTTTTCTTTCTTTTTTTTGGAGAGGGAAAGTAACAGTTACAAGGAGAAACTCCTAAAGCAGTCCCTATCAAACATATCAAGGCACTAAGCCTGAACAGTTTCGAGAAATAACGAGCGAGACCAAGAAATAGAATCTATGAAATCATGCCCAAGACGAGCCAACTGCATCAGTTACGAAGTTGGCTTCCCTATAAACGTGCGTGAAGAATATGAAGTGGAATGCACAAGTTAACTTATTATTCTTGACAATATATGAACCGTAGGTGCCAAGGAATATGGATGACCCTAACCACAACATCAATAAGGATTTTAGAGTCTCATTTCACCTAGATATGAGTAATACTGCTGTTAGCAGCCCAATTAATTGAGTCTGTCAAGTAAACCAATACCTTCAGCAACTAACACATTTGTAGTCCTAAGTCCTTACTAGCAGCATAGATAAGGAGGCCATTAGAGTCTCTGATGATAAAGTCGATCAGATGCAGCCTGATCATCAATTTTAATTGGAGTGTCAAAATTAAGCTTGAAGCAGGGCGGGAAGAGGACTTCCAAGTGATAACACCACCATCCATGATAGAATTAGCTACCGTACGAGTCTTCTGGGAGATTTTGGCTCGAAAAAAATCAGCATCAACATGCTGAGGGGAGCTTATCTTGTTCCTTCCAACAAATTTGATTAAGCCAAACAAGAAGAGATTGTTGTCTAGGTTTGAGGGGAGTTGCAGAAAGACTCTAGATTTGAGCTGCAAAAGGCAATAGAGGAAGAGGTGATCGAGAGTTTCCTCCATACAACTACAAAGGCTGAAATTTGTAGAGTCAAGGTGTAGAAAATTCTTGAGGCAAGATCTAGTGTTGAGTCTCTATCTAATCAACATTCAAGAAAAAATCTTAACCTTAGGGGGGGATCTAAAGCTTCCAAACCTTTTCTCAGGAGCTTGGCCTGCGAGTGAGGATGTAGCTGGGCTTCTTGACTATTCATAGCAGAATTGATTGTAAGTTTTCCTTTTGGGGTTTGGACCCTAAACAAAGTGATCTCTGACATTGCTACCAGGGAGAGGTAAGGGAATAGCTCTGACTATATTCACAACATTGGGGGGAGGAGGGGAAGGAGAGACCAAAGAGCTCAAAAAATCAATATCACACTTACATTGTTAATGCAAATGTTCAATGTGAGGGACCAATCAAGATTCTGTAACTGGTTTTGACTAATTAGATTTTCTAGGGGCACCATAAATGCACAATTATGGCCCCAAAAGTTGATATCATTTCCATTTGTAACAATCCAGAAAATTTTGTTGTACACAATTTTTCTAACACCAAGAATGTCTTTCCAAGCCATTGAGTTAGAGACTTTCTTTTATATAGAAATAAATTAGTATTTATGAGATATTTTGCCTTCATAATTTTAACCCACCAATTTTGATGCTCAATTAAGACTTTCCAACCCAAGTTTAGCTAGGGCATCCATATTAAAAGTCATAATTTTCCTAATCCCAAGTCCACCTTTAAAAGCAGAGGAGCAAACAACATCTCAAGCAACAGAGACAAAGGAGTTGTTACCCTAGAAGAACTTGCGACATTCCTGATCCATAGTTTTTGCAAGGGACTTAGGGTAAGGAAAGCAGGATAAGATGTGGTTAAGCATGCCAGAAAGACAATATTTTATGAGAGTAAGTTTACCTGCTTTGGAGGGTGTATAACCCTTCCACCCGACAAGCTTATTCTGGATTCTAAGGATCAATTCCTTGGAATTGACAGGATCCTTCTAAAACATGATGTTATGGTTACCAAGTTACTTATCAATGGTATTTTTGTGTTGTATGTTCAAAACACCTGCAATCCTAGTTTGTTCTTAAAGTAATATTAGACGAGAAAAAATATTGTTCCCCCCTCCCTCCCTTTCCTTTTAATTTTTTTTTATTTGAAAGTGAAGAAATATAAAAATGTTTAATAAAAATGAAAAATCTTGTATTTTATAAAACCGATGGACTTTTGACAACAAAATCCAAGTTTCTTTTGAAAGTTACTTTTACAAAAAGTCAATTAAATTTTTTATTTCTTACAATACTCAAGTTAATTTCTAAAAATTATGGTTTATTCACCATTTATATTTCTCACACAATTTTTTATTCTTAAAGGAACAAACCATCTCCTCTTGCCCAAGTCTACTCCACCACAGCTGTCGCCACCAATACAACAACCACCACTTCTTTCACCCTTATCACCACCCCCTATATCACTACCTTTTCCCCCAACCTCTACCTCCTCCTCCGTTGTCGCTACTGTCGCGCTTGGTGTCACTGCTATCATATTGTAATAGTCACCAACGCAACCAATATCACCACCTCCACCATTACGACCACTTTTTCACTCTTACCTCCACATCTTCCACCTGAATCTGGGCGTCATCCTCCACAATCTTCACCATTCTTGCCGTCACCATAGTTTGCACCCACCTAATTCATAGCCATAAGCACCTCTATCTCCACCACCACCACCACCGCATCCACCCTTATCTTCACCAACACCACTTTTTCTACCTCTACCTCCAATTTCATCGCCACAACCTCCACCACCTCATCCGCATCCACCTCATCTACCTTCGCCACAACCGGCCACCACGACCTTATCATCCATTTCCTCCACTTTCACCACCATCACAACTACATCTTAAAATTTTCAATATCTTATCCATTTTAGTCTTTATCCACGTCTGCCACGGTTTTACGGCAATATTTGCTAAACCCTTTGACATTAATTTTCATACTCATAACAAATTTTTCCAGACATTTGAGTGCATTACACCTACTTGTTAAGAAAGTACGACATACGCAACTTTTCAAAAAGCATAGAAATACCAAACATGCCCTAAATCTAATAAATTATATCAGTCCTTGTACAACAAAAAAATGTAAAAGTTTTAGGTTCAAGCTGACATGACTTTAGTTAAGCCCTTGCTTTGTATAAACTGTTTTTGTTTAGTTTATATAGTATATTAATATTCTATTCAAGCTAATTACTAATCTACATGTCTTCCATTACAACTATTCCACGACTACCGTAAGGATTGCAATTGTCAAGTGGATGATGATAGGAACCCGACAAGCGCGAAGGAACTATACCTATTTTGGATTTCGGAGACTGAATATTGCGGGTGAAACTGTAACTGCTCTGGTGATCACTAGATTCCAACGAGTGGAAAAGCTGTGATTGTTCGGTGATCGGTGGCCAAAGGACGTATAGTTGTCCGGCAACCGGTGGAGCTACAACTGTTTGTCTATTGGCGAACTGCTAGTATAGTACATTAATTGAAGGTTTTTTAATTGAAATTCATCCAAAAAATGCAACTTTAATCTCATTTTACAACCAAATTAAACACTCGTTTGTCTCACTTACCACACAAAATTCATCCTGCATGTATACCAAGCTTTGCACCAATTTTGTTAACTAAATGTAATAATCATCAATGTCAAGCGCAATTTAATTTGTTATCTCATGTCACAATGTTGTGGATGGAGCACTAAGCACACATGACATGACAAATTGAGACGGATACAACTTTGAAACCACTCAAAACGTATCATAGTATGTTCATATCTGTTCCAATTTGCTACGTCATGTGTATTACTGCTTGATTCATAATATAACCTCACGCTCTAAGATAATTGTCGTTGATATTAACAATTATTTGATGGAATTAAGGAAATTGTTGCAAATTTTTGTATGAAGAGCGGATTTTGGATGGTAAGTGAGACAAATGAGCGAATGCAAAATAAGATTAAAGTTCAAGTTTAGGGTGTATTTCAACTAAAAAAGCCTTCATTAAAATATGGAAAGAAATTGTAAGCAAGGTTTTTTTAAGACATGGTAATATAAAACATAAAAATAGTAAAGAAAAGTTGGGTAAAAGCTTCCATGAAGATGCAGGCTCAGCTGAGCTATGGGCTATATATATTTAGGGTATGGGGAAGCCGGCCAACCCTTAATTCTACTGAGACTCCACAGAGCTGTACTGACCATATATATATAAGGCTACGGCTACTCATCAGTTCACTCACCAGCAGCAGCAGCAGCAGCAGCCTCTGAGCAGTACGACTTGTCGTAGAACAAACAAATCCTAATTAATTAAATTTTTTTCACAATCATAATGGCATATATAATCTATGCATATGTAGTATTTGCTTTCCCACGTTTTTCAAAAAATACCACAAGTGTGCTGCAACTGCAAGGGTAATTGACTAGGGTTTGTCTTTCTTGATTCTCCCATAATATATAATTACACAGCAGAATGGAGGGATGCCTATTCTGTGTATCAGCAATATATAGGCCAACTTTTACATAATTTTCATCTTCACACTTTTCAATAACATTCTGAGCACATAAATTCAGCATATATATAGCTATCTCCTAATTTGTACTTCCAAATATATAATCAAATTAAGTTTGAAGATATGATGATATTCATATATATATAAAAATATATATGAATCTGTCAGGTAGTTAACAAGAAAAGGGAAAACAAAAGGCTGTATGATATTTGCTGGGTTCTTTTTCTTCCCATATGCATAATCAATTACTACATCATCATATATCATCAAGAAATCAAATGAAAAAACGAAAACAGTTTCTAAAATGAAAGCTTGAGTGACAAATCAAGGGCATAATCATAACAACAACTTGCGGCAGTCACATCAGATTCAGCTGCTTCTTCATGGCTCCCCATTGAAACTGATGATGAAGCTTCTGCTTTTCCTCTTTGCACCACCATCTCATCAATATCACCACCTCTCATTTTCTCATCATTTTTCCCACAAGTTTCTGGGAAAAACTCATATTCCATGAAAACTCCACCTCCAGCTGACCTTCCCTTTCTGTGCACAGCCCTAACCTCTACTCCCTACAATCAATTCAACCATTCAATTTCTTCATTATTCACAATCCCAAAAAATCAAAAAAAATCAAAGGGAAAAAAAGGGCTTTTTTGTTTTGGCTTGGTATATATGTCTACCTGATCATCTATAAGATTGGTGTTGCCTGAGTAATCAGCGGCTCTCCTCACCACCCGGCCTCTGTAATTCCCGCTATGAAACTTCTTCTTCTATTACCAAAAGAAAATTTAAAAACAGAAAAATAAAGTTTAGGCCTCGAAATATAAATTAATAAGAAAAATGTGCAAATAAAAACTTATGTACAGTACTCATCAACAAATAGACAAAGCACAGATTGGCTTTCCAAGCTTCATTTTTCCCACGTTTTCTCGGAAACAAGCAAGTTATTGCTTTTTTTTATTTTAAAAATGATTAGAAGTTAGAAAAAAAGTATACACCTTGAAGCAGAGATCACAGTAATCACAAGGCAAAGATTGCATCTTTGGCATTGAAGTGAGCTCTTTTGAGGTCTCATACGCAGTCCCAACTTGGAACATCGGATCCGAAGCCCCGGTTCTGTACGGACTCGGATCCACCCAGTTATTACCTCCAACATAACCAAACCCAAACCCAGAACCAGAACCAGTACCAATAGCAACCCTCGGACCCTGACCCCCCAAATCATAATAACCAACAGAGCCGTTGATCAACACAGGTCCATTGTAGCTGGATGCACCGTAATGTGGTGGAACACTGTAAAGCGGATCGGGTAGGGTTAAGGGAGGGTCTTGGTGCTGAGTTTTGGGATGGCCAGAAAGATTAAGAATTTGCGGTCGGTTTTGGGGCATTTCGATCATTTTCTTCCAGCGGTCATTTTGGAGCCTCAGGCGTTCCAGCTGAAACACCCCGAGACCTCTCTGAGGCTGCTTTTTAGTAGTGTTTGAAGCTTTGCCGGGCTTCTTGGCACCGCCGCCTTTGGCGGTGGTTTTGGTGGACTCGGGTTTCGGTTCCTCGTACGACCCGACAAAGGACTTCCTCGGTTCTTGCTTTGTGCTCTGCTCTGCGGCCATGAACAGCATTGGCGTTGCCATTTCTCCAAAAATGATGATCAAGCTTCAAACTTTAGTGTTTGTAATGGGTTTTGAGAGAGAAAAAATTGTTGGGGCACTGTAAAAATTTGAAATGGACAAATGGGTTGATGTTTTTGAGAGAGAGAATTTTGGGTTTGGGTTTGATATTGCAGGGTTTATAAGGTTGGAGAATGAAGATGGGTGTGATTTGATTTTGAGAGAGAAGTAGAATTACTGGGGGAGTGTGTGAGAACTGTGAAGGGCTAAAAGCCTTAAAGGACATGGCTATGTTCTCTGTTTTATTGCTCTTAATAGTTTGTTTGTTCTCTAGTGTAAATTGATACTTCCACCCATGTTTCTGCTAGTTCCTCTCCTTGTCCTTTGTAAAGGCTCTCAAAAAAGAACACTGAAATATCAAACCAGGCTGGACATATCATTTAATCTTTTGCAGATAAAATACAAGGATCAAAAGGGACCCTATCAAGGCTTGAAGCCTTTTCGATCTCAACCCCACCCAAACTGATGGAAGTAAATACCACGCTGCAATCAAAAAGTGCGTGCTCCCGACGCGCGTGAAAAGCTAAGGCCAGAACAACATAGTACCCAGAGGCACGTGTCAAAGGGTGAGAGGATTGGGCAATTTGTACCAGGTGCAGGCATTTGTCGGAGAAGCAAAGAGAGGTTTTCCTCCTGTACGCAGAGTAGCAAAAGCTTGAGACTAGCTTGCCAAAAATGGTAGAAGATTATTAATATTTTTCAAAAGAAAAGTCAATAGGTTTGGCAATGGAGAGAAGTGAATCTGTGGTCATTCATCATGAGGATGCATGGTAGCTAGCTACTTAGTACATGGGTACTACTAGGTGATGATGGAGAGGTTATTTGGGGCTCTAGCTATAGAGAGATATAGAGGAGATATACACAGAGAGAGAGAGAGAGAGAGGGTACTACTAGGTGATGATGGAGAGGTTATTTGGGGCTCTAGCTATAGAGAGATATAGAGGAGATATACACAGAGAGAGAGAGAGAGGGTACTACTAGGTGATGATGGAGAGGTTATTTGGTGCTCTAGCTACAGAGAGAGAGAGAGAGAGAGAGAGAGAGAGAGAGAGAGAGAGAGAGAGAGAGAGAGAGAGAGAGAGAGAGAGAGAGAGAGAGAGAGAGAGAGAGAGAGAGAGAGAGAGACAGAGCACAAATGGAAAGCACCTTATTGTAGCTACATGCCTAGAGCTAGCGTTAGGTAGGTCTCTAGCAATTATAAACACTGAGATATTTGGGTATCAACAATGGAAATCAATATATATGATACATGATATATGTATATATATATATATAGGAAGGGTTGTTGCCGGTTATTTTGGGAAAGAAAGAGACAGTCTTTTTATTTTTTGGGGGCAAATGTATATATTTACAGTTTCTCCAAAGACAGTGTCAATGTATACAAACACAGTCAACACACAGTCATGATCCAATGCTTAATTCACTAGGAAATGCAACTTAATTATTAATATATATGGTAATTAGTAAAAACAATGATTGGTAATTGCAGTTAAAGATTGATGGCTAAACCTTGTGTTATCATTAATTTAGGTGCCTAAACCTTATCATATTCTCATATTCATGATTGGGTTCAACACTTGAACCCTACAATATTCTTCGTGTTATATAAATATTTTTGAGTAATTCATTAATTTTGATCTTGAACTTGTACCACTTTATCAATTTTTCCCTTAAATTTTTGTTTTACCCAATTTATTTCATGAATTACTATTTTTAATAGTCAATTTACTCTCTATCATCGTATTTAATAATTTATATTTTATCCAATTTTTTGGTCATTAAATATGATACACTAATTATGTGTATTTTTTTTTATTAATGTTATATGACACGTTTACTTACTTAGAACGTGAGAAACTTTACGAAATTTTAGATGAAATGTGACAAAAAAAAGGGAAATTATTGGTTATTTATAAGAAGTGGGGGGAAATATAGCTGAGATAAAATTTTAGAGGGGAAATTGAGAAGGGGGTACAGGTTCAGAAGGATTTGGTTAAATCACCTTAATGGACAATAATACAATGGTACCTTCAACAATACGTATGAAAAAACAATAAAATCAACACACTAACAAGCCAATGTTGATGAGGATGGGAGGCGCATGAACAACGAAATAACTTACATCACTAAACTAAGCAAAACTCCAAACTAAGCCTACGAAACCCTACAATAACTCCCCCACCTGAAGTAATATCTCCGTCAAACTCATCACTTGTGGCCTTAAATAATCTATAAAGAAAGTAACCGATATGGGGAAAACTTGATCATCAACGATCTAACTAACGCATCACATCGAATAAAGGTCATATACAGATTATTGGAGATCTTAATCTCGCTATGGTGACAAAAAATAACGGGAGACCTTGTGGCAAATTCCTCAAACAATAAAGTATAAGAAAATCTAGGAAAAATGATAAATTGAAGAGGAAAGATTGTGCGGAGGAATTGGATTAAAAAATAGAAATATAAGAACGATATGTAAGGAACTAATAATTGACTAACTGAGCATAACTCAGACTAAACACGATCACAATAAACAATTTTACGTATACCTACATAGATGTAGGTATGTATATAGATATGTGTATATATATATATAGACTTAAGCTTCTTAATTAATTACCAATTATAGGATTACACATGCATATTAACATTAAATGGCATATAATCCTAGCTAGCTAAAACCAAATGTTGTGCCACATCCAAATATCCAATACCCCACAAATTTCTTGTGTACACAAACAAATTAAGCATGCTACATCAGCATTACCAAACCAAACAATATGTACTGTTTATTGTGGTCGAAAATAGTTAATATTTAAAATTTAAAATTTATTTTTTTGGTGAATGAAATTAAATGGTAGAAACTTTTTTGAAGTGTATTCTAATTTTCTAAATAGGTAAAAATGAGCGTGGCTTTGAGACTTTTGAGTGAAGAGCCCCAAAAACATGACCAACCGACGTGTGTGCATGGGTGCCATGCGGGTGAATCTTTACTTGCTTGCAATAGCATTACTACCTAGACTCATGAGGAGAAAGGACCACCGTAGATCGCGCCGTCCTAAATCAGGTTGGTCGTAACCTCGTGACAGTCTCGCCAATCATGACCCTCCACATCACCAACTGGGCACCACTTTCCTTATATGGAATTTTCTCCATCCCCGACTCACTCAGAGTCGGACTGTCGTTCATCGGTTGGCGCCCGCTCCATTTTCCTTATATGGAATTTTCTCCATCCCCGACTCCCTCAGAGTCGGACTGTCGTTCATCGGTTGGCGCCCTATAGCGTGTTGTTCTCGTGTAAAAACGAATTTCACTCTGTGGGGTCCACCTGGTGTAGTTAAAATATAATATTAAAAGAGATCTAATTACTTTTTTATAAAATACTCTTAATAATTGATATATTGTTTTATCAAAAAGTTTCTTTTTTTTTGACAAAATCAAAAATGGATTTCATTGATAATTAATCGGTGATTTTTATATATTGGTTATTCCAAATTTACAATCATATATGATTATACAATTCACATTTTAATAAATTTGCTTTTTTGGTGGTTTCTCAAAAAAGCAAAACTGTTTCCCAATTTTTTTTTTAATTTGTATGAACACTACAAATCATATATTTATATGAACACTATAAATCATATATTTATATGAAAATTATAAATTATATATTTATATGAACATTACAAATTAAAATTTGGATATAAAATAATCAAATAATTTGGATATAAAATAATCAAATAAATTGGATATATGAACATTATAATATATTCATACTCTTAAGTCTAATAAAACAGTAATTTAATAAAGTTCTTAAGTTTCATTATCATTATAAACATTTAAAAATTAAACAAATAAGTAGGAAAATATAAATTAAAATTTGAATTATTTGGAAATATGGAATAAACACATCTTAGGAGTATTTGTAGTTAAGGAAAAAAAAAACAAAATTAACAAAATAAGCAAATAAGGTAAAGAGTAGTTAACAATTTAGATATTTTAAATAAACATATGGTAAATTAGTATAGTATCATATATTTAAATAATTATTTTTTAAAATGTATAAAAAATTGAATATAAAATTTCAAAAAATAAAATAAAAAAGATATACATAATAGATAACAGATCCAAATATATTTATTTCTCTATATAAAGATTTAAAATATAATTTAATTATTATATAATTAAATAGTAGATTAAAAAAATAAAAAAATTTGAATGGGGCCCAGGCTCTCCCTAGCCCTTGCTTTGGCTCCGCCCTGGGTCCACCGAAGGTCCAAGTGGTCCCCCTCTATAGTGGTGAATGGAAGAAAATTTTGGGTACACCAAGGAGAACCATGAACCCCTTTGCAATATGTACCATTGTACCCCTACCCGACCATCCCTTTGTGAGATAGAAAGTATATGCCCCTGGGACGGTTATGGCTTGGCTTGGGATTTTGGAAATCGATGTGGGGGCTTGGCTGCTGAGTGCTGCCTCCCTAGACTTGTTACTTGCTAGGGTTCGACGGAGGGGTGTGGCACGTGCGAGAATGGGGTGCAGTTGACACGTGGGATAAGGTTGCTGGGTTTAGATAGACATGGTGGATTATGGAGCTCTGCTGAGAAGATTGTACCTTGCATGGAATGATTAAGGATGCGCCCCATCGCCTCATTGCCCGATTGCGAGGACTAGGGTGGGGACCACTTCGTACCTCTTGCTAACCGTACCCACTTCTTACTGCTACATTTAACAATTGGTAAATTATAAATGATAAATTGTAAATGATAAATGGTAGGTATAAAAATAATAATAATAATAATAATAAAAGCTCATCCATATGGGCAGTGCCACGTGGTGATAAATGAATATGACTGACATGTGTCATGAATTTATTCGTGAGTAACACCATTAGGCAGTGCCACATGGGGATCCTGGAGTATGTAATAATTTCCCGTAGAAGAGGACTACAGCGAGGCAACGTTGAGATGTAATTATTTAGATCTGAGTAATCTCAAGTGAGATTCGGTCTCTTACTCTTACTGTGGTCACTACTTCATTTGATCGGGACTGCCCTCAACCACCGTCCTGAAATAGGGAGGCTATGTGTCCCATTATGACATCGCATATATGGCAGAGATTTAGTAGGGAGGGAGGGAGGGACCATGAGAGGAGGAGCATGGCGATGGTGAATCTGGGCCGTCCAAAGAGGACAAAAATGGGAAACAGATATTCGGTTTTGTTAATGGCATTTATGTACCCTTCTACGAAGTTAAAAGTTGACCGTTCACAGTGGTTTGGTGTATTCTGCATGCATCAACAAGTCACTGTCATCTGTTATTTGTGTTGCCCCATTGCAATTTTCCTGTGCAAAACAACCACTCTCAGTCTCACACATGAAAACCAAACCAAACCAAACCAAACCAAACCAAACCAACATGTCTCTCCACCTACTAGCTATCATACACATAACTCATTCACATGGTGTAATATAGATAAACAATATCATTTTCGAGACTTCTTATTCTTAAGTAAGACGATATATACCACCAAATAATAAACCTCCATTAATATAAATGAAATGAAGACAAATTACAATTAATACTTTGTACTAATTTAATTATATCCTCCATATAATATTTGCTCAATGAAAAATAGATGAGAGGTCATAAACCTTGCTTGTTTAGCACAGATTCTTTATCCTTTCTCCTAATTAGGAAAATGACCCACCGAAATGGGAAAAAATTCTGCTGCGCGCAGGCATTAAAACCAGATTATAAATACGGCAGTAAGATTCTTTACTTGCTATTTTCTTTTCTTCTCCTTTTTTAAAAGAAGAAGGAAAAAAAAATAAAAAGATGGGAGGTTTCTGAGTCGAATTGAAATTGGCACTACCTATTTTTCCACCACTTTTGTTTTATATTTTCTAAACTGAAGTAAATCACAGAAGTTGAAAATGGAAAAGAAATGAAATGAAGATGATAAATTATGATTTCAAAATTGTGGTATGTACGGACCAAAGCAGGCAGCATCATTTAAGTTGCCTTGCCTAGGCATGTATTAAGCAAGTAGTACATACATACAACGTAACAAAGTTTATGTACAAACCTCAAGCTTTCTCGGCTCTTACATTGTCAAAACAGGTTTTGCAAAAGCGACGCTCTTAGGGAGGATGAATGACGCACACAACATCCATTTTCCAGGGGCAACAAGTCGCACCCTGCGCATTTCTACGTCAACCGCTACTTCTGAAAGTGCAATTCTTATCCTCTGTATTCAATGTTGATCAGCGAAAAGAAAAAGAGGTAAATATTCATGGAAGGTCAATTTTAAGTAAAATTATTGAAACACAAACATGTAGGAATACCTGATGAAAATCAAACTCTGGATCTTCAGATTTGGAGAATCCATAAACATGGATCTTTGGCAAATTAAATTCTTCATCAGTTGGTCTATCTACTAATATTCCCCGAAATGCATCTGTTCACAGTGGAAGAGAGTAAGACAGGGTTACAACTTTCCACCAATCCAACTTCAACAACTTAACAAACCAATTACTTTGTACAGTTCAACTAATCTTTCAACCACAGCAAAACCAGAAAAAGAGTGCTCATCAATTAAGGTGTTCTCCCTTAATAGATTCTTGAAAAATGAGTCTTGCAAAAGACGCAAATAAGAGTTCAAAACAATTCCCCATCGACCCAATTAGCCTAAAATTTGACCCAAACCACCCAAGGAGCAGGTGAAGGAATTATTTTGTAAAACATTATTACTGAGTTCTTCATTTCGATCACTCATGCACATCACTAATTATACGTGCACACGCACAAACAAAAATTATGATAAAAGTATACATGAGCAATTACATAAATCAACAGGTAAAAGGATGAAATTAACGTGCAAGCAAGAAGTAAAAAGGGAATAAGTCCAACACACCTAGATACTCTACAGCATCATTTGGTAAATTCATTACCACATGAGTTATGGACTTGGCTTTATCACTTGCAAACATAGCATTGATGAACCTCCTTCCATCCATGTTAAAGACCTATGAGAAGAAAATAGATCAATTAAATTTTAAAAAATTGTGTACCGACTACTTGCTACACTATGCTAGGTATAGGAGATACAAAGCGAAAGGTTACTGCCTGCTGAGTGGTATAATAATAACAAATTAAAATATTGAAACTTTGATCCTCTTCATGAAGAGTCAACAACTAACAATCCAAGAAGAGTTTGAAAATTTTGGTTACTGGATGTAATTACCAACTCAAAAATCTGGCATGTCAAGAGTGAATTTAGGATACAAAATGAATTGAGGTTTGTCCTTTTAGCTTCTATCGACCAGACACATTCATAGCAAGAAATAAGCAGTAAGTCTTGCATCCTAATCTAATAAAAATCATAAATGTCTGCTACGCAAGTTATACTCGTCATTGGTTAGAAAATGGTATACTCTGCTTTCTTGTTATTCATAATGCTTTTAGCAGGAAAAAATAGACACTGTTGCGATTACTTCTTTCATACCTTAATCTTCCTTTCAAGTTTGTTTAGAACACTATTTCTTTCTAGAAATTCAATTGCACGAGGATTCAAATCATTGGCATAAACTCGTTTCACAATCCTTGCTGCAGACACTGCTATTGGACCAACCCCAGAGAAAACATCACCTGTCAATAGCAAAGAAATATGACCACATGAAAGTAAATAGCTCAAAATTGATATTTTAATATCACAGGAGACGAGAGAAGTATAATGCAGTTCTCTGTGATAATATCTCCAATACACCATAGGATATTAAGATCATACTAATACGCACAGTTTGCGTACAGTAATTAGAATTAACAAAGAGAGCAGTACCACACTACCACTGCAGGAACCTCTCTCACGTATAGCAATTTTCGCCTTTTTTCTTTGGTTCTTATTTTCCAATTCTCATTACCCCATGCACTAAGGTTTGTAGTCCTTTCCTAGAGTTATTTTTCCATTTTTTATTTTTTATTTTTTGACAAGAAAAGTATTTTTCCCCACCTCCCAAAACTACCCTGGGGAGCAAAATAGAACCTCAGAAACTTCTTTTAAATTGCATATTGATAAAGGGCCAATAGTCTATTTTAAACGGGAAGCCCAAACTTTATTTATTTATTTTTTATACGACCATTTTACACTTAATCATTTAATCCACCTCTGTTTAGTTTACTGCTGAAATTAAAACAGGAGGAAGTATGAGTCAAAGTAAGGTTTAAATGAAAGAATCATACGGAAAAGAAGGATCGTGCCCTTGGGGAGGGAAAAAAAAGTCAACCCATGCGGCACAACGATAGTTTAAAGATAGGCAGAAATAGGACATACACACAACATCATTGCGCATGAAGCTTTTCAAAAGCCTTTGTCTTTCAGTACCAAGCCTAGAATTCCAATACCTGCAAGAAAAAATACATAAGCATGCGATCCATGCCAGCTATTCATTTTTCACACAGTAAACAACACCTATTGCTGACAGACGGAGGAATGAAGAAAACTCAGTATGAAGTAATAAGACGACATGTCAGCATGGTGATTCTGTTGAACATGCATTTCAGTATTACACATACAGAGCTCTTTTTCTATGAACAATTATAAATTTCATCAGATAGTTGAATTTATCTATACATAAATTAACAGGCCCAAAGATCTATAACAAACTAAATTTGGCATGAACTGCTCTAGGAAAAGCTCCATCTCAAACCAAACTCACTGCTTGGTGTTTATAACCTCATGAAACCAACTTATTGCCCATCTACGAGAACAGAGACCAAGCACTGTGCAATAATAAAGCAAGAGATGGGAGGGAAAGAAAGTGCTACTAAGAAAAGCCAAATTTTTAAGCAATGGCATACTTAGCATAAAACCCATCATTTTCTGCGTTAGTAGGAGAATCATTCAAAAACTCAGTTGGAATTACACCTCTGTATCTCTTATTTCTTTTTCCTTTTTTATAACCAATCATGAATTTCACGAAATATTAACCCCTAAGATCTAAAGACAAACCAACTTTGGTGTAGAATGCTCATGCCAAAGCTCCATCTCAAAATAAATTTTATTGCTTGATGCTAACAAAATTATAATCCTGACTATCATGTCTCCGGTCCATGTAGAAAACTCATGCTTAATTAGCTCAGAATGATCATTTCACCCATTACTAAAACAACCACTCAAATAGTCAAGTTGAGATTTCCATTTTCAAGCAAGCTAAGGAACATACACTGTTGCTAGGTCAACCTGAAAGCGCAACCCATTCTCAGTGACTGTAGTCACAAGGGAATGATTCCCAGCTAAAACCTCAAGTTGCATGGTTCTGTAGTAATTATCAATTGTGTCAACTTTATTGACGACTGTCTGAATCTTTGGCCTGTGCTTATCAAGAATCACCTGCGTATAGAAAAGAGCTTTCTCCCCACATGTTAACATAGTGATTGAGCTGAAAATTGTAAAACGGGTAAATGTGATTAAATTCAAAAAGCACCTTTGCTATTATCTTTTTGTATGGTAAGTGTTGATCTCTTAGGTTTAGATGTGCAATATGCCCAACTGTTTCAAAGGCCGAAGGTATAATTATACCTTCGGGCAGCAAAGCCTCTAATATCTGCCATACAAGTTGCATCAATGAATATTATAACCTTTCAGCAGTTCTTGGTGCATAAATTTTATTCAACGTACATGTTTATTTATTAAATCCCCTCCTTGAACAAAAGTGTTTTAAAGTCAATCATGGAATGGAAGACGAGCACAGGATTTCAGCATGAAACATTTATCTGATACGCAAAGGTTGTCGACTACAAATAACAGTGAATGATTTTAACAGCTCACAAGAAATCTTTCAAACGAGGAAACAAATTAGTTATGTGATTTTTTTAATTCTGTGTTTAAGTTCAACTTGCTGCTGTGTATGATTAGTTGGTAAACTACTATGGGAGATGGAACTAAACTGTGAATAAGAAATAAGATAGCACAGACAAAACAAACACACCTAAGATATCCTTGCTTGAAATACCTCATTCATTTGCCAGTACTCATAAAATAGAGTCAGTCTGCATCTCACAAGCTCAAAAGTCGTCTTACTTGTCCCTGTATTTTCCTTCATCACTACCTAAAGCATAGAACAAGAACATTAGGCAATCAATATGGTATCACAAGCCAATGAAATATAAAGTTAAAAAAATAAATATTCATGTGAGGCACCAAAATCTTCAGAGAAAAAACAAAATCTCTGCATAGAAATGAAAATGTACGAATCTTTATTCCCTGAATAATATCTACAGGTATATCATGCCTCGGTTCTCACCAGAAGATATTTTCGAATCTAAGGAGGTGCTCCATTTAAAAAGATCACAACTCCCTTGAAGGATCAACATTAACCGTACAAATGTGATTCTAGCACTACCTGATGTAGATAGTTTATTTTCTCTGTAATTGGACTAGAGCACCACCTCACAGTTGAGAAAACAGTGCACATCTCTCCAAAATCAAGAACAAGAATTTAGTTTAGATTCATTCATGAGGATCCTAACAAAATTAAGAATTCTCATTTCCAACTGACCCTGCCCAAAAGAATTTCGCGCATTTTTCAATGAGGGGTCAGTCCCATTCCGCAGTGGGAAGGCAAGAATCATTCTCCAATACAAAGCCTACCAAAAGTTCTAGCATTTTGAACCACACTAAAACCAACAGCAAAACAAACAATGACATTGAAAGCAACAATGAACAGGCATAATTTCAAAGCAACAATTAACAGATATTATTTGAAAGCAAGTGCAATTGGCAATCAAAACAACACCTTGATTGCCTCAGGTAACTCCTCCGCAGCTCTATTTGCGTACCGCTCGTCCAATAGCAACAACCGCGTGGAGCCTCTCCATTTCTTTCCTCCCTCAAACTCATCCCCCAACAAACCCTTCAAGTCCTCCCCTTCTTCTTCATCGTCCAAAACCTCCAGTACAGAAAACTCATCCTTCCTCACTCTCTTCTTGCCTTCATCTACCTCAACACCCCTCTTCTTCCTCTGGTTTGGCCTCGACATTCTCGCAAGGTTCCGAAACTTCACGTATCCACGCGAATCGAATTTCTTCGCAAGCTTCTCTCGGTAAAGCACTCCACTTAAAGGCTCGCCATCGCCCTCTGATTTTCCGTACATCCGGCGATTCAACGAAACCAAGGCATTTTCGTCGTCGACTTGCATGTTTCTGCCCGCGAGAAGCCCAGCGAACTCGTCTTCCATTTCATCCCCGGGGACTCTGCCAATGTTGCGAATTCGAGGCCAGTTCAGCAAGTGGCCTCGGAGGCGGCTCTCGAGGGCAAAACAATCTTTCGCAGGGACTCGAAGCGCCGCCACATCGAAAACCCTACAGAAGCTTTCTTCGTCCATTAAATGTTCTTCTTCTTCCTCATCTTCTTCAACTTCTTGTTGCTGTTTTTGAGGTGTAGATTTGGTCAATGGAAGTTGAGATTGGAGAATTGAGGGGTGGGTGCCCTTCCGGAGGGAAGGCCCGTAGAAGTATGAAGAACTGTTTGGGTCTGAAATTTGGGGTTGATCGGTGGTGGAGAGGCAGAAGGAGAGGATGAGTTGCTTTCTGGGAAGTGAGGGTATTTTGGGAAAGAGGATTTTGAAGGTGAGAGAGGAGAGGGAAAGAGAGTGAGGTCTGAGAAAGAACTTGCTCACCATTCTTGCTCACTAGAAGTCGGTATACGATGGGATTGGGTTTTGCCGGGAAATCAGACCCACAATGGGAGGCCACAATTTGATTTGGGATTCTATTTGTAGCGGATGTAGTTTCAATTTTCGTAGTCTCAAAAAAAAATATTCTGAACTAAAATATAATTGGGTCTATATATTTATTGGAACTAAATTTGAGTTACATTTTTATTTTGCATAAAATCTTAAATATGTTTTAAAATAAATTATTATTTATGATTTAATATTTATTTATATAATTTTTAATAGTGGTAATTATAATTAAGTACTATTTTAGAGTTCAAATTATAAATTAGTCCATTACAATAAATAATAATAGTAATTAACATTAATCATAACTTTTTAATTGTATATCAAAATCAAGCATTACTTTTAATTTTCTATTTCTTCAAAAATTACAAACATATGTCATTACATATTTTGGATAACGTGAGCAAACAAAATCCACTCCTATTGGATTTTGGAGGTAGCCTCTAGTGAAGCCGGGTTGGGTTGTTTATAGCCCAAATTCACTCCTATTGGAGATTTTTTATTTTTTTTTCTTGTAGGCTATATTATAGGCAGCTTATGGAGAATCCAGCTCCCTATTGTGGTAGCCGTCCGCAGACTTTCCTACGGCTCTGTTTTTTCCTTCTTTGTTCGCGAACCCTCCTGGGTTTTCATCCGTCCGAGGAAGCAGATGATATCTTCCATCGCTCTTCATTGAGCGACAGTTTCACCTTCATATCTACGTCTGTTGCTCAGGTCGACTCCGAATTCGACACCAGGGTCTTCCGTAAGAACCTCACTCGAAGCAAGAACTACAGTCGACGAGGCTTCGACCACCAAGATGAGACCCTGAAGCTCATGAATCTCGAGTACACCAGTAAGCTTCTATTTAGCTACAGTTGTAGCATATCAGAATTCGTAATTGGTTAGCTAATTAATTGAGTAATTGATTTTTGAATTTTGATTTTTTCAGGTGATATTATTAAGGCGTTGAAGAAGAGCAGTTCGAGTACACCTGGGGAAACGTGACAGTGAAGCTCGCAGAGGCTGAGAATATTTGTTTACAGTGATATTGGTTAGCTTATTATTATTATTAATTTGATTTTTTTACGGTGTTTAGTGAGTTCATTAATTGAATTATGATGAATATGAGCAGAGGTTGGAGGAGATGAAGATGGAGAATATTCCGATAGAGGAAGGGGAGAAGCAGTTTTGGTTGATAATTGTTAATAGCATTTTGTATATATTAAATTATTATTTCTTCCTATTTGTCATCCAAATATTAGAAACTTACAGGATAAGCTTATGGGTTTTAGTGTATTTATGTTTTAGTAAGCTTAGTGATCCTGAATTTACTGATTTGATTTTGTTTCATATTGGATGTTGATTTACATATTGGATTTCTTCGAGAAGGGGAAGTAGGAACTGATTTTTTGGTATGTTCAATCGTGAAGTGTTATTAGCTGAATAGGGAAATGAATGTAAAATGAAAAAAATGAATGTTAAAGAATGAATTGAGCAAAAACAAATTGAAAGTTCTGGTTTTTCTGACTTTTGAAGTGTACTACAATACATTAATAGTTGAAGCAGCTTACAAAGTTAAATTGCAGATGCTTTTGCGAAAGCATGCGGTTTCACACTGCAGATGCTATATTTATCATATTAATTGGATGTATATTTTATCCTCAAATTTATTTGATGCATGTAAACATGTTGGTATGTAAATTTAGAAGTGCTGGTTAAAATTGATACATATATGCACAGTTTGATTCAAAGAAATTTGAAGTAATATGTCTAATGCAGGAGACCTTTTCTATCTAATGCAGGAGACCTTTTCTATCTAATGCAGGTGACCTTCTCTATGTAACTGGGATGAAATACTTCTTTGGGCCACTTCTGTGGTTTCAACCATTGGTTGTTTTGGCAGTGAGGAACTGATGCAAAAGATTATGGCAGTAATGTTAATTATCATATTGCTTGATTTCTGTACTTGTGTTATTTGATTCACTCATTTATAGCCAATATGCAGTAGTCAAGTTCGAAGTTGTTTTGCTTTTTTTGTTTTTCTCAGCGTCTTTTATTCAATGATACATGTTTGGAATTGATCTTATAAATTTTTCATTAAAATTTCCTTTAAAATATGTAGTATCTGAGTGTTTTCAGGCTTAATACCAAAATGTTCTCTTATTTTTTTCTTCCATCAGTTTAGGACATTTCTGTTTTTCCGTAATTGATCCCTTTCTTCAGATGTTAAATGAATTTGACTTACATGGAATTTCAAATGTAGACAAAACATACAAGGTTGCAGAATATTACAAGCAACAAGAAAGCCTTCCTGAAGGGTCCACTGGCATGCAAACTATGACTAAAGAGGGTTGTTTGCGAGGAGGTCTAACCGAGGTTGGTTTAAATTGTATTAAGCCCCTTCCCTTCTTCTGTTAAGTTTTGGACATTTCAATTTGTTTTCTTTTTTCCATGACTATTCTAAGTTTAGGAAAATACATTTTCATTCATTTCGGGCAAACGTGTGCACAACATATTTTAGTTTCAGCAGTTGTACAATATGGTTATCCAGTCTTTCTAATCATTTCTAATAATAATCAATGGTATCATTAATATCCAACTGGACTCATGTTCTCAGAGAAAAGATTTGTGAAGATGAAACTTTTAGAAATGGTATTGTCCACATCTAATTGGAGCTGGTATGTTTGCTAATATTTAGTTATCCATGTTAGTAATAGATTTTGTGTGTGGAATTTGTATGATGCCAATTCAAAATTTGTTGAGACCAAGTAGATTAAGATTCATTATTTTATTTCTCGGATTCTAATTGCTATTTATCAAATTTTCTTTGCATGTTTTGCTTTTAATTTACAGAACCACTCTCAAACTTGCGGCATCGCGCGGGCTACCTTGCTAGTGAGAGGCTAATTAAGGGTTTAATATCCAGTGCCATGCACGTGACCACAGTGGCTATGGGCAATGAGTTTTTTGTTTTTTGTTTTTATGGAAATATCGAGAGTTAAATTTATAGAAATATCGACCGATATTTCGATATTAATATTATTTATGCTCAACAAAAATGTTGAAAATTTAGTCCAAAATCTAGAATTTTTGTATGAGATTTCTGGAAAAATTTAAGCATACAATAGTGCTTAATATAAAGCTAATAAAAGGATAAGATGGCTTTGAAATAATGAGTATATAATACATAATATGATACAATATGGTATGATGACAACTATAAATATAAAACCTTAAACATAAGGAGAAATTACAACATAATTTGATTGATGATTTCACACAAATGATATTTTTACTCGTTGAATTTTACTAAAAATAAGTAGTGCTTCTTGGATTCAAAAACATATTGGGCCCCATCGACCATGACACAATAGTTTTGTCATGTTATTTAATCAAGTGGAAATGTATTTTTGGACAAAATATTCATATATCTTTTTTGAGCTCCCTATTCTTCCTCCTTAGATAGAATAGTTATGATTTATCCAATTAACTTCTACATAACCTTGATGAGATGGGGAACTTTATGCCCTCCATAACCTCATGTCATTTGAGGGAGATTAATTAGGAGTAATCATATTGACCATAAGCATAGGGTTCATTTGTGTTGTTATGTACTGTTGAAGCAAAAAATATTCTAACGGTCGATTACTCGTCGTCCAATCACCAAATAACACGTGTCCTTCCTCGTAACGTGTCAGCTAGGAGAGTCGTGGGTCTTCCGTTAGTACAGGTACCAGTGTGGTGTCGGCCTAAGGTTCTCCGACAGTCAAGTCAGTAATTTTGTTCGTAAGAAGAAACGGTAGATGGTAAGTTATATAGATTAATAGTGAATAGTAAATATTAGTTACTTTTATTAAGATTATATATATGTAAGTGAAATATTCAATTCTCATAGTTTGGATATGAGACAAATGCTTCTCAATTTACACGTGTTACATGGATCGAATGTGGAAGTTCTTCCACGTGGCGTCCCGTTTTGGGCCCATTGTCGGGCCTATGTAAAAGACATGGGCTTGGGTCATGTCAGTGTTTGAGATTTAGGTATACAGTTCAGTGAGTCTGGTCAGGTACGGTGTCAGTAGATATAATAAAGGGCGAAAAAGGCCAAAGAGACCAAACACTAAGGGGCACATGAGGCAAAAAGAGCCAAATTAAGAAGACAATGTTGTTTTTAATTGTTTGAAGGACTTTTCAGTAAAAATAAATTGATAGAAATGTTTTAAATAAAAGTAAAAGTTGTCAAGAGTGTACCAATGATTTACTATTTTTCATACACCAATAAGATTAAGCAAGCAATTCAATCATAATAGTCCTTTGTATATGGATTTTTAGCCTTGTGCTACAAGCCTAGTCTTTGTGCAAGGACTCTTATTTCTTCTTGTGCATTGCTCTAGCTGGGGAGTTCTCGATCTTATCGTTGTGTTTATGAATTTGTCTTTTTTTTGTAATATTGTTTATTGTCTCTACTCTGAAAAAACTGAGTTTTATACAAGGAATCCATGGATGGGGGAGAAATTCGATAGAAATGTGCTGCTGAACCTTGAGGTCCATAGCACAAACGTATTTTATTAGTTCGGTACGCTATATTGATGTACATATCCATCTTGAACTCTTCCAGAGAGGAGACTAATGAGTCATTTTTGGGTACATCTTCTGTTTCTATATAGACCACTACGAGAGATTTTTGGGTAAATTTCAACTTTTTACATTTTCCTAAATAAATGTTACTCGAGCACTACTCTTAAATATCTTCTAATATTTAAATTTGTCTCGAGCAGCAGCGGTTCATATTTTCCAGCAAAATTTGATCTTATTCAGGTTAAAATTCTTCCAAATTAATTTATAAAATCAGTGCGTGCATTGACAAAAACAAAATAATTATTATTGCATATCGATCAGTCTCGAAGAGTTTTGAAAATCAGTTGACGAGTGATGTTGACAATGAGGAAGATCAAAATCATGGTTCGGAACAAGATCCACCTATGAACAACAATGCTTATCATGATCTGGAACAAGGTCCACCTCAGTGCTATTAACAATCTCCATAGGGAGGAAGACCAACCTCCATGGAGATTGTCAACAGCACTGTTGTTAGGAGGTGGATCTTGTTCCAGATCATGAGGAGCACTGTTGTTCATGGGTGAATCATATTCCAGACCATGATAGAAACAGAAGAATTATCTAAAAATGACACACTAATCTCCTTACTGGAAGAGTTCAAGATTGCACATGTACACTAATATAACGTACTAATAAAATAAGTTTGTGCCAAAAAATTAAGGAGAAAAAAGGCATACCAAATTTTATGGATGTCAAGGTTTAGCACCGAACCCTGGTGAATTTCTCTCCTATCGACCCATTTCTTGATTATATAAAACTCAGTTTTTTTAGAGAGTAGACAAGAAACAAAATTACAAAAAAAAAAAAAAAAAAGACATTCATAAACTCAGCAATAAGAGAACTCCCAGCTAAAGCAATGTACAAAAAGAAGAAAAAATCCTTACCATACGTCTCTTAGAAGAGGCTTGACTTTGAAAAGCTAATCACGGGCAGCTACGGGAGGGAAAGAAAACTGAAGCAAAAGAAAACGATTAGGTTTCTCTGCGAATCTGCCTCAATTCTTCAAAGAAACTTTCACTTTCCCTCCTCGTAAAGATAACAACGTGGTTTTTTTTTTTTTTGTAAGAGTTATGATTGAATTGCTTGCTTAATCTTATTGATGTATGCATATTTATAGATAGTCTATCCTTGTAGCACAAGGAAATTACATAAGATAATCATACAAGAATCCATAGAGTTACAGGAAAAAATCTTCCACGCTAAACAAGGAGGAGGAGGAGGAGAGCAAAATGATATAATTAATGAATTAGATTTGCAACACCACCAATTAGAGATACTTGGAAACTAATGATAGTTTTCTAAGTGAGCTTAGTCAAGACCAACACTAACTAGAAGTGTCAAAGTAGTGGACAGATGGAGTTGTTCCCAACTAACTAAAACGTTTTTATGTGGAAGGGAAACATTTTGAATTCAGAAAGTTTGAAATTGGCAGTTGCTGCCAATTGAAACCCAATTGGTAACTGCTTAATTGATAGGATTATGCAGTTGAACCAATCCTTTATTAATAAAGCTCAGGGTCCTTTTTCTTTGTGCACGGTTTTTGTTCATTCTGTTCATTGCTGGCCTTATCAATAGCAAGAACACAAGCACACAAAAGAAGAGAAGACATTGCCTTCAAGAAGACAATCATGTCTTCCGCACCAAGTAACTAAGAACTTGCTGTGATTTACCATCTAACAAACAGATTCATATATGCACATATAAGATCAATGTAATTCGTTGCTTAATTGAATATTGGATCAAGAATTAAAAACCTAATTTTGAAAGAAACTTACAACTAAAGCTTAAAAATGACAGAAAAGACCACCTAAGGAAAACAACTCGGAAATATATAACATAAATTCAAAAATAAAACCATATATATGTACAATAATCACACTCACTATATGAATCTAACTTCCAATTCTTTCTCATGACTATTTGTTATCATAGCTTTAGGACATCATATAATACGTAATAGGCGATGTGGCTTTTGATTTTAGTTGTGCACATTTGGCGGAAAGAAAAGGAGAGAGACGGCGGACAGAGAGCAGAGCGATTGAATTGGTTTGACCGTTTGAGTGAGAGAGATTTGTATGGAAAAGAAAAGAAAAAAAAAAAAAGAGAGTTTGCGGGCTGCCAGGGGTTTAGGGTTATGATTCTCTTTTCCTTTTCTTGTGGCACGAGTTAGCAATTAGCTGTGTCGTATTAGATTCGAGTCTTTATCTAATATACTCAATTCGAATTTGATTTGTTTAATCATCTTTTTAAAGATGTCCAACTCGAATTCAACATGTTAATGAACTTGGTAATCCATGTAACTCATTTAATAAACAGATTGTGTTCGAAATCCAATTAACTTATAAATTATTTAACATATTTAAACTATAAGATTTAACATGCATATATGTAGTTAAATTGATATATATATATATATATATGTGTGTGTGTGTGTGTTAGTGATTTACACGTTTATTAAACGCGTCAATATATAGGTCATTATACAAATTAACATGTTAATCTCAAACCTACCCGGTTATTAAACAGGTTAATAGGTCATTATACGAATTGACATGTTGACTTGAAACATACCTCTTTATTAAACGTGTCATAGCGAGTTGACCCGAAAACGGCCAAAAAATTTAATCGTGCCAGATAAATTTCACACTATTTTTAAGTCGTGTATCGAATCGTGTCAAAAATTTCCACCTTAATTGTGGCTTACCTGTGTCGCCGCCTCTTTCACTCCCTCTTCCACCTTTTCTATTTTCTTGAATTGTTCTTCCTCCTCCAGTTCTCTGGGCGGAATGAGGAGACAAAATTCCGACCAATTTGCAGTGTAAGGCTTTGGGTTTTAGTTAATTCATCTTTATTTTTTACAAGGATTGACAAAGAAACTTTTCAATGTTGGAAGAATTTTGAGAAATTTGCAAAGTAAGCCTTTGGGTTTGACTTGATTTAAGTTTTCGTCAGCACGTGAGGTATGTAATTTCCTATATGTAATTAATAACCATCGTAATCTCAAAATTCAAATTTTTTTTTTTTTATTACAATACATTTAATTTTGCCAATTTGGTGTAGCCGGTGTGAAATTTCATGACAATATTCCCATCGTCCGCAAGGATACCTATCTCTATAAAAATCCAATTATAACTTGGAAAAATTTGCACGCTACAAAATTTGTCATTATCACTGTATGCTATTTTTTTTATCTCAAGACAAAACTTTTCGGACTCGCATCTAATTATTATTGAGGTTCCCGTACAGATCCTATAACCATTAAAAACTTCTAAATTAGAACTCGACGAGCATAAAAACTTCTAAATTAGAACTCAACGAACATAGATGGAATCCGAAGCGCAAATTTGGTTGCACCTAAATTTTTTCAAAACCTAGAAAATGAGAGACTCTTCATGGAGATGGGAAAAAGCCAAAAATCGTGCACTTTTACCATGCAAATGGTGATACCTATCCATCAATGACAAGGTCATGCCAAGCAAATTCGTACTTTGAAGCGGTAGCACTTTGAAGCGGTAGCACTTTGAAGGCTCTTCTCTCCCGATCGCGAAAACTCCAGCAAACGGCCGGTCACGACAAAACCCAGGCAAGGATCCGGCCATCCATTCACTGCGCCTTCAAATTCGTACACAACGGAGAAGGGAAGATTGAAAACATGAACTCTAGGCGGTTGCGTTCGGCGGAGAGGAGTGGTTTCAATTCTTAGAGCTTCACGGACGATCTGGTGAGCTTATGCTCTCTATCTGCTACACTCAGCTTTTCTGTTCTATTTGGGTATTGTTGGGTTGAGGGATTTGATGCTTTCCTGGTTGTCTTCTTGATCCATTGTGGTGGTTTTGGGGTTATTTTGCTTTGTGGTCGTGCTTGGGATTGAAATTTTGTCCTTGATGTTTTCTTCTTGGTTTTGGATTTGGAATCTTGGATTGGGTTCGGCCAGTTGGTTTGTTAGGTGACTTGTACTAGTACGATTGGATCTGTTTTGTTCTGAGATATCCAGAAATTCTTCCTTTGTTTGTTTGGATTTGTTCTATGTGAGTTGTTTGCCCTCTGGTCCCAAATGTTCAGATATTCTGATGGCAAGCTCTTCGAACCCTCAAGTCTCTGTGGCTGCGTCCTGTGAGCAGGTTGCTCCAGTGAGTGGTGGTGGCTGCCTCTCTGGGGATGGCTATCCCTTGGAGTCTTCGGTTGTTGTCGTCGGTGCGCCGGATGTAGTTAGTGTTGGTGGTGATGTTGTTGGGCTCATGGAGCCTGTGGTGTTTGGGAAGTCTGGTCTTGGGGTCTTGCCTACTGATGCTATTTTGATGGGCTCTGGTTCTGGTCGGTCTGGTCATACGGATGTCGTTGTCGGGGACCAAGATGTTGCTCCAACTGTGGGGGCACGGACTTCGTATGCCAAGGTTGTTGGTGGATTTGGGGGCCCCCGCTTGGGTGCCCCTGCCCTCAAATTCTGTCAGCCTAAAATTATTGCGGGTCGTAAGGTTGTTTGTCCTCCTCCTGAGGCAACTGGGCTTGCAGCCTTAGAATGGAAGCATTCGTTGGTGGGTTATTTTGTGGATAAATATCTCCCATTTAGTGCTGTTAATACTTTAGCAAGGAAGATTTGGGCTAACCGTGGTTTGGTGGATGTCCTTGCTAATGGGAATGGGTTTTTCTTTTTCAAGTTCTCGGATGATCTGTCTTGCTCTCAAATTATTGAAGATGGGCCTTGGCACTTGGCGGGTCGCTCCCTATTCCTTTCCCGTTGGAAGCCCGGAATGATTTTGTCCAAGAATGCTCACTCCAAGGTTCCTTTGTGGGTGAGATTTTTTAACGTTCCTTTGGAATATTGGTGCCCTGAGGGGTTTAGTCATATTGCTAGTGCTGTTGGTAAACCTTTGTTTGCAGATTCGATGACTGCTTCTCGTAAGCGCATTTCTTTCATGCGTATTTGTGTGGAAGTGGATGCTTCAGACCCCCTTATTGATTCTTTGGATATCTTGTTGCCTCCGGAGGAGGATGGTGAGGTTATGGGTGTAGTTGAAGTGAAAGTGGAGTATGAAAATCGACCACGGGTGTGTGAGAAATGTCGTCTATTTGGTCATTTGGAGTCGACGTGCCCACGTAAGATTTTGTCTTCTATTTTGGATAATTGTGATTTGGTTGGTGGGTCTAAGGCCACGAGTGTGGTTGTTCCTGGCCCCATGCACTCTCAACTTTTTAGCCCTGTTTGTGTGGATTTGGATGAGCATGTGGCTCCCCCCGTTTTGGATGTTGGTGCTCAGTCCGTGTCTACTGATCCTAAGTTGGCTTCCCTTTTGCCTAAGGAGGGTCAGGCACGTTTTCCCGCGCCTTCCTCCCTAGGTACTAAGTTTACAAGGCCCAAGCAGGGTTTGGTTTCAAGTGTTTCTGCTAATGGCCATGTGGTTGAGGCTGAAATATCTCCTAATCGATTTCTCCCTCTGGTGTCTGAGGGTGATTCTTCTGACTCAGAGCATGTGGTACCGTTGCCTTTGATTTCTCGTAGGACGGGTAGCTCCAAGGCGATGGGAACTGTGGGGTTATCGAAGGGCCTGGGTTTGTTGAAAAAGAAAAAGACAAAGAAGAAATCAAACAAGCATGTGTCGTCGCGTGATGGGGTTGAGGTTTCGAGGGAGGTTGGTGACGTTCTGGGTACTAGCATTGGAGGGAGGAGGGGCCCTCGGGATACCACTGTTTTCTCTTCTCATGATTAGCACAGCCTGTTGGAATGTGAGAGGTCTCAATGACCGGTCTCGCCAATTGGAAGTGAAGAATTTCATTCTCGCCAATCGTTTGTGCTTGGTGGGCTTGACGGAAACTAAGGTTAGATGTATTAATAGCTCTCGAATTAAATCTGTTGTTTTTAATAATTGGGAGTCCACTGACAATTTTTCCAGCCATCCTTATGGTCGTATTTGGGTGGGGTGGGATCCCTTGGTTGTTTCTCTATGCATTTTAGGTGAATCTCCACAATTTATTCATGCTCGTGTTTCTATTGTGGGTTCTGGTCACAGTTTCTTCATCACCTTTATTTATGCCTCTAATGGTGAGATTGATAGGAGGGCTTAGTGGCACGATTTGGAGTTGTTAAGTCTCTCTGTTGGTTCTGTGTCGTGGGCTTTATTAGGGGACTTCAATGTCTGTAGGTTTACATGTGAAGGTGAAGGTGGGAATTTGTTGCGGGATAGCTCTATGCGGGATTTTGGTTGTTGTATTCATAATTGTCGCCTTGATGACTTACGGTTCTCGGGGCGCTTCCTCACCTGGCATAATAATCAACTGGTGGTTAGTAGGATTGCTAGGAAATTGGATCGGGTCCTGGTTAATGAGGAGTGGCTCTCTTGCTTTCCTTCTTCCTTTGCTTCCTTCTTATCGCTGGGTTCCTCTGATCATTGTCCCGCTCTCCTGAAGCTGGATGTGGGCCGGTATTCTGGTAATCACCCTTTTAAGTTTTTTAACTTCTATGCTGACCATGATGAGTTTATGCCCATTGTGCAACGAGCTTTTAGTATGCACCTGGTTGGCACTTCTCAGTTCCAACTTGCTTGTAGACTTAAAATTGTGCGGGAGGCTCTGAAAGGGCTTAATCGTAGACCCATGGCTGATGTGTCAGTGACTGTCAAGGAGGCTAAACTGGCCTTGGATCGATGTCAGATATGTCTCTCTAGTAACCCTTTGGATAGGTCTCTCCTCTCCTTGGAGCGCAACTTATTGAAGAAGTACAACGACTGTTTATTGGCTGAGGATAGTTTTTTGAGGCAGAAGTCTCGCCTTAAGTGGTTGGATAAGGGTGATAGCAATTCAGCGTATTTTCATAAGGTGATTAAGAAAAGGCTCAATAGAAATCGGATTGTGTCTATTGTTCGTGAGGATGGCTCTGTCGCTGTGGAGCCGGATGAGTTAAAGGATGAGGCTGTTAGGTACTTTCAGGGGTTGTTTGGTACTGTGGGTGACGTGCAGGGTCTGGATTTTGATGGTCTCCTCTCTAATGTGTTGTCTCCTGCCCAGTGTGCTAGTTTGGCTGCTCCGGTAACTCCCTCTGAAATTGAGAAGGTGTGTTTCAGTTTAAAGGCTGAAAAGGCCCCCGGGCCGGATGGTTTCAATGCCCTGTTTTTTCGGCGTGCTTGGACTGTGGTGGGATCACATGTTATTCGTGCAGTGTCTGAGTTTTTTTGCTCCTCTCAATTGTTGGGGGAAACTAATTCTACGATTCTTGCGTTAATTCCGAAGGTTGCTAACCCTACTCACATGAGGGACTTTCGCCCTATTTCTTGCTGCAACACGATTTACAAAATTATCACGAAAATAATTGCTAATCGGATTAAGCTTGTTCTCCCTTCCCTCATTGGTCATAATCAGTCGGCATTTGTTTGTGGCAGACACATTGGTGATAATATTTTGTTAGTGCAAGAGCTCCTTAGAGGTTACCATCTCAACTCTGGAAGCCCTAGATGTGCTGTTAAGGTGGACATCCTCAAAGCTTATGATTCGGTCTCTTGGGATTTCCTCCTTGATACCCTTATTGCCTTCAAATTTCCCCCTCTGGTTGTTGGTTGGATTAGAGCCTGTATTTCCACTGCTCGTTTCTCTGCTGCTGTTAATGGCGAGTTAGCTGGGTTTTTCCCTGGTTGCAGGGGCCTTAGGCAGGGGGATCCCATGTCTCCTTACCTTTTCGTCCTGGTTATGGAGGTTTTTTCTCGTATTATGCACCATCGCATTGCCGCTTCTCCCTACTTCAGATACCACTGGCGATGTGATAAGGTTAGGCTTTCTCATCTTGCCTTTGCTGATGATTTGTTTGTTTTTTCTCGGGGTGATGTGGAGTCTGTTGCCACTTTGAGACGGGCTTTGGATGATTTTGCTGGTGTGTCTGGTCTGAGGCCTAATCTCCAAAAGAGCTATATTTATGCCGCTGGTATGAGTATGACGAGTGCCTCTCATCTCCGTGAGTGTTTTGGTGTTCAGCTGGGTTCGTTACCTGTGAGGTATCTTGGTGTTCCCCTTATTACTTCCTGCTTGAGATCTAGAGATTGTGTGGCTCTTATTGAAAGGGTGGAGAACCGTATCCGTGGTTGGGAGCATCGTGCTTTATCCTTTGCTGGCAGGTTGCTCCTCATCCAGTCTGTTCTTAGTAGCACTATTGTTTTCTGGGCTTCCCATCTTTTTCTCCCTAAGCAGGTTTGTCATGAGATCGAGCGTATTTTTCGCCGGTTCCTCTGGTCTGGGCAGGTAACTGGTTCCTATCATGCTAAAGTTGCTTGGAATTTGGTGTGTAGGCCAAAGAATGAAGGGGGTTTGGGTATTCGCTGTTTATCCCTCTGGAATGTCGCTCTAATGGCAAGATTCATCCGGTCTCTCTTTGCTCCAGAAGGTATTAATCTTTGGGCCAATTGGGTTAAAGTGTATTATATCCGTGATAACAGCTTTTGGGGGGTTAAGACCCCTTCTATTTGTTCTTGGAATTGGAAAGGGCTGCTGAGGATTAGGGACTTGGTGAAACCTTTCATCGAGGCCAAAGTTGGAAACGGTGATGATGTTTTTTTATGGTACGATAATTGGAGTCATCTGGGTTACCTCCTGGACCTTTTTGGGGGGTCTATTGCGCAAAGTTCTGGTATCCATTTGAAGGCCCGTCTTTCTTCGGTCCTTGTTGATGGTCAGTGGGTGTGGCCCTCTTCGACTGATCCTAGCTTTAGACTAATTCAACTTGCTAGTCGAGCCTGCCAGGTGAGGTCTGATATGACTGATACTTTTAAGTGGAACGCTGCTGCGACCGCTAAATTTTCTTCGGCTTCTCTTTGGAACAAGATCAGGGGGGAGTATCCTGCTTGCTCTTGGTCTGAGTTGGTTTGGTTCTCTGGCGCTATTCCGCGTACTTGCTTTGTTCTTTGGCTGGCTATTCAAATCCGCCTTGCTACTTTGGACCGTGTTGGTAGCTTCTCTAATCTAAGTGACCTTACGTGTGTCCTTTGTGACAGGGAAGGGGAGTCGCATGAACATTTGTTTTTTAATTGTCCTTATAGTTCCTGTATTTGGATGAGAATTTTGGCGATTACAGAGTCTGGTTGGTCTTCTTCTCATTGGCCAAATTCTGTTTTTTCTGCTATTGAGCATTGGCGTGGGAAAATGATGGCTCAGGTTACTAAGCGCCTTGCCTTGGCTGTGACTGTCTACCACATTTGGCAGGAGCGAAATAATCGGATTTTCAGCAACACCAGGAATCCTCCTGCTGTGGTCTTTAATGTTATCGTTGCCATGATTCGTAGTAAGCTTTGTACTCTTAACTTTAGGCATAATTCTTCCAATATCCGTACTGCTAGGAATTGGAATGTTGTTATTTCGTAGGTACTTTTTAGTTTGGTGAGTTCTCCTACGGGAGGTGTGTTGAGCTCTTGTGAGTTGTTTTTTGTGCCTTGCGCATTGTGTTGGGTTTTTGCCCTTTAATATATTTTGATTTAACAAAAAAAAAGAAATCAAATGAAGACGGAAAAAAAAATCTTCATGTCCAATATTATATAGCACATATAAAATGTACAGTATTAATAGAGTTAGCCACTAAGATCCCACTTAGATGCTGTAATTGGATGCTAATCAAAGATTAATTAAAGCAAATAAGACTTAAGACACGGTTTAGAGGTTTCTGTGTGAAATGGAGGGCCCTACTTAAGGCACGGAAGCAATCAACTAATCATGCAGGTTTAGTGGGTGCCAGTGACAACCACAGCTCAAACTTCTTCAACCTTTTTCCAGGTTTTGTTTATTGTGTAAATAATAATAATAAAACATGCCTCACGTGTGCAAGAGTAATTTATGAAATTAACTAACAAAATACGAGCGTAGATGCAAAATGAGAAAATGGTACTTCATTTTAGATGTTGATGCCCTTCTTTCTACTCTTGTATCCTTCGTATTTTGTAAAGTTTCTCAGTAATCCGTTAGGTCATTCTATAAAATCTTTGAAAGGGAACAAAAAAACACGATTTCGACTGCATAACAATAGTATATAATGATTGTGCAAAAAAAAAAAACAATAGTATATAATGAAAAAATATTTGAAAATAAGAACAACGTTACAATGTTCTCTTTCGAACCTTTCAACCAAGCGATGGTAGAAGAAAAAGGTCGAAAAATACAAGGTTTTATATTTTATATAAGGTTTCCAACTACAACCCTTGTACATGAAAACCATTTTGCAAGCAAAACATTGATTACAAATATATGTACGTAACTAAACAAATGCAACCTGCCAAATTATAAAACAGATTAACATCGATCACGTACCAGAACATCAACAACCACAACTAAACCACTGGTATGATCTGCTCATGCACAAAAGAAAGCTGTGCTCAACCAAATAAAAATAGAGAGACTACCATTCTTAAATTATAAACACCCGGCCAACAAAATAGTCCATATTTTCTTCAAATTACCTGGGTTAGATCTAGCAAAAGGAAAGGGGAAAAAAAAAACTTGAGTTTTTTTTATGTCAAGTGTGGGCCATCTCTTGAGTAGAGGAAAGGAATCAAAACACTTTGGTAAAAAGAAAGGGAGAGAACAAATATTATCCAGCCTAGGACACTTATAAAGTCTCTCTCACTCTCTCTTTCTCTCTAAACGTAATTCGATTTCTACATATACTTAACAATTAAGGCATTGAGCGTATAGCAATAATGATTAGAGTGGTGGTGTTCTTGGTGAGCTCCATGCAAAGTAAGTCAGAAAGATAATAATACGATAATGCCCACAAAAATCAAATTTTTCAAAAAGGAGGGATGTGAGAGGAATAAACCTTTTTCTTTATGAAACTTTCAGCGGTGGGATCAATCGGCTGGAAAAGTGTCCAAGGATAAGCCTAATCTTGGAGATGGATGGTCTGCAAAAGGCCACATCACCAGCTCTCTTCTCAAAGCTTGAATCACGGATTAAAATCTGTTTAGACCAATAGAATTAACCTTAACAACAATATTGTTCATAGCAGAAATGGTTTGACTCTCTGTTTTCTATTAGAAATTAGGTAACAGAAAAGGGAAAAGTTCTGATCATTGATTGAGACTAAAAAAAAGGGGGATTCAGGTTTTAGGTCTTTTGATGTAATGAAATCAATGGGTGGTTGATTGGATTGGCTTGTGACGTATATGCTAGGCTTGGTACCAAATCAAAGGATAAGCTTGATGGATATTATTCTCCCGTTTTTGTTAGCAAAGTGTAATTGTGTACCATATGAAAAATGCTAGAAAAATCTCATTGTAAACTACTTGTCTAATACAAATTGTTCTTATTTATATCAATGGACCCTAATCTTATTAGAGATATGATCTATAATGTGATTATCCTTTGTCGTAAAATATTACTCAACTATTATTCTTACTTTAGGAGCACGCAAAATGGTGCAAATGCATTTACCTAGCTAAATTAGGAACATTGATATTTACAAAGATACAGTAAAGATTATTACTTTGGAGGCATGTTTACATATTAATCATATAAATTAGTGTTCAGTCATTGTAGTTCAAAAAAAAAAATGAATGGGAAATTACCTGAAAATAGAAACATATCCAACTCCAAGCTGATGCTGTTTGAGTTATTGTTAGGTTTGTTTTTTGATAGATTTGGGTCCAATCTCTAATTTTCCCAAAACCAGAGGAATCAGATTCCCATTTCCACACCAACACCCCGTGTCCCAAACAAACCATACCTCTCTACTCTAAAACAATCACCATTTTTCCTCTCCTCTTTCCGCTCACCTGTTCTTCAGCCCTTCTTTTCTCTCCCGCCTCTCCACAGATCTAGCAACCTATCATGGGGGCTTGTGTAACGCAATTCAGAGAGGCCTAACAAATAATAATTAAAAAAATACTTAACTGATTGAAGATGGAGTTTCAGGAGGCTGTGATGAAGCTGATGGTTCAGAAATCAACGCAAGCAAACCAATGGGGTTTTGAGGAGGCCACTGACAGACTGACGGTGATGAGCAGCCCGACCCCCACCCACAGGCGAAAATGGAAGCTTTTTCACCGGTCATCGTCGGCAATTCCGTCGAAAACTTCGCAATCCCAAACGCCAAAAGAGTTCATTTGTCCAATCTCTGGTGCTCTGATGGCGGACCCGGTCATCGTCTCCTCCGGCCACACTTTCGAACGTGCCTGCGTCCAAGCCTGTAAAGCCCTCAACTTGACGCCTACTCTCGTGGACTCTCCCCTACCCGATTTCTCCTCGGTAATACCCAACCTCGCTCTCAAATCCGCAATTCTCAGCTGGTGCCACAAGTCCTCCATCGACCCTCCCAAGCCCCTCGATTTCGCCTCCGCCCAGAAGCTCGTCCGTGCAAACACGCCGTCCCCGAACAAAATCGATGTCATAATTTCTGAGAATGAGTTGCTAATCCAAGGCGTCAAGGAAATCCCTACAGTGAATTTCAATCATGCGGTCACCGATTTGACTCGGAAGCCGACTCACTTCCACTCAAGCTCCGAAGAGTCCGTGAACGCGGGTCCGCCGCTGCCATTCTCAACTCATCCGAGCTGCTACTCTTCCCCTTCTCCGTCTTCTCCGTCGTCATCAGCAACTGAAATCCACTGCGTAGAAGAATGCGAAATTGTAACAAAGCTCCGTAGCCCACACGTGTTCGAAATCGAGGAGGCTGTGGCCTCGCTGAGAAAGATCACACGGACCAGAGAAGACACTCGGGCCCACCTCTGCACCACTCGACTGCTCAACGCCCTGCGACCTCTGATCGTATCCAGGTACACCGGCGTTCAGGTGAACTCGGTCGCAGCGTTGGTCAATTTGTCGTTGGAGAAATCAAACAAGATTAAGATCGTACGGTCAGGAGTCCTCCCTCCTTTGATCGATGTGCTGAAGGCGGGATCCCCTGAGGCGCAGGAACATGCTTCTGGTGCACTCTTCAGTTTGGCACTTGACGAAGATTGCAAAACGGCGATTGGCGTTTTAGGCGCCTTGCCGCCTTTGCTTCACTTACTCCGATCCGCGAGCGAGCAGACTCGGCATGACTCGGCACTCGCTTTGTACCACCTCTCACTAGTTCAGAGTAACCGGTCTAAGTTGATTAAAGTCGGGTCAATTCCCATTCTTTTGAGAATGGTCAAGTCGGGTCATATGTCGGGTCGGGTACTGCTCATATTGTGCAACTTGAGTTCGTGTGCGGAAGGGCGGGCGGCGATGTTGGACGCGGGTGGGGTGGAGTGTTTGGTGGGTGTCCTGAGAGGAAATGCCTTTGACTCGAGGGCAACTCAGGAGAGCTGTGTGGCCACATTGTATGGGCTGAGCTACGGCGGTTTGAGGTTCAAGGGGTTGGCGAAGGCGGCGGGGGCGGTGGAGGTATTGAAAGACGTGGAGAAAAAGGGAAGCGAAAGGGCGAGGGAGAAAGGGAGGAGAATGTTGGAGATGATGAGAGGGAAAGAGAAGGAAGAAGAAGATGAAGTTGATTGGGAGGAATTGCTCGACTCGGGCTTGGGGAGTCGAACTCGGAGCCAACTCGGCTGTGGATTAGGCGGGTCTTGTGCCAACTCGTCGGAATTTTGAGTACATGATTTGAAGGGTTTTTCGGGTAGGATTTTCTATCATTAATTACACTATTTTTTTTTTGAGTGTTGGAAGTTTTTAGTGCTCTTGCTTCCAATATGAACAATGTGATTATAGAGTTAACATTGTTCCATTGTGAAGAGGGGTCTAAAGTAAAGGATTAACCTATCGTCGGTATAATTTTTTGTGGTATTGTTTGCCGAGTTGTTGTAAATTTGTAACTGTTGAATGAGTTTTACGAATTTATGTGGATTAACTTGTAATTTGTAGTCAATTTGAAATTGGATTATAAAAAAAAAATTACTTAAAAATCATCCAAAATTATTGATTCATTTACTTGTAATGAGGTCTTAATTATTATTAATATTGTAGATAGTTTAATATGATTAAACGGTTTTAATATTATTAATTTTTAGAATAGGTAATTTAAAATTGATGTTGGGAATTTTTTTTGAATAAATAATATTAAAATAATAATCTATAAAATAAACGAATTCAATTGTAATAAATGCATACAAATGTGAGATAAAAAAAAATTATTCTCATTTTGAAGTTTCATAATCCCAACTTCGACCTTCGATCTATTCATGTGTTCAGTATATTTGAACCATGTTTGTTTGACTAGAAATTATACATAGCCTGCTGTAAATTGGGTATAAGATTATGAGTTAGGTCATTAGTTTGGAGGGTGAAAATGTTAGAGTAAGCAAAAACTAAAAACAAGAGAGTATGAGGTTGGAATGAAATTGATAATATAACTGAGAGAACAAGCTCTGTTAAATAGAGCGTACAAAAACAGATTGAGCTAAAATCTTGGAACAACTAGCTACCAACTACTCCCTAACATCATGGAATTCCTAAAGACTAGGTAAAACAATAGACTCCCAGTTCACTACCACTAGGACTTATTCAACTGAATCTCAATAAACCAAAACGTACACTAACAATTGCCCCCTTAAACTGATAGTCTTCAAGACATCAGTTTACATAAAAAACCCCAGCAAGTTAATCCACGAGCATCATCAACTCCACCAACAACTTCTTTTAAGGAACACATACCAAGTTGTCCCCGTAGCCTCGTGAACGCAGCAATCTTCAGGGGCTTGGTTAGGATATCAGCAATCTGATCTTCACTTCTACAATGAACTAACTCAATAACACCATATTTTGTCAAGTCACGAAGAAAATGATACCTTACATCAATATGTTTACTCCTCCCATGTAAAACTGGATTCTTTGATAACTTGATGGTTGAGCTATTATCACAAAAAACTGCAGTAGACTCCAACTGTGGAAACTTTAATTCCCCAAGCATTCTCCTTAACCATACTGCTTGACAAGCACATGATGCTCCAGCAATGAATTCAGCCTCTGTTGTTGATAAAGACACAACTTGCTGCTTCTTAGATGACCAAGAAACAGCTCCACTTCCCATCATAAACACATAACCAGAAGTACTTTTTCTATCATTCACATCCCCAGCATAATCACTATCAGTAAATCCCATAAGCTCAGACTTCTCTCCCTTCTTATAGAAAACACCCCAAGTCAATCGTACCTTTCAAGTATCGCAAGACCCTTTTTGCTGCAAGGACATGTTGCTCAGTTGGATGCTCCATAAACTTGCTAATAACACTCACTGCAAACATTATATCAGGCCTTGTAGCTGTGAGATACCTTAGACTGCCAACTATTTGTTTGAAAAATGTACTGTCAGCCTTCTTGCCTTTAAAATCATCAGTCAGCTTCATACCAGGTTCTGCTGGGATTGCAACAGAGTTGCAGCCTTTCATTTCGAACTTCTCTAATACCTCCAGTGCATATTTCTTCTGTGCAATAAAGATTCCAGCAGCTGATTGTACTACTTCAATGCCAAGAAAGTAGTGCATCAATCCTAGGTCTGTCATATCAAACTCTTTCATCATAGACCTCTTAAACTCATCAAACATCAGCTCATCGTTTCCGGTATAGATTAAATCATCTACATACAAGCACACAAACAAATACTTCCATGTAGCTCCATTCTTGACATAAAGAGTATGCTCATATGGACACTTCTTGAACCCGGCTTCAGAAAAATAGGCATCAATACGACTATACCAAGCTCTAGGTGCTTGTTTAAGCCCGTAAAGAGCCTTTTTCAGCCTGTAAACCTTCTTCTCACTCCCTTCTTGCACAAAACCAGTAGGTTGCTCAACATACACCTGCTCTTGCAACTCTCCATGTAGAAACGCAGATTTTACATCCAACTGATATATGGGCCAAGAATTTTGAGCTGCCACAGAGATCACTAACCTGATAGTATCAAGCCTCACAACCGGAGCAAAGACTTCTCTATAATCAACACCAAACTCTTGCTTGTATCCCTTTGCTACTAGGCGAGCTTTGTGCTTCTCCACTTCTCCCTGTGCATTCAACTTGGTCTTGAACACCCATTTTACTCCTATGCTCTTCTGCCCCTTAGGAAGATCAGTAAGCTCCCAAGTATTATTCTTCTCTATTGCTTTTATCTCCGCATCCATAGCATCCTTCCACTTCTTCTCCTTGACTGCATCCTCAAAAGTTAGAGGATCACAATCTGCAAATAAGATGAGGTGAGCAAGTTGATCATCGTCAGAACCAGAAGAGAATTCACCTCTACTTTCGTAGTCAATCATCCATGCTGGCCTTTTTCTTGAACGAGGAACAAGAGGATCTGATGTCTGAACTTCACTTTGCTCAATTGGTGGCTGTATTGAATGAAGTTGTTGTGAATGAGGCTGCTGAGCTTCATCTTGTTCTTCTTCAAGAGGCATATAAGTATTTTGCTACAAAGAGCCATCATCACTCCACTTCCATATCTTTTCTTCATCAAACACCACATCCCGACTGATCACAATCTTCTTAGTGACTGGATTATACAACTTATAGGCTTTGGACTGCTCACTTACTCCAAGAAATATGCACTTCTCACCCTTGTCATCAAGCTTCTTTCTTTTCTGATCTGGAATGTGAGCATAAGCAATACAACCAAAGATTTTGAAATGATCAACAGCAGGTTTACCTCCATTCCATGCCTGTTGAGGAGTCATGTTTTGAACAACAAATGTAGGGCTCCTGTTCAATATATGGATGCTCCAGTTAACTGCCTCCGGCCAAAAGCACTTTTCAACTCCTCCTCTTGCAAGCATAGTTCGTACCATATTAATGATAGTACGATTTTTCCTTTCACACACACACCATTTTGCTGTGGTGTATACGCTGCTGTGAGCTGCCTCCTTATGCCATGCAAAGCACAAAAATTCACAAACTCCTGAGAGTTATATTCACCACCACGATCTGTCCTCAAGATCTTGATAGGTCTGCCAATCTCCTTCTCAACTACAGCCTTAAAGCTTCTGAATGTAGCAAGCGCCTCCGATTTTGCTGACAAGAAATAAACCCAAGTTTTCCGACTATAATCATCAACAAAAGAGATAAAGTATCTCTTTTTACCATTTGATTCTGGAGAGATGGTGACAGGACCCATCCCAATCCCCCCGGGATTACCGTGGAATGTGCCCTGCTCCCGTCCAACAAGGGGTGTCAGACAAGGGATAACCAAGAGCTACTGCCCAAACGGGCCATCCAGAGTGCGCAAGGACCGATGGAGGAGGTGTGCAATGTCTCAGTCTCTGCTGCAATCGCATCCGTAATCAACCTGAAGGGCATTAAAACCAAAAGCTGTGAGTGGACAAAAACCAATAAGTTTACCAAATACATTTATAAGACATTTATGCCCTCCAATAAAAACGTATGCATGCCACCAAAAACCAGTAACCAAAACGTTTGCTCAACCGAGCCATTAGGGCCTTAGCCCAAAAACCGTTAACCAAAAACCAAGTGTGGGAACTCAGCCCAAAACCGTGGAATACCACCACCATACATATTAAAACCATGTGGGTCACCACCCACTACCATAAATGAACATTAATTCATTAAAATCACACAATCATAAATCCACCCGGAAAGCCATTTCATTAATTCATATTTTACCATTACCATCACCAGCATCCCTGATGCTAGACGTCCCTGACGTCATGTCTCACGGTTTCATAAGCTACGCGTGCTGCCCGGGGTCTCTCCGGGTCCATATATCTGACATCCCTGATGTCTGACGTCCCTGACGTCAATCATAGCAATCCTGCTCCTGAGTCATCATACGGTCCGGCTGCTCCGTATAATGACCCCTTGCAGGCAATGCACCGTGACTTCCCCAGTGTCCCAGACATCTGGAGGAGACCATCATATATCCTTGTATCCAGATGGTATATGGAAAACAGTTTTATTAAATCCTTTTATCACATTATTACCATTGGGCCCTGCCCGAAATTTACATAAAACCACATAATTCCATTTAGGGTCCCTGACCCAAAATCACCATTATAAAATATAGGGTCCCTGACCCGAAATCACATTTATTATCCAACTGGGCCTCATGCCCGATTTTATAAACCACTGGGCCCACGGCCCGATTTGTAAACCAACTGGGCCCGCAGCCCGACCTATAAACCCACTGGGCCCACGGCCCGAATTCACAAATCAACTGGGCCCCTGGCCCGATAATATAACTCAAATGGGTCTCAGCCCGATTTCATACCAACTGGGCCCCTGGCCCGATTTCATTAACCAACTGGGCCCCCGGCCCGATTCTCAAATGGACTCCAAGTCCGAAATTTCCAAAACAAGTGGGCCTCAAGCCCGAGTTCATATTTCCAATTTCAAAACCATTTCATCATATTATTTATTTAACCACAAGCACACAAAACCACAAATAAACCGTTAATCCCGATATACGTGAAATACGGAAAACACCTCGAAATACGTGCAACATAACCAAAATCAATGCTCACAAATACCATCATAGAAATCATGTATATAAACCATATAACACATTTAAGCATGCATAGGATTTATAAAACCAAAGTCCACTCACAGACCGTTTTAACCGTGTGCCTCGATACGCGTGCCACCGGCCCTCCCGGGCCACACCACTATCACCGGGACTCCCAATCCTGTCCAAATTACATTAGAGGGTCACTAACCTCATCATTAACATCCTATCAAAGTCCCGTAATTTTCCCGAATTTTTACTTATTTTTAAACTTAATTAAAAACCTTCGGACATCCCGAACACTATCGAGACGGTGTCCGATCGACACGAAACCGATTCCAAAATATCCGTTACATTAAATAGGACAGAAGTCATGTTGACCTCACCTCGAGATCCGTGCCCACGCGCCGTCACGCGCCGCCGTGAGTGGCTGCGCGTGAAACTCACGCGCCTGCTACAGTGTCACCAGCCCAACCCGTTTGTCTGGTAAACGGGTCCAATTCACCCGCGACACAACCCGGTTCCAATCCTGTCAATTCGATCCTAAATCCTTCAATTGATCAATCCATTAGCTTCGTTTTAAGTCCAATTATAAGTCTGTAAACTCAATTACACAAATCCTTACCCAAATTCCCACGATTCGATGATGATCCACGAAGAACATCCGGTCACTGTTCAATCATGGGATTCCTTCAATCTCGATTGATTTCCCCAAATTGGCTCAACCAGAAGCATCAGTGGACCACGAGGAACAATTCCCCCACATCAATTTCGTCGTTTGATCAGTAAATGATCACGACTCAAGTATGAACACCGTCCACTGTGCAACCATGGAGTTTCATCGATCTCAGCCGGTTTCCTTCAATTGATGATCCCAAAAGCATCGTGGGATCATGAGAAATCATTTCCCCACAACAATTGAGTCAATCACAGCCCCAAACTCCACGACTCATGCTCGAAGTTCCTCACTGTTACCAAACCCGTTCAGAGCCAATTGGGCATGAATTCATCTCGTTCTTGATCTGAAACAACTCGTCTCAACCTCAGGAAGGTATTTCCAAGCTCCAAATCGATCATCACAGCTCAAATCTCAGTATTTGAATTTCCCTCCCAAAACCAAATTTTCGATTCTCAGCTTCATCTCTGCCTCTCGTGTTTCCCAGCCAAGTTAATCTCAATACTCTCTCAATTCCTCACACTCTGGTTCAGAAATGGAAGGAAATGGTGGACGAATTCGAACTCCCCCCCATCTCTGCGTTTTGCTTGTACACGGGTAAGGACAGAAGAGAAATAAATGGAAAATAAAGGGTTTAATAATTAATTAAATATAATAAACATCATAATGATGTCTACCCCAAAACATGGAATCTGGTTTCAAGGGATGAGTGACACTTGTCACTCATCCAGGTGTGCTGAGTCAACGGTTACTATTCTATATTATAATATTATTTTAATCCCGGCCTCGGTTCGTTAGTTCGTTTCCTTGACCATAACGTCGTCGTCGGATCTCCGATTTCGGCATGCCGCCTGTCGTTGGATTCGTATCGACGATACCTACGTAACGGTCCTTGGCCCTCGCCCATCGGACCTCCCGGTCAAAAAGTCAACATTTGGCCCCTAATAAGCCAAATTACCAAATTGCCCCTCAACTTCCGAACACCATAACTTTTTCTACGAATGTCGGAATCGAACGTGCCACCTGTCTATGAACTCGTGACGTCCCGAACTACGTCACGGTCATCGGTCAAAGTCCGTTTGACCGCCCGAACCAAAAGTCAACATTTTGCCCACGACCAGGGGCAAAACGGTCATTTTGCACATTTTGTCCGATTCCGCCCTACTAACCACCGTTCAACCTCGCTAATCAAGATTAGTCACTAAACTAATCCCGGAATTCGGGACGGGTCATTACAACCTTCCCTCCTTAATAAATTTCGTCCTCGAAATTCCAACCGATCTAATCTCAACGTACTTCCCTCCTTAATAAGTTTCGCTCTCGAAACTCGATTACCCTGATTCCACGAACACCCCGTGGAAAGTGGAATCGACCACGCAACACGTGTACACCCGCACACCAACTAACCAGGCAAAACTTGTCTGCACTCTACGTACCACTAATACTCAAAACGCAACGACTACATTCGACCCCGTCGAATGACTGAAACTACTTGTTTCGAATTTGACACCACTTGTCAAATCCACCCTCTCGTTGACGCAACAACTCGACGGTTCCTTTCCCACTCCCACTAGGAGTCAGCTGACCCCACTCAACAATCTATGTTGACACATCCTGACAAACTGTCACCACACAGTTGTTGTCAGTCGAAAACTGACACTAGACTCACTCGTGGCTACACATGCCACCAACGTACTCGACTCACCAATATCCTTACCGACATTTCACACGACCTGTGTGTAATTAGACACATCGGAATTACCATGACCCATTGCATAATAATGTCCGGTCCACAACCAATCCCATGGTATCGGAACCAATCCGACTACCAACACGTTCACCAACACACCTCGGGTATATCCCGTATACCGTAACTAGACATCACAAGTCTACAAGTATTGTACCTCGAACCATGTACGAAGTACACACATCTACCTACTAACCTGACTACAACCACCTAGGTCATAGCCGAACGCGTTCCAATAATGGAGTACGTTTGCCCAATCCAGCATGAGACAAAACGAAACTCCACCCAACATCTAATTCCAATTCCGAATCCAAATCCGCAATTTCGTAAGAAATCCCGGATCCAAGCCCAGACATCACAGTTTAACTCATTTCCAAATCCGAATCCGAAATCATTATTCCGTAAGCTAGCATTTGGAATAACCATTCCGTACCCAAACCCAGAAATATACTTTCAAGTTCCAAAATCGAATCCTGAATCGTCACCCAGATATTCGATTCCAAATCCCGAAATCTCGTTCACATTTACCAAGACACACCAAAACCGAACCTATCGGTTACCCGTTCAATACACTTGATTGACTTCATAGGGAAGCCAATCCAACCTCCACACGTCTAAGGTTGACAAAATTCAACTACCTTGAAAACCTACTCACCCGAGTAGAATACCCTACGGGCCCTTCGAAAAGAAGTTCAATCCCGTCATTTACGACTCACGTACCAAGGTAAGAGTGATATACTCTCCCCCTATCTGAATCATCAAGATCACGACCCAGATAGACACTGTCCCTGACAATAACGTCAAAATCCTAGATCGCCACAACGATCGACAACCGACGCCCACAACTTAGACAGATTAGTCAACGACGAGACACGTCGAGACTGCGGATTCTCACGGATTACCTTGTATCAGTCCTTGTCATTCCACCTAGGAAAAACCAAGGACGATCCAAAATGATGACGTCAAAACTCATCCGACGTGGATGCAACAAAACTCACTGCACTCACCACGCCATGTACCGCAACATTGTCTGCCACCAAGCAGAAAATGAAAAATCTCGTTTACCTAATTTCGAACACGTAGCTCCTCCTAATGACCTCGCAATTACACCTGACCCACCAACCAATACACGCTCAACGTACTGGTAACTACAGTCAATGTCTGCCAGGGCAGAAAGCAAGAAGTCAACCCCAATGACTTCGGAATACCAATCACCAAAAACGAGCACCACTCTCGTTCCCCAATCACAACTCTCCTCGACACTAAGGTTCCAACCATGTTGGAAACAGACATGCTCCCAACAAGACGTCAAGTCCAACCTCTAGACTTCCTACCTCCTTCACTTGGACAACCCCGTGTCCACAATCAATCCGTTATTGTTCCGTTCACACATCCCGACCTTTACAGGTTCAACACTCGTTTTCCCAAGTTCGCAATTACAAATTCCTACCTTTATACCACTAATGGCTTTCCTCGTCTTTTCCAGTTTTAATCATTTCCATGTACATTGTAGGGATATTTAAAAACATAAAATCGCACAAATTTTGGAGTTGCCAACAACTCCCCAAATCCACTAATCATCCCAAAATTCCTTAAGTCTTAATTATACCATTTTAATCCACTCATCACTGGTTATCTCACCACTATTGGGACTTATCCCAACACAGCACAATCTTAACTGGATCCCATCCAGTCCATCCCTCAACCATTCCCGAATCTCAAAGACCGAACATATGTTCATCATGACGGAGTCACACCCAATTTGTGGCTCATCGTCAACACCATTACCGACACTAGCACCAGCGCGAGTACCAGCACCAACACTCTATCAACATCACTAGTATCAGCACACATGCATCCATACTAGCATCAGCACAAAAGTACCAACCCCGCAAACATCCATACTGCACACCGTGTGCAAATACGACAACCCTGGATCTCCGTTCATACGGAACGACGATCCCGTACCTCACGACTATGGGTACCACTATTCTGACAATCCCTATCAGGAAAATGAACGTTCCCCGAACGTCCCCTGATCCCCAAGTATCAGAACCATACCAATTACCCTCGATAGCCAGTCATCTCCATATGACTTCCGACTAACTGTCATTGCTATCGAGATCCGCATCCACACATCACACCAATACCCGATCCAACACGGGATTCCATAATTTATTTCAGAACCGTATCCGTACATCGAATCCCATAGTTCTGCCTAAACTCACCAGAGCCATCCACATGGTCATCCATGACCTCAGCCACTTCTCGCAGCACAAGTTCTCACCCGCTAATCACAATTAAGGTTTACCTTTTTAATACTAGGGTTCCACAATCACACCCTATGGTTCAACCGAACCAAACAGCTCTCCGTAATATAAAATTCACAACCTGACCGACCCCGCGGTCTAGACATCGAATAGACATCCAATCTAATCCTACCATCCCATCAACGTGGGTTCCACCACTAGGTCATCGGCCAACTCCGATGAACCAACATCCCTCACACTAGAAACCACCACAAGGGTTCACATTTTAGACCATTACTCACATGAGGTTCCCCGAACCTAGCTGCACCTAGCAGCACAACAATCCAATATCACATGACCGAACCGACGGTCCCACTATACTAGTTCACCACAATCAACCCCACTTGGGTCGAATCACATTAACGCACGGCGTATCGGGCCAATCGCACTCCATCCACTATCCAAACCCAAAAACTATCTATCAGGTTGATAACGAATTGCAGCCCAATGAGACATCACACCCTCGACCTGCGCGCACAAATAGAGCAACCATGCTCTGATACCAAGTTGACAGGACCCATCCCAATCCCCCCGGGATTACCGTGGAATGTGCCCTGCTCCCGTCCAACAAGGGGTGTCAGACAAGGGATAACCAAGAGCTACTGCCCAAACGGGCCATCCAGAGTGCGCAAGGACCGATGGAGGAGGTGTGCAATGTCTCAGTCTCTGCTGCAATCGCATCCGTAATCAACCTGAAGGGCATTAAAACCAAAAGCTGTGAGTGGACAAAAACCAATAAGTTTACCAAATACATTTATAAGACATTTATGCCCTCCAATAAAAACGTATGCATGCCACCAAAAACCAGTAACCAAAACGTTTGCTCAACCGAGCCATTAGGGCCTTAGCCCAAAAACCGTTAACCAAAAACCAAGTGTGGGAACTCAGCCCAAAACCGTGGAATACTGTCAGGGCCCACCCCTAATCCCCTGGGATTAAGGGCTAAACCCCGCTCCCGTCTAACGTACGCATGACACAAGGGCTAAACAACCGCCTAACCTCCGTGTGACACGTAAGTCGGACAAGGGAGTTCCAGACCAACCACCTCAACAACCTCAATTTTCCCAGAGTGCGCAGAGCCTACTGTGGATTTGGCATGTGATGTCTCCATCACTCTCAACCGACAGCCCACACCACAGCAACCTGGAGGGTATCGAAAACACGAAAAGACTGTGAGTGGACAAAAATAAAAGTTTAAATTCAAAACAGTTATCAGAAAACACATACTTTTATACCCTCCATTTTGAAAGCCAATGCGTGCATATCAATTTCATATCATAAAACCATGTACGAAAACCAAAGCACATTTTAACTTTTTCCACAACCCGGGCCTCAGCCCCAATATCACCAGAAGCCATTATAACCAATAAAAACCATTTCATCCGGGCTATTGCCCAAAACATCATCATCAAGTCTCAGTGAGAACCCAAAACACATTTAAAACCACGTTCTCATTCATCGAACCTGCTGGATCTATCCGAGTCTTTAAACTCCCGAGTCTTTAAACTCAATCCAGGCCTTAATCATATCCGAGTCTTTAAACTCCCGAGTCTTTAAACTCAAGGCCTACGGGGGAAAATCAATATATATCCGAGTCTTTAAACTCCCGAGTCTTTAAACTCAATCCGGGTCTTTAAACCCAATCCGGCCGGTCCCCCGTCACATATATCCGGGTCTTTAAACCCAATATCCAGATCCAGCAAATCCAATCCCAAAACCATTTGAAAACCATTTACCAAATCCTCATCCAAACCCGAATCCGAAATCACTGGTCTGATGCCATTCCGGCGTTCAGGACCGTCATTCCGAACCCAAATCCGGAAATCCACTTTTCAATCCTTTAAAACCAAATTCCAATTGTCAATTTCGATTTCAAAACCAAAACCTTGATTCTCAAAATCATGTTCCAAAATCCCTTGAAATTCCGAAAACATTTCCAAAATCAGCCTTTTCTCGAAAAACGTGCAACACATAAAACCATCATAACATATTCAAGAAACATCTAGTCATAAGTAAAACCATAAAATACGTTTATAAAAACAGTTATGCATGATCGAGTTTAAGGAAAGGGTCCACTCACAGACCATTTCAGCGTCGCCTCGATACGTGCGCGCTTACGCCGTCCCCGGCCAGTTTGCTATCCTTGGCTTTCCCAAACCTGTCCAAATTCCATAACGAGGTTACTAACTACTTCACGCTACTCATACTAAAATCCCATAGCTTTCCCGAATTCCTAACGTACTTAAAACGGGACCCTAGACCTTTAACTCCACAGAACTACTCCGAAACGACGTCCGAAGAACCCAAAACTTAATCCATTGGATTCGTTATAACATTTAGAACAAAAACGTAGTTGGACACTTCACCGGAAACCGCTGCACGCGCCCCCACGCGCCGCCCAAAGTGGCTGCGCGTGGCCCCACGCGCCAGCTACAGTACCGTCTTCAACCCGTACTGAACCGGCCGTCGCAGGCTGAACCGGCGAGAATCCTTCTCCGCCGTCCGGCCACCGTTCTCCTCCCTTTCTTCACCATTCTCAACGTCCAGACCTACTCTATCCATCCCCATCCTTCAATCACCTCAACACGGCCCCATACTGGTCGACTCAAGCTCGAAACCAGACGGCCCGTAATCCCCTGTTCCACACTCCGGCCACCCAGGTCCTCCCCCGTCACGGTGGCGACACCAGAACACTTCTAGGACCCCACTAAGTCTCACACAACTCACCAAAAACCCCGACTCGTACGTAAAACGCACGACTTTCAAATTGAATCAAAACAGAAAAACAGAGGAATTGAAAATTACCTCTCCTGCCGCTCACCGCCGTGGGCTCCGCCGCGTCCCTAGGTATCCACACACCTCCTCCGTCCTCCGCGCACCACCTGCCGCTTCCCTTGAGTAAGTACACGACCGCACTACCGCACCTCCACCCCAACTCCTCTCTGTTTCTCTGGTTTTCCCCCGTGCGTTTTCACTTCACACACATATGAGCACTGCATCTCCCAATCTCCTCAACACCACCCTGCACTCTGATCACACTCCCCTACTCACAAGCTCACACTTGCCCGGCCGTCGATCGATTTCACCCCTCAGCCTCACTCTCTGTTTTTTTTCCTCTTCGAAGAACACGGCTGCACATTTTTAAACTACCTGTGCACCTTTGTGTAGAAACCACTACACACCCACCACGCGTCACAATCCACTCCACACACTCCCACATGGCCTAATCCCAGCCGTCCATTCCTTTCCTTCTGTGCACAAATCCCAATGTGCCACAATGACCAAAATACCCTTCTTTTTAACTCATATTTACGATTTAACCAAAACTTCCTAGACCCGTAACTCTCGCCTCGTAAGTCCGATGAACACGTGCCGCCTGTCATCGAACTCAGGACGACAAGAACTATCTAACCATCCTAGGTCAACCTACCAAAACTCGATTAATCAAAAAGTCAACTATTCCCCCTACTTAATCAAAATTACGATAATACCCTCGACCTTCCGACCATCACCACTTCCTCCTCGGATGTCGGAATCAAACATACCACATGTCTACAGGTTCATGACGTCCTAAACTACGTCCTGGTCACTGGTAAATCCCCAATTGACCACCCGAAATAAAAGTCAACATTTCTGCCCAACCCAGGGGCAAAATCGTCATTCTAAGTTCCCGGACCCCTCGGGACCACCTAACCTTAATCACTCTACTTAGCCCAAATCTCGGAACGGGTTGTTACAAATACCACCACCATACATATTAAAACCATGTGGGTCACCACCCACTACCATAAATGAACATTAATTCATTAAAATCACACAATCATAAATCCACCCGGAAAGCCATTTCATTAATTCATATTTTACCATTACCATCACCAGCATCCCTGATGCTAGACGTCCCTGACGTCATGTCTCACGGTTTCATAAGCTACGCGTGCTGCCCGGGGTCTCTCCGGGTCCATATATCTGACATCCCTGATGTCTGACGTCCCTGACGTCAATCATAGCAATCCTGCTCCTGAGTCATCATACGGTCCGGCTGCTCCGTATAATGACTCCTCGCAGGCAATGCACCGTGACTTCCCCAGTGTCCCAGACATCTGGAGGAGACCATCATATATCCTTGTATCCAGATGGTATATGGAAAACAGTTTTATTAAATCCTTTTATCACATTATTACCATTGGGCCCTGCCCGAAATTTACATAAAACCACATAATTCCATTTAGGGTCCCTGACCCAAAATCACCATTATAAAATATAGGGTCCCTGACCCGAAATCACATTTATTATCCAACTGGGCCTCATGCCCGATTTTATAAACCACTGGGCCCACGGCCCGATTTGTAAACCAACTGGGCCCGCAGCCCGACCTATAAACCCACTGGGCCCACGGCCCGAATTCACAAATCAACTGGGCCCCTGGCCCGATAATATAACTCAAATGGGTCTCAGCCCGATTTCATACCAACTGCGCCCCTGGCCCGATTTCATTAACCAACTGGGCCCCCGGCCCGATTCTCAAATGGACTCCAAGTCCGAAATTTCCAAAACAAGTGGGCCTCAAGCCCGAGTTCATATTTCCAATTTCAAAACCATTTCATCATATTATTTATTTAACCACAAGCACACAAAACCACAAATAAACCGTTAATCCCGATATACGTGAAATACGGAAAACACCTCGAAATACGTGCAACATAACCAAAATCAGTGCTCACAAATACCATCATAGAAATCATGTATATAAACCATATAACACATTTAAGCATGCATAGGATTTATAAAACCAAAGTCCACTCACAGACCGTTTTAACCGTGTGCCTCGATACGCGTGCCACCGGCCCTCCCGGGCCACACCACTATCACCGGGACTCCCAATCCTGTCCAAATTACATTAGAGGGTCACTAACCTCATCATTAACATCCTATCAAAGTCCCGTAATTTTCCCGAATTTTTACTTATTTTTAAACTTAATTAAAAACCTTCGGACATCCCGAACACTATCGAGACGGTGTCCGATCGACACGAAACCGATTCCAAAATATCCGTTACATTAAATAGGACAGAAGTCATGTTGACCTCACCTCGAGATCCGTGCCCACGCGCCGTCACGCGCCGCCGTGAGTGGCTGCGCGTGAAACTCACGCGCCTGCTACAGTGTCACCAGCCCAACCCGTTTGTCTGGTAAACGGGTCCAATTCACCCGCGACACAACCCGGTTCCAATCCTGTCAATTCGATCCTAAATCCTTCAATTGATCAATCCATTAGCTTCGTTTTAAGTCCAATTATAAGTCTGTAAACTCAATTACACAAATCCTTACCCAAATTCCCACGATTCGATGATGATCCACGAAGAACATCCGGTCACTGTTCAATCATGGGATTCCTTCAATCTCGATTGATTTCCCCAAATTGGTTCAACCAGAAGCATCAGTGGACCACGAGGAACAATTCCCCCACATCAATTTCGTCGTTTGATCAGTAAATGATCACGACTCAAGTATGAACACCGTCCACTGTGCAACCATGGAGTTTCATCGATCTCAGCCGGTTTCCTTCAATTGATGATCCCAGAAGCATCGTGGGATCATGAGAAATCATTTCCCCACAACAATTGAGTCAATCACAGCCCCAAACTCCACGACTCATGCTCGAAGTTCCTCACTGTTACCAAACCCGTTCAGAGCCAATTGGGCATGAATTCATCTCGTTCTTGATCTGAAACAACTCGTCTCAACCTCAGGAAGGTATTTCCAAGCTCCAAATCGATCATCACAGCTCAAATCTCAGTATTTGAATTTCCCTCCCAAAACCAAATTTTCGATTCTCAGCTTCATCTCTGCCTCTCGTGTTTCCCAGCCAAGTTAATCTCAATACTCTCTCAATTCCTCACACTCTGGTTCAGAAATGGAAGGAAATGGTGGACGAATTCGAACTCCCCCCCATCTCTGCGTTTTGCTTGTACACGGGTAAGGACAGAAGAGAAATAAATGGAAAATAAAGGGTTTAATAATTAATTAAATATAATAAACATCATAATGATGTCTACCCCAAAACATGGAATCTGGTTTCAAGGGATGAGTGACACTTGTCACTCATCCAGGTGTGCTGAGTCAACGGTTACTATTCTATATTATAATATTATTTTAATCCCGACCTCGGTTCGTTAGTTCGTTTCCTTGACCATAACGTCGTCGTCGGATCTCCGATTTCGGCATGCCGCCTGTCGTTGGATTCGTATCGACGATACCTACGTAACGGTCCTTGGCCCTCGTCCATCGGACCTCCCGGTCAAAAAGTCAACATTTGGCCCCTAATAAGCCAAATTACCAAATTGCCCCTCAACTTCCGAACACCATAACTTTTTCTACGAATGTCGGAATCGAACGTGCCACCTGTCTATGAACTCGTGACGTCCCGAACTACGTCACGGTCATTGGTCAAAGTCCGTTTGACCGCCCGAACCAAAAGTCAACATTTTGCCCACGACCAGGGGCAAAACGGTCATTTTGCACATTTTGTCCGATTCCGCCCTACTAACCACCGTTCAACCTCGCTAATCAAGATTAGTCACTAAACTAATCCCGGAATTCAGGACGGGTCGTTACAGATGGGGCCACATATGTCAGAATGAACTAGCTCAAGGGGTGCATGAGCTCTCCAAGCTTTTCTTCTTGGGAAGGACTCACGATGCTGCTTCCCAACACAACACTCTTCACACACTTTGTTGGAGGGAAGACTGATTTGGGGAAGACCAGTAACCATCTTCTTTTGATACAGTGTTTGCAATCCATTAAAATTCAAATGACCATAGCGATAATGCCACAGCCATGTTGGATCCTTTATTTCGGCCAAATTGCACGAATGAGTGCCCTTGATCTGCAGCGGATACAACCTGTTTGATGTCCTCTTAGCATGAGCAATTAGACCCCTTTTAGGATCATAAACTTCACAAGCACCATCTCTCTGAGTGCACACATACCCCTTCTCTTCAAGTTGGCCAATACTCAACAAATTACTTTTTAAATCAGGAACATAAAACACATTTGAAATAGCCTCAACATGATCTGCTTTTGTTCTAATTGGAATGACACCTTTCCCCATAACACTAACAGTAGAGTTATCACCAAACTTTACAACACTACGATATGTTTCATCCAAAATAGAGAAAGATGAGAAAGATGACTTACTACCAGTCATGTGATTGCTGCACCCAGAGTCTAAATACCATGTGTTTGCTTCAGGCTTCTCCTTCTCATGAAAAGCCATCAACAGTGTCGCCTCTTCCACTTCTCCTTTCTCCACGAAGTTGGTCTGCTCCCCATTCTTCTCTTTATTGTTGTGAAGCTTTGTACAACACTCATCACAAAAATAGCCAAACTTATGACATCTGAAGCATTCAATTTTGGACTTGTCAAAGTTTCTTCTACCTCTTCCTTGGAAATCCAAGGATTGCTGATCACTTCTGAATCCTCCTCTATTGCCTCTGCCTTGTGAGTATGAGGCTTGATGGTCAGACCTCCATCCTTCCCCTTTGCCTCGTCCTTTCCAGGTGCCACGACCTCTTCCTCTTGTTGTCAAACTGCCAGCACCACCATTTGTTGTTGCTTTCAAAGCAGCTTGCTCCTCCCCTTTGTGTCGATTGAGTTTTTGCTCATGAACAAGCAACGAGCTCTGCAGCTCATCAATTGACATCTCATCAATGTTCTTCGACTCTTCAATGGAGCATACTACATAGTTATACTTCTCAGTCAATGATCGAAGTATTTTCTCCACCACAACATTGTTTTGCATCTATTCACCATAAGTTCGCATTCTATTTGCCAACGATATGACTTTGGAGAAATAGTCTGTGATGGACTCACAACCTTCATCTCAAGAATCTCAAACTCCCTTCTTAGTGCTTGGAGCTGAGCGCGTTTCACTCTCGCGTTCCCTGAATACTTCTTCTCCATAGACTCCCAGATCTGCTTCACAGTCTCTTTTTGAAGAATAGTCTCCAAAATCGTGCGATCAATCGCCTGGAAGAGGTAATTCTTCACTTTTAAATCTTTCAGCTTTATCTCATCCAACGTCCTCCTATGTGCTGTTGTCAGCGTCTCTCCAGCGGCAGGCTCAGAGAAACCCATCTCAATCAAGCTCCAATACTCCTTCGATCTCAGAAAATTCTCCATCAACATACGCCAGTGGTCGTAATGACCATCAAAGCGTGGAATGAAGGGTTGCACATAGTTGTTGTTCTCTGCCATCACCCTTGCTGCTGCAAGACACACACAAAGCTGCTGCTTTTCACCTCAGGCCCAGTGGGGGCTCTGATACCAGATTGTTAGAGTAAGCAAAAACTAAAAACAAGAGAGTATGAGGCTGGAATGAAATTGATAATATAACTGAGAGAACAAGCTCTGTTAAATAGAGCGTACAAAAACAGATTGAGCTAAAATCTTGGAACAACTAGCTACCAACTACTCCCTAACATCATGGAATTCCTAAAGACTAGGTAAAACAATAGACTCCCAGTTCACTACCACTAGGACTTATTCAACTGAATCTCAATAAACCAAAACGTACACTAACAGAAAAAGTAGTTCCAAATTTGGAAAAACAAACGGTGCGCTTCGTTTTGGAGACATCTCCCACATCGATATAGAAGATTAGCTTATTATATCTCCTTTGCTGCGTTTTTCAACTTGGAGTTCTTCATAAACCTAGTTTAATCTTCGGTTTCGAGCGTGAATTGCAGATAAATTCTTTTATTCTTCGGTTTCAAGGACGACAGGAATAAATCGATAAATGGTCCAAAAAACAAATTTAATTCATTTTTTCCCTTCCTATACTTTCTGCTATTTGCTCCATTCAAGATTCCAAGGTGACTTTCGCTCTTTTCTGGATTTCTTTTTGCTGCTTGTGTCTCAAATTACTCACTCGGAAGTTAATTATCTTCATTGGCTGATTGTTGTTCTTCTTTCACTGTGTTGGGAGATACACCTGAGAGCCTTGCCCACCAACTGTTTAATGAAATGGGTCGCAGACAATCTCCCACTCTGATGTCTCCTCTGCTGCGTGTTTCAACTAGGAATTCTTCATAAACTTAATATTTTTTTTAATCCAAGGTTCTGAACTTATCAGGTGTCATGGGTGGGCCATCGCAATGAGTGACACATTTAAATCATAACCACATTTAGATTAATCTCCGCTCGCATTAGGTAGACCCGTAAAGAGTAAAGTGTTAGTCAAGTGATAACGCCATACAAGAGAAAGGATTTTCGAACCCCAAATCTATTTTAAGGAAATGAGAATGTCATAACACTCACACTAACCACTTTAATTTTCATAAACTTAATTTAATCTTCCGTTTCAAGCATGAATTGCAGATAAATTCTTTTCTTCTTCTGACAGTCTCGAGTTTTCAAAGATTTACATATGTTTTCATGGTTAAACATTTGTCATTATTGCTTGCTGCTCTATTTATCAGATGCGACCGCGTTCTGATTTTTTTATTAATCAAACAGTGCTTTCCAAACCATCGTAACAAGAAATCGGTTGGAAATTAATTCCCCGTAGTCCAACTGCTTTCATCAATACGAATAAGGCTGCTCTAACTTAGAACATAGTCTAAATTTATAAAGGGGTAATCATGTTAGTTTTGTAGTCAACTTTCATAAATACAAGCCCAAGATCTTCCCCACCTCTACCATGGGCCATCGCAACAATCGGACCTCAATCTTCTTATTGAATGTGTTTCACTATTTTATTTCTCTTTTTTGCTTTTCTTTTTCTAATTTTTTCCCCTTATTTTAATTTAATAAACTAAAAAGCCGAATCAATTGATAAAATTAGAAAGAGCTGGACATCCAATGGACAGACTAAAGGGTTTTGAAAAAGGGTCATTTTGATAAAAGACTTGACTAAAAATTATATAATATTCAAAAAAGGGAAGCATGTCGACAAAATTATCCTATGTTTATGCTAAAAATCTCTTCTTCTTTTTTGAGGTCGATTATGCTAAAAGTCTTGTGCTTTAGCTGAATTGCAGCAAAGAAACCGCATTATGATTTATTGGTATCGTTTCCAATGTCTAATTTATTTGGTGTTTATAAATGTCGAGAACTATTAATTACGAATATTTTATTCATATGAACACCTTATACCGTTAAATGGATTATCAAAAATATTCATATTCAAAAAATGTTTATACTAACTTTATTATTTTTATAAAAATCTTATTTAACTTATCAGAATATTAAACGATAGAAAATTATATTCGCTACTCGGTAGTATTAGTCACCCGTCAATAGGACCTTTAAATGTCAAATCTTATCGTCAATTTAGGTCATTTCGCCCCAACATGTATTAACACCACAACAAGAAGTATATTAAGCTCGAATAAAAACAATTTGAGAGATTTATCCACTTATCGTATATATAGATATCTTAATTTATGTTGTTAGATGAATGGACAAAAAAATATTTTTATTCATTAAGTGTTGATGTTGGATTCATTTTGTTCAGACTATATATAAACAACCAGATAACGAAAATCATCATTACTCGTTAGCAACAGCCATCTATCAGTGTCTGTGTGTTCATGAGTGAAAGAAAACGAGCATGGCCACTCAAATTTGGAAATTTTTCTCATTTTGACGTTTCATAACCCCAACTTCGACCTTCGCTTTGTTCATCTGTGTTTGGTATACTTTAACCGTGTTTGTTTGAGTATAAATTTTACATTGCCTGCTTTAAATTGGGAATAATATTTGAGTTAGGATACTCGTTTGGAGGGTGAAAAAGTAGTTCAAAAATTGGAAAAACAAACGGTGCTTGGCGTTTCGCAGATACTCCCACATTGACATAATATGTAGCTTCTCAACGCATTATATTCTCTAGCTCTGCAAGCGTAAACGTCCCCTTCGGGGGACATCCGATAAAATTGGAACGATACAGAGAAGATTAGCATGGCCCCTGCGCAAGGATGACACGCATAAATCGAGAAATGGTCCAAATTTTTTTTTAATTCATTGTCTTTCTCCCCAAACTCTCTGCTAATTGCTCCGCCCAAGATTTCAAGGTGAATTCATCTCTTTCTGGGTTTCTTTTTGCTGCTTCTGTCTTAAATTACTCACAGGGAAGTTATTTATCTTCAGTGGTTGGTTGTTGTTCTTCCTTCACTGTGTTGAAAATGCACCTGAGAACCTTGCCCACCAACTGTTTGATGAAATGTGTCTCGGACAAGATTTCAAGGTGACTTCAGCTCCTTCTGGGTTTCTTTTTGCTGCTTGTGTCTCAAATCACTCACTGGGAAGTTAATTATCTTCGGTGGCTGATTGTTGTTCTTCCTTTAATGAATTGGAAATGTTCCTGAGAACCTTGCCCTCCAACTGTTTGACGAAATGGGTCTCAGACAATCTCCCACTCCGATATCTCCCCTGCTGAGGTTTTCAACTGTGAAATCTTCATGAACTTTGTTTAATCTTCGGTTTCAAGCATGAATTGCAGATAAATTCTTTTATTCCTCTGTTAGTCTCAACTCTCAAGTTTTCAATGGTTTAAATATGCTTTTCATTTCCTAGTTTCAAAACCAATACATATGCCATTATTGCTTGCTGCTCTATTTAACAGATGGTGATTACGTTGGCTCTTCATTTTCGTTTTTGCCAAGAAATCAGTTGTGAACTTTCATTAATCAAACAGTGAAACCAGCATAGGTCATTGTAACAAGAAATCGGTTGGGAATCAATTCCAGATAGTCCAACTGTTATGATCAATGAGAATAAGGCTATTCTAACTTTGAAAAGTGAAAAATCACGTCAGAGTTGTAGTAAGCTTCGGCTACTGGGAGAATGTAAGGTGAGGAGTCTAGTTTCATGCTGAAAATCTCTTCGTTTTCTGGGTCGATTATGCTAAAAGTCTTGTGCTTTAGATGAATTGCAGCAAAGAAGCCGGATTATGATTGATTGGTTTTGTTTCTAATGTCTAATTTATATGGTATTTTCAAATCTGCTGGGCTATTAGTTGCAAGTATCATTGAATATGAACACCTTGCACCGATAAATAAATTATCAAAAGTATTCATATTGAACAAATGTTTATACCGACTTGGTTTTGCTTATATATGCATTATCTAACCGATCAGATGATGGAAAATCATATTTTCTACTCAGTAGTATTAGCCACCCGTCAATGAAATCTTTAAAAATCAAATCATATCATCTAGATAGATCGTTTCACTGAATTTGAACACATATCTAACACTACAACAGGAAGCATATTAAGCTCGGACGTCTCCCTTGAAATTAATTTTATTATCTTGCTCTAAAGTTACTAAAATCACGATCTAACTCCTTTGTTTCAAAGAGGGAGTGTGATCCACAAAAGCAGGCAAAATGATTGAAATCAAACCAATTATGAAGAACTTTTTATAGTGAGAAGGACAATGTGTTATTGTCATAATAATCGGAACCCACATGACTGTCAGAATCATGCTGCTAGTTTGACTCTATGTCTATTGAGAAGCTGTTTTACCAAATCTAAAATCCAACTTTTTTCACATGCGAAAGCATCAATAATAATCCAAATAATTGCAGTACTTGTGCAAAGGAGTGAATAGGGCTACATGTAAAGTTCAACGTACATTCTAAGAAGAGAATTGGGAAGCTTATTTGAATTGATTCTAATTTGTGCTTTGCTTATTTTGAGTTCGTGAGTCTACAAATTTGGTTATTTTGAGTTTGTGAGTCTTTATAATGGTATTGAGCGATTAATTTTGGATAATTTATGTAGGATTAATAGACTTAGAGTTATGTTGTAAAAGCGATTATCTGCTTTTACGGCTTCTTCTGTACCAAAAAAAATTAAAAATTCAACACTGTTCATACATAATCTGGTCTGCCTGATTAAAAGCAGAGTGGTCCCGCTTAAAACAAACCCAAGTTCTCAACTAGATAGAACATACAAGGGCAAGCCTCTACACAAAGCAAGACATCACTGCCCGATCACATCCGGTCGACTCGCACATTGCTAGGCCAACCACACCCTTGGCCAAACAAACAGCCTAGTGTTAAGCTGAAAGCAACAAGGGCCGACCACATTTGGTCAGCCTACCTACTGTTCGGTCGGCCAAATCAGAAATACTCATCAAAACCACACGAGGGCATGTGTCAACTCATGGTACAACGACATTAGTCTTACACCGAAGTATTCCACCAACGACATTCAATGCTACTATAAATATAAGGACACCTCCTCTCCAAAAAATAATGACAATTTTTCTCTTACACTACTTAAATTACTATAATAATACCTTACACACTTAATTTTACTTAAGTATCAAATACTATTAGGCCGACACCAAACTCGGTGCTCATTTGCTCTTACCTCTCTCCATGCAGGTCCAATCACTATAAGATGAGTATCCGAAAGAGTCTAATGAAGAGAGTCTAAATTAGACCATTGATTACACGACCAAGTACTTATTTTATATTTGAGTAAATATGTACCTAGTTTTACTTTTAATGGAGCGTTGAAATAAATATTTGACAGACAGTGAACTAAGAGAATGGACAAAACTGAACTCAAAATTTCGTAATTGAAACAAACAATTGAGAAAGACATAGATAAGAGACAAAATTGAACTCACAATTTCGTAATTTTACTTTTTACTTACTCTGGGGATTGAAATAAACAATTGAGAAAGACATAGCTAAGAGACAAAATTGAACCTAAAATTTTGTAGTTTTACTTTTACTGTGATAATTGAAATAAACGGTTGAAAAAGACATAGAGAAGGGACAAATCGAACTCGACATTTGAAATTTTGAACAAGTAACGAATGCGCCGTTCGAAATCCTAAAGTTCTACTCTAATTTGGCTATTATTAAATTATAATCTTAATTAGTTAGTTAATTGTATTCAATCAAAGCCATTAACTGACATCGTGTTTTCACAAAACACACACTTGTAAAACAAATCTACACAATAAACAAGCCACGAACACATCGATTCAAAACACTTCCATTAATTACCTTGATTTAACCACGTAATTTCCGACACCAAAACACATAGACAATATACAATACAATTATACAAGTAGCAATGAATGATATCTAGGTCGTCACTAAAGAAACTGGAAATACCGATGTTCTTTATGATATCGTATCAATTGAGGGGGTTGAAAATGATATCAAAGTCTTGATTGATGCTGCCAACAGAAAGAGAAGTATATCAACACCATGAAGGCTCAAGAAAATTGTTTACATATGTTCATACTCAAACTGGTCGGCCTGGTTAAAGGTCCAAAACTGATCAGACCTGTCCCCGCTCTACCAACCCCGGGCAAGCCTCAGCTCACGCCAATAAAGCCCAGAATCACCTAAGACGAACAAATCTGGTCGGCCAGGCTTACCAACAAGTCACAACTGCTACCCGGGACCACCATAGACACCTGTCAGCTCCCAGGGGCAGCAACATTTATCCCACATTGACAAACACCAACAAACACATTCAATGCTACTATAAATACAAGGGCATCCCCCTCCAAAAGGTAATGACAATCTTGCCCTCATGCTGTCTAAATTACAACAGTACCCTTCTACCTAACTGACTTAGGCATCGGAGACTGTTCGGCCGGCATCACACCGGTGTCCCTTTGCATTTACCCTCTTCCTGTGCAGGCCACCATATTTCGAGGGGGATCGCGAAGGAAGCTCAGCGAGGCAGGAGTAGGTTGATCCATTTCTTGCATCAACAGATTGGCGCCGTCTGTGGGAACCTGAAACAACAGCCCACGCTCTCTCACCAGATCAGTCGTCCCGAGTCATACCAAGGGTCATGTCGGACGAACGAGACGAAGGAGAGCTCAATCACACCCCCTTCACTAGGGGAAACACAACCGGGAGCGTCCCAGATGCCTACCGGCAGACTCTGGACGACCTAATGCGCGAGGTGGCCGCGCTGAAGGCACACAATGCCAAAATCGACGCGAAGAACCAACTCCTAACGGAGCAGTACGCAAGCACGGTTGCCCTCGTGAGGATGTCCCAGCGCGAGGGGCAACCGGGAGGGGAACTGGCCGACCGCTTACGGGTCGAGGAGAGACAGACAGACAGGCCACATGCTGCGCACACTGTAGTTGAAAGGTCAACGGATCAGCCGCGGAGACAGCAGAGGCCGAACCCTGCTTCCTCTGGTCGCCTCCTCATCCAACCAACGGGGGCAGGACCTTCAGGAACCAAGATCTACCGCGATGCCCGACAGCTGCTGGAAGAACGCCAAGTCGTGCCAGCTAGGCTCTCCTACGAAACGTCGGATGAACGAACCTCGTCAGTACGGCATCACGGCTCAACCGACCGCCAGGTCGCCACGGAACACCCGGACCACGGGCCGAGGGACAGAGGTTGCCAGACAACCAAGAAGAGCGAAACCCAATCACGAGAGCGTCCGGACGAGACCGACTCAACGGCCGGTAGTTACTCCCAGGGCAGAGAAGTGAGGGTCCGCCAGGACAAAGGCCGACGGCCGAATGAGACTCCCACACAACTGCCCAGCGGTCAGAACGCAGAGATTGAGGCCCTCCTGAAAAGAGTACGTGCCTTGGAAGCAAAGGAAGATAGGAGCAAGGCGCCAGCCTTGAAGAAGGCCAACCCCGGTCCTTTCTCGGAAAGACTCCTCCGCTCCCGTCACAGAACTGGGGTCAAGCCCCTCAAGATTGCCCTATACACCGGGAAAGGGGACCCCAACACCCACTGGAACAACTACACTTCTGCCTTGGCATACCGCGATGCCTCGGAAGACGAACAATGCCTCATTTTCAGCTCCACCCTCACCGACGCGGCCCTGAACTGGTTCTACCGTCTGCCGCCAGGCACAATCGATTCCCTTGAGGATCTACACTCTACATTCTTAAGTCAGTTCATGATCCAAACAGTCAGGCTCGTGTCCACGGACGATCTGTTCTCCATCAGGCAGAGGGAGGACGAGACCCTCCAAAAATATGCCGCAAGGTTTAGCTTGGAGTACTCCCGCTGCCAGGATACAGACGACAAGGCCGCATTCAATGCCTTTCGGAGCGGTCTCAAGGAGTCTCCTTTCAAATACGCGGCCCATACGGAAGAGTGGGGGAGCTATGCCGAACTTATGAGAAGGGCCAGCATCCATGCGAAGGCCGAGTTCTTCCACACTCCTCCGAAGGAGAGCAGAGTCACTCAGCCCAACCCCCCAACCACAAGCTCGGGAAGGGCTCAACAAAACTCCCATGGTCACGACGACAGTCGATCCGAGACCGGGAAGAGGAAGCTTCACTTTGATTCTCGCAATCAGGAGAAGCGGGGACGTTCGGGTCGCAACGACCGCGACTTTCACCGCGGGAACCCCCAGGAAGGCAGAGGATTGGTAGCAGAGGGCGCAGGCCCCAGACGCCGGTTCGAAACATACACGATCCTAAACACGACGCTCGACAACGTCCTACTAAGTGTGGAGGAGATGATCCCGAAGCCCAAACCTAGAAACCCAAACTACCGACCCGTCACCAACAAGGAGGCATTTTGCCAGTACCACAAGTACAATGGGCACACCATTGAGGAATGCATCGCCTTCAAGGACATAGTCGAACAGCTAGTCCGCGATGGCAGACTCGATCAATTCGTGACCCGAGCACAGGCCGCCCCGGCGCGCCTTCAGATCAACACCATCAGTGGAGGCCCGACTTTATCCTCCCCCATCACCTCAAACCGGGCCAGGAAGGGTTTCAACAGGGCTTCGCAATCTAGCCAGGTACTCAGCATCGGCGCCAGCCGACCCGGCAAGATCGCAAAGACCGGATGGAAACCTATCAGCTTCTCGGAGGAGGAGGAGCGGGGCATCGTCTTTCCCCATGACGATCCCCTGATCGTCCGGGCGCTAATATCAAACTGCGACGTAGGTCGCATTCTCGTCGACACCGGCAGTTCTGTCAATGTACTTTTTTGGGATGCTTTTCAGAAAATGGGTTTGAACGAGACAGAGTTAGACCGCAAGGTCACGCCTCTTCTTGGTTTTTCGGGAGATTCAGTCCTCCCCCGGGGGATTGTCACTTTACCAATCACCATGGGCTCCGAGCCCCTCACCACCACCGCGCTGACTACTTTCCTTGTGGTCGATTGTCCAACAGCTTACAACGCGATCCTCGGTCGGGGCCTGCTCAACCAGATACGAGCCATCGTATCCACTCACCTCCTGCTTATGAAATTCCCAACACCTTTGGGATCGGGCCAGGTACAAGGAGACCAGCTCTCAGCCCGGACGTGCTATGCCACTTCTCTCACTAAAACAAGCCCGCGACTGCCCGAGGCAACGGTGACACTTTCAGTCACAGAATCGGCACTAGGAGACGACCCCGTGGAGCCGGAATACATGGAAGTACTCAGGGGCAGCCCTCCGGAAGACCCCCGCGATTTATCTCACACGCCCCATGCCGAACCAGTGGAGGAGACAGAGGCAATTCCTCTTTCCGAGGCGCACAAGGACCGCCAGGTTCGCATAGGCTCGAAACTCAGTCCCACCATCCGCTCCGCCCTCATCAAGTTTCTTCAGGACAACGCTGAGGTGTTCGCGTGGTCTTACGCGGATATGCCCGGCATTTCTACCGATGTAATCTGCCACCGGCTCACCATCGACCCCTCCTTCAGACCGGTCGCGCAGAAACAACGAAGCTATGATGCAGAGAGACAACTGGCCATGCAGGCTGAGATCACGAAACTCAGCACGATCCACTTTGTCCGGAAGGCCATATATGCGGCATGGGTCGCTAATGTCGTCCTAGTCAAGAAACCTACGGGGCTATGGCGAATGTGTATTGACTTCACGGATTTGAACAAGGCATGCCCAAAGGACAACTTTCCGCTTCCCAAAATCGACATGCTGGTGGACGCGACGGCGGGACACGAGCTGCTCAGTTTCATGGACGCCTATTCTGGCTATAATCAGATAATGATGAATCCAGAAGACCAGATCCACACGAGCTTCCGGACCAATTTGGGGGTCTACTGTTACAATGTCATGCCCTTCGGTCTGAAGAATGCGGGGGCAACCTATCAACGATTGGTCAATTTCATGTTTGCCGACCAGATTGGCAAAACCATGGAGGTATATGTGGATGACATGCTTGTCAAAAGCAGGACGGCAGACGAGCACGTCCCCAACCTGGCCAGAATGTTCAAGGTCCTCAAACACTACAGGATGCGCCTCAACCCCGCCAAGTGTGTCTTTGGCGTGGGCTCGGGCAAGTTTCTAGGGTACATGATTAGCCAGCGCGGCATCGAGGCCAACCCGGAAAAAATCAGGGCTATCATGGACATGCAACCCCCTCAAACACACAAGGACATCCAGAGCCTCACGGGGCGAGTAGCAGCCCTCACCAGATTCATATCCAATGCGACGGATAAGTGCACTCCTTTCTTTAAGGCATTGAAAGGCAGGGGAAAAAGGGTCAACTGGACGGACGAGTGCAACAAGGCATTCGCGGAGCTCAAGCAATACATGAGCAGCGCGCCACTCCTAACCAGGCCAGAGGAGGGGGAACACCTTTTCCTTTACCTGTCCGTGTCCACCTCGGCCGTTAGCTCGGTCCTGGTCACCCGGAGGGCTGGGGCCGAGAATCCTGTCTATTACGTCAGCAAGGCTTTGCAAGACGCAGAAACCCGATACCCCGACTTGGAGAAATTGGCACTTGCACTGGTGGTAACAGCACGGCGACTGCGCCCATACTTTCAAGCACACGAAATCAAAGTCGTCACTAATAAACCCCTCCGGCAGGTCCTCCAGAAACCCGACACCTCGGGTAGGCTAATTAAATGGGCAATCGAGCTCAGCGAGTTCGACATCAACTATGTGGCAAGGACCGCAGAGAAAGGACAAGCGGTGGCCGACTTCGTCGCTGACTACTCCTATCAACCCACCCAGTACATGCCACCCGGGGGTACTACTGAGCAGGATCTTCCCGCCAGGGAAGAAGCAGGGAAGTCTACCTCTACCATCGACCCCACCCGGCCGTGTTGGACACTGTACGTCGACGGTTCTGCCTGCCACAGCGGATCGGGGGCGGGCTTAGTCCTTACATCCCCCGACCAGGTCAAGCTAGAGTACGCTCTAAGATTTAGCTTCCGAGCGTCCAACAATGAGGCAGAGTACGAGGCTCTGCTGGCTGGCCTACGCCTCGCCAGAGATATGGAGGCCCAACAACTACGCATTTTCAGCGACTCCCAACTGGTCGTCAGCCAGATCAACGACAATTTCGAGGCCAAGGACGCGTCCATGGCTCTATACTTGGCCCTTGCCAGACAACTCCTGACGTCGTTCACAAACTTTGAGGTTGCTAAGATACCGCGATCGGAAAACAGCCACGCCGATGCCCTGGCTCGCCTGGCATCCTCGCTGGATGACAAGGAAGGGAGACGAGTTTTAGTCGAGGTCCAACACCGACCTAGTACCAGACCGAACCCTGTGTACACCATCAACACTAGCCCGACATGGATGGACCCCATCAAAGCCTACCTGCAAGATGGCTCTCTCCCGGACAACAAGTTGGAAGCCAAGAGAATCAGAAGGCAGGCAACTCGCTACACAATTCAGCGAGACCACCTGTATAAGCGCGGATTCACCACCCCGCTACTAAAGTGCCTCACACCCCAACTAGGAGACTACGTGTTGCGGGAAATGCACGAGGGCATATGCGGGGACCATTCGGGCGCAAGAACTTTGGCACACAAGGCATTCCGCCAGGGATACTTTTGGCCAACGATGCTCGCAGATGCCACTGCTCTCACACAGCAATGCGACAAATGTCAGCGGCACGCCCAAACCCCTCACCTGCCAGCTGAACCCCTCACTTCCATGATGAGCCCCTGGCCCTTCTCACAGTGGGGACTCGATCTTATCGGGCCAATGCCTTTGGGCAAGGGCAAGGTAGCCTACGCGGTGGTGGCAGTAGACTATTTTACCAAATGGGCCGAGGCAAAGCCCCTTGCGTCCATCACGGCTCCTCAGATCGAATCGTTCGTATACCAGAGTATCATCTGCCGTTTTGGGATCCCGCACACCATCGTAACCGATAACGGGAAACAGTTCGACTGCAATCGCTTCAAAGCGTTCTGCCAGACATACGGCATACAGCTCCTCTTCGCCTCCCCTGCACACCCTCAGTCCAACGGCCAAGTGGAGGCCGTCAATAAAAATATCAAGTACAACCTGAAGAAGCGCCTGGATGAGGACAAGGGCAAATGGGCAGACATAATCAACGACGTCCTTTGGTCGCATCGTACGTCGTACAAAACGGCCACCAACGAGACCCCCTTCGCTCTGGCATTTGGGACAGAGGCCGTGGTACCCGTGGAGGTCGGAGAAACATCATACCGTGTCCTCAACTATGACCCGGGCACCAACGATCAGCAGGTTGCCCTCAACCTCGATCTCCTGGAGGAAAGGCGGGATCAGGCCAACTTGAAAAACTTGGCTTACAAGCAGAGGGTGGCTCGATACTATGACTCGAGGGTTCGACACAGAAGCTTCCGAGTGGGGGACTTGGTTCTCCGCAAGGTCAACCTTGGCACCAAGGACAAGGCCGCGGGCACCTTTGCCCCAAACTGGGAAGGACCATACACCGTGGCCAGAGTCTGCCGAGAGGGGACTTACGAGCTTCAAAATTCCGAAGGGAAGACACTTCCACATCCCTGGAACGTGGACCATCTCAAGTATTATTACAGATAAGTTGTTGTAAAACGCCGCAAGGCGCACGGCCCACGGCCATCTTTTGTAAACATGTTCTGGCATACCCAGACTAACCTATGAATAATATTCATCCACCAATCCATTCAAGTTTTATTACAAACCTTCCCAAGTCGTACTTTCCCGGCCTATGTTCCAACACTGACGGATACCGTCGGCCATCAGTGGCCGACCTACTAAGACTACAGTTCCCAATTATGGTCTTAGTCTGCCACACTTGGTGCTTATTTCAAATCCTAACACATCAGTTGCCAAAAATGTCCGTTTATTAAAATTAAGGTCACATTACACAGGCCTAAGCCAAATTACAATGAGATTGCGAATGCGCCCTATACTACTGGCCGTCGCCGCCCAGCTCGGTCGTTTCTTCATCTTCGGCATGCGGACTGCCTATCTTCTCAGTCTCAGTTTGGTCGGCCTCATCGGACTCCAGATCCTCCTCTTCATCGGGCAGAGGATTCCCGTCATCGTCCAGGTAATCCTCAACCCTCGGCGGGGACTTGAGCCAGGGGAAGGCAATGGAGACCCCCGGGTTAGACAGCAACAACTTCTTGTAGAAGCCATCCTCCAAGGCAGCCCCGAACTTCATGAAGGTCTTCTCGCATTCCTGAGAAGCCTTATATTCCTCTATCCCCACCTTTTTGGCCGAGATCAGCTGCTCGGCTAATCTCGCATTGGCCACCTCCTGCTCAGCCAACCTTGCCCGGGACTCTTCCAACTCGGCTTGGACCCGCCTCGCCTCTTCGGCCCTCGCAGCTGCTTCCACCTCCAGGGCCTTTACCTTCAGCTCAAGCTCCGCCTTGGCCTCGAGCGCCTGGTTGAACAGTCTTTGGTTGCCGGCCAAGGCGTGCTCCCTCCCTTCCACTTCTCGTTTCATATCCAAGGCTTGCTGCCTGAGGTTGCTGGCATGGCGGAAGGTCGAGAACACTTCTCCAAGAAACTGCACAAATCACAGGCCGCATTAGTCCCAAAAACAAAGATAATAACAACAAAAAGGTGAAACAGAAACTTACATGAGAGCCAAGCCGCATGGTCTTGTCACAACGGTCGGCAAAGTCCCTCGGCTGCACTTCGGCTATTTCACCCAACTCATATTGGGACCCCCGAACCACCGTGTTCATAAAGTCCAGCTGCGAGGGATGGAAGGCCGTGCTCAGGTGCCGCCAACTATCATCCACCTCAGTCGTCCTGACCAAGTCCGGCTCCCCTTCCGCATTGACGAAGTATGACTTGATCGACGAGTCCAGCGTCGGCCTTTTTAGCTTCTTCGGCACCTGTCGGCCAGCCAACAGGGAGGTCTGCGACGGCACGACCATGTTCCTCACCTGTTCCAGGGTCTCCACCTCGGCCTGCCTCTTCTGCCGCTTTTTCTCGGCCGGCTCCTCGTCATCCTTGTTTTCCTTCCTCTCGGCCAGTTTCTTCTTCTTCTTTAGTCGAGCCTCGGCCACAAACTTTCTCCTCTGCTCGGCCGCATCATCAATTTCGATGACGACCGGAGAACTGCCGAGCACCGCCTTCCTCTTCTCACCGGCCGACGCAGGGGGACTTGAGAATAAGGGCTCAAGGGGCTCCAGCGTTGCTTCATCCACATCAGTTGCCGGCTGTTCCCCGGCTTGACTGGACCCCCCGACTATCCGCAGCCTCGGGTTCACTCGGGCCGAAGACTTTGTCTTCAGCGGCTGCCTGAAGTCCACTCGGGATGACGCCCCAGCTTTCTGAAAGGATCTTTATTTGAATTTTTATTACTTCATTAATACTAAACGAAAAATGGGGATGAATTTCTGAAATTTGATCACATTTTTTATAAAATGGAAAAAAAAAAATTGTATATTTAAGCTCAATAAATATCCCCTTGAAACAAAATAAAACATGTATACATTTTACCAGCTCCTTTCACTTTCGCAAATCTAAATGCTCGATCAAATTTACCACGAATGCACTCAAAAGAAGCACAAGAAAACACCAACCCAAAATTAAAAACAAGTCCTTTTTGATCCTTCTTTTTTTTTTGCTTGTAAATATTTGAATATTGTGAATCGAATATATAACCAAGTAATTAATTGAACTCATCGCATCTGTGCCTAATTTCTCCTCGCCGGCCGGTCTGGATCCCGTGGACGCTGAGCTTCTCCATCGCCCTGGCGAACGCCTGGAAGAAGGCGTTCTGGTCCTTGGCGTACAGCTCCACGAAGGGGCGGGTCCTCGGGTCTCTGAACAACGCGTGGTCCGATTTCAAAACACCCAAGCCTTTCGGCAAGTTCTGGAAGTAGACGTTGTCGAATTTGTTCGGCGTCATGACATCATTGAAGACGGATAGCGTCGGGTTCTTTTTGAAATCCGCGCACGCGCTTTGTAACCCGGAGGCGAATCTCGGGTTGTATTCTGGGTCGAACTGCTTCGTCGTGCTGTAGTTGAAGATGCCGGTTGTGATTTCGCTGCAGTGGGTGAATCCGATAGTGTGAGCCCCGCTTAGAGCTACCATTTCTTGGATGGAGAAGCCCCTGGAGCCGAAGACGCTGATGAGCTGAGAGACGGGCATGGCGGGTCTGGGGAGGGTGCCATCCACGGCGGAGGCCTTGGAGACGCGGCCGTCACGGCGACCGAGTGGTACGTTGTAGAAGGGACCGCCCATCATTGTGACGAGATCGCGGGTGGCGACGGCGAGGATGTCGGCGCAGGAGACGGTGTTGGGGCAGGCGAGCTCGATGGCGGTTTTGGCGCGGACGATGACGTCGAAGGCGTCGCCGGGGAGGGAGAGGTTGATGTCGGCATCGCGCTCGGCTTTGTTGAAGGGGGTGGAGGAGATGAGGATGGAGCCGTCGCAGCCGTTGTGGAGGCAGTCATGGAAGAAGAGGCGGAGGGTGGCGGCGGCGGTAGTGGGGCTAGTGATCTGCTTGTTGGTGACGGTGTCTTGGACGATTTGGTTGAATCTGGGACACGATTTACGGTAATAGTTGGTGTAGAGTCTGGACTCGGCGACAGGAAGAGTAGTGAGAGTTAATAGAGATGCGAGGAAGACAATGAGGATTGCCGCCGCCATGATTGATGAGCTTCCTTTGGTGGTGGTGGTTGTGGTGTTGGCGGTTGAGCTGCCGTGGGTGTGCAATCAGCTCAGAGAAAGAACTGAAGAAAGAAAAGGAAAGTGCAGTGAGGAAGTAGTGAGAAAGATGAGTGGGTTTTACGAGGGAGAGAGGGAACGGGAGGGACACGCGGCGTTCTATCCACCGTCAATCACGGGAATCGTGCTTGGGCCCACTTAGCATCGGGCTGGATTCCGGATCGATGGTTTTGAAAAGACGAAAGTGCCCCTCATTATCTGGAGTTGAGAGATTACTAGTGTTGTTGGGATGTGATGTGATGTGGAGGGGGGAGGGTCTTACTAGAGTGCGGACCCTTCGATGAGTAAGTCCCAGAGTGCAGTGTCCATCGTACGGTTATGGTTTACACATTCTGAAATCTGTGTACTGTACACCGCCGAGCTTTTGAATAATTCTAAACTGGACAAAAAGGGTAATAATTTCTTAAATAACTTGAAAGAAATCCCACCATTAGTAATACATTTAAAAATATTTATCACATAACATACGGATACAAATTTGTACTAATTAATAATTAATTTAATCCAGAGTTTATTATTATTATTATTATTATTATTATTATTATTATTATTATTATTAATGCTTTTTGTGATTTAGTAGCTGTATTAAATTTGCATTGGATCGAGTTGTGTTCATCAAGTGTATTTCGTCAACGGGGGAGAAACGGGCGGCAAAGGTGATTTTACCGCGTATTTCGTCGGTCACGTGAAGAAAGATCATGCAGTGTTTCTCATAACACGTGTCAACATATCAACCGTTCAACATCAAGATGGGTGTTTAAATGGTCCCCCATTTCAATTTTGCCATCTCATGCTCCCTGCTTGTTACTAAATCATGAATAGCGACAATCCAGTTGAACTTACGGAAATAGGGGAATCAATGCCTCTTATCAACGGCCGTATTAATTATTTCCATCCTTGGGCGGCTTCATATGTGCTCAACTTACTTAGAGTATGTTTTTTTTATCTGAACTTTAGATCACGTTTAGAGGGGCCTTTTGGCTAGGGCAAGGCAGTTTTTGGCATGTAGTTCTTGAATTCAAGTTGCTGAATGGTTTGGGCAAGGTTTGCTTTGGGACTATTTTGGCCTCCTCCCATGTCGCCTAGGCAACTAACTCACTAAGCAAGAGCAACTCAACAACTACTTTGCTCGTCACTCATAATCAGAATTCAAAAAAATTAACAAAGCAATCAAACCCTAGAAATCAATTTAAATGAACAAATTCAATTGGGCAACCAATAAAAATCTAGAATTCAATCAAACCCAAAAATTTAAATATGAATAGAAATTAATTTGGGCATCACGGATAAAATTTAAATTAGACAAAAACTCAAACACAATAATCGTGGATGAACATAATTTATAAAAAAATTATTCAACCAAACACAACATTCCAAACATGCAATCATTCGCAGATGAACAAGAATTGGGGGAAAAAAACCAGAAGAAAACAGCAAACATGGACCAACAATTTGGAGTATTAGGCTACAATTTGGGAAAAAAACAAAAATCACTCAATCACTTACTCACGTTTGCCTACAAAACCTAGCACTCACTCAACTTTCTCTTGGCGATCTAACCTCTTAAACCTCTCGAACGGGAAGGTCTCACGATCATCGCTGGAACACAACAAACCCCCTTGAGCCTATCGTCGCTGGAAGCGTTGGAATCTCTCAACAGCCTCTCGACATCCTCACAACCTATCGTGAAACGATCGATCGAGCTCGAACCGATCCATCTTTCGCTGCTCTCTATTTCAATCGAGAAAAATTGAGAAAGTTCTAGACTCTCTTTTATACAAATGACCGAGCTGAAAACGATGTGTTTTTGTTTCATTGTTTTTAAATAAATGATTATATATTTTATTAGACTTATTAATGATTTTGATGTAATTTAAATTTTAGTAAAATAAAGTTTTTCATTATGATAATGTTTAATTTTTTATATATATTCATATAAGTTAAATAAAAAAAAAAGTATAATTAAATTGTATTCCAGATATATTATGTAAAGATTTCAATATATAATCTCTAGGAAAATAATTCAAATAAAAATTTGAATTCTTACATCTTGTCATTTCTCATTAGAAACACTAAATCTTATCTTAGACAAGATGTCATAAATAGTATCATTTGAATAGTTAAATCTTGCCTTTAACTTATTGTCCTTATCTTTACTATTAGAATACTTTTAGGGTAAAAAAAAAAATCGTAACATGATATTATTATTTCGCGTATTATAAAAGGTATATTACGTGCCAATATTTTAATTATATTTGATCAACTTATACTTGGATCTCTACGTTTTCAAGCATTGATCTCGATGCTTGAGATCAAGGTTTCCGATCAATGCCTGAGATCAAGGTTTCCAAAATAGAAACGTAGGCCGTCGAAAAATTAGGCAATTTATTGGAAAATTGTCAAATTGGGGATGAATTGGAGGAAGGAGTTGAGAAATACTTCAATGTATATCGAACAAATGTTAGTGTTTCAATTCTTCATATTTTAATATGATTGAATGACATAGTTCCAAGATAGGGTATATGAATAATATAAACACATGTATTAAATATTAAATTAAGAAAAATTTGATTGAATATCGGAATTCCATGTGGTTATGATCTCAAAGCTATCTCAAACCTAACTACATTTTCTCGTTAGTTATTAAATCAAGATTAAATTTTCACTCAAATTATACGAAATTTAGCAGACAAAGAACGTTTGGATTGAGTTTTCGTGAGCTCGGAATCGAAATCTAAGTTTAAATTCCAAGACTGTGTCTCTTGTTTTACTTTTCTTTCCATTGAGGAACAGAAGTAAAACAAGAGACTAAGAATAGTAGTAGCGGGCACCGAGTATTAGAAAACACTCGATTATTGTGCTCCAACCAAATACAATAAACAGTGGTAGATAGGGCGAGCTTCTTGATGGTGACAACAAGCGACTTCCCTCTCCATAAGATAGAGATAACATCCACAAACGATGGCCAAGGGGGGTTTCTCCAAGTTTCATCACATTTGCCAAGGACAACCTGACAAGACCCATCCCGATTATCCCTCGATAGTCGTGATGAATCCTGCTCCCGTCTGACAATAACTAAAAATTTCCGAAAGTAACCAAACTTATATACATACAACACACAACAAAACCCGAAAACATTGTCAGACAAGGGATAGTTAAGTTGTACAGACCAATGACGTCACAAGTTTGACTAGTCAAAGACAATACAGAGCATAGGTACTGTTACAGATAGGGGTCAAATTCCTACTCTGTAGAATGTCTGAGTGCGCGACGGTCTATTTATTCTTTTGCCTCGCTTGCCTCGTTTTTAGCCCTCGTACCTGTACACTGGCCTGGAGGGTGCATAAAACAATAAAGGTGTGAGTGGACAAAAATAACCTCTTATAAAAACATTTGCCAAAATACATTTCTTACCCTCCAGTTTTCACAAACATGCATGCATATCAAAAAACACGAGTAATAATAGGAAATCAATTAAATATGTTTAGTGGATCAATCAAAACAATTTCCACAAAATCACGGGACTTATTTCCATATCTTGTTGCTTAGAGTCACGTTTTATCCCTGCAACGCGTGCACATCACTTACCGATCCATATAATCCAGCACATCTGATCTGAGTCAAGCCTCCCCTGGGCTGCAAGACAAAGATCGTGCTACGTGACCTTTTCGGGGTAAACACTTCCATCCCGAAGGCGAGCGTTATCTCCAGGGTGCACTCCGGGGAAAAACATATTTTCTCCCGAAAGCCCTAAATAACCGCAACATATTATCATCACAAAAACCAGTGAAAAACAGTTGCATAAAAATCTAATCACATATCGACACAGGGTCTCAGCCCCAAATTAACCAAAGTCCCGATTTACTTTATAAATCCGAAATCATCAATATCATCATATAATCACATGGGAATACAAATCCAATCAGAAACACAATTCCATTGGGTCCCAACCCCAAAATATCAATTTCACGTAAATCCGTGCAACCGTAAACCCGAGTTGCCACGATCACGTAAATCCATAAAATCAATCATTGACTCATAATCCGAGTCCAAATATCATTTTCAATTTGGGCCTAGCCCAAAACATCATTTGCACGTTCCTCGTAAAACGTGCCCGAAAGACTGATTAAAATAATCACAAAATCACGAGAATACCAAAAATCATCAAATTCACATGTAACTCCAAATCCGAGTCAAAATCATTATTTACTTGGGTTCTCACGCCCACAATATCATTTTTAACCAATTTCATGATTTCTCGAAAATCGTGCCAGAATATAATAATATAATAATGTAACGACCCGTCCCGAATTCCGGGATTAGTTTAGTGACTAATCTTGATTAGTGAGGTTGAACGGTGGTTAGTAGGGCGGAATCGGACAAATTGTGCGAAATGACCGTTTTGCCCCTAGTCGTGGGCAAAATGTTGACTTTTTGTTCGGGCGGTCAAATGGACTTTGACCGATGACCGTGACGTAGTTCGGGACGTCACGAGTTCATAGACAGGCGGCACGTTCGATTCCGACATTCGTAGAGAAAGTTATGGTGTTCGGAAGTTGAGGGGTATTTTGGTAATTTGGCTTATTAGGGGCCAAATGTTAACTTTCTGACCGGGAGGTCCGATGGGCGAGGGCCAAGGACCGTTACGTAGGTATCGTCGATACGAATCCAACGACAGGCGGCATGCCGAAATCGGAGATCCGACGACGACGTTATGGTCAAGGAAACGAACTAACGAACCGAGGCCGGGATTAAAATAATAATATAATAATAAATAGTGACCGTTGACCCTACACACCTGGATGAGTGACAAGTGTCACTCATCCCTTGAAATCAGAATCCATGTTTTTGGGGGAGACCTCATGATGATGTTTAATTAGTTTTTAATTAATTAATTAATCTTTTAATTTCCATTAATCTCCATATTTTCCTTAACCGTGTACAACCAAATCCAATACTCTCCCAACCAATTCCTCTTCCATTGCTGAACCTGAGAGTGTGATTTTGTGAGTGTTTTGAGTGTGATTTCAACTGGGTAAACACGAGAGAGTGGCAGTAAGGAGGAACTGAGAATTCGAAAGATTGAGTTTTGGGAGGGAAAATCAAATTGGACGAATTGGACTGCGACGATCGAATTGAAGCTTACAAACATCTTCCTGAGGTTGTGACGAGTCGATCCACATCAAAAACGAGAAGGAATGGTGCCGTTTTGGCTCTGACCGAGCTTGGTGACAGAGGAAGAAATCGAGGCTGAGTCGTGGAGTTTGGGGCTGTGATTGATTCAATTGTTGTGGGGAAATGCTTTCTCATGATCCCACGATGCTTCTGGGATCATCAATTGAAGGAAAACGTTGGAGAATGGCAGAACTCCATTGTTGAACAGTGACGGTGCTCGAGCTTGAGTCGTGACGATTGGGCACAGGTTTGATGCAATTGATGTGGGGGAATTGTTCCTCAGGGTCCGTTGATGCTTCTGGAATCATCAATTGGATGAAACCTGCATCAATTGAGGGAGTTCCATGATTGCACAGTAACCGGGTGTTCTTCGTGGATCATCGTCGAATCGTGGGAATCTGGGTAAGGATTTGTGTAATTGAGTTTACAGACTTGTAATTGGACTTAAAACGAAACTAATGGAATGATCAATTGAAGGAATTAGGATCGAATTGACAGGATTGGAACCGGGTTGTGTCGCGGGTGAATTGGACCCGTTTACCAGACAAACGGGTTGGGCTGGTGACACTGTAGCAGGCGCGTGAGTTTCACGCGCAGCCACTCACGGCGGCGCGTGGCGGCGCGTGGGCACGAATCTCGAGGTGAGGTCAACATGACTTTTAATCCATTCGATGTAACGGACATTTTGGAATTGGTTTCGTGTCGATCGGACACCGTCTCGATAGTGTTCGGGATATCCGAAGGTTTTAAATTAAGTTTAAAAATAAGTAAAAATTCGGGAAAATTACGGAATTTTGATAGGATGTTAATGATGAGGTTAGTGACCCTCTAATGTGATTTGGACAGGATTGGGAGTCCCGGTGATAGTGGTGTGGCCCGGGAGGGCCGGTGGCACGCGTATCGAGGCACACGGTTAAAACGGTCTGTGAGTGGACTTTGGTTTTATAAATCCTATGCATGCTTAAATGTGTTATATGGTTTATATACATGATTTCTATGATGGTATTTGTGAGTATTGATTTTGGGTATGTTGCACGTATTTCGAGGTATTTTCCGTATTTCACGTGTATCGGGATTAACGGTTTATTTGTGGTTTTGCATGCTTGTGGTTAAATAAATATTATGATGAAATGGTTTTGAAATTGGAAATATGAACTCGGGCTTGAGGCCCACTTGTCTTGGAAATTTCGGACTTGGAGTCCATTTGAGAATCGGGCCGGGGGGCCCAGTTGGTTAATGAAATCGGGCCAGGGGCCCAGTTGGTATAATCGGGCTGAGACCCATTTGAGTTATGTTCTCGGGCCAGGGGCCCAGTTGATTGTGAATTCGGGCCGTGGGCCCAGTGGGTTTATAAAGTCGGGCTGCGGGCCCAGTTGGTTTACAAATCGGGCCGTGGGCCCAGTGGTTCATAAAATCGGGCATGAGGCCCAGTTGGATAATAAATGTGATTTCGGGTCAGGGACCCTATATTTTATAATGGTGATTTTGGGTCAAGGACCCTAAATGTAATTATATGGTTTTATGGAAATTTCGGGCAGGGCCCAATGGTAATGATGTGATAAAAGGATTTAATAAAACTGTTTTTCCATATACCATCTGGATACAAGGATATATGATGGTCTCCTCCAGATGTCTGGGACACTGGGGAAGTCACGGTGCATTGCCTGCGAGGGGTCATTATACGGAGCAGCCGGACCATATGATGACTCAGGAGCAGGATTGCTATGATTGACGTCAGGGACGTCAGACATCAGGGATGTCAGATATATGGACCCGGAGAGACCCCGGGCAGCACGCGTAGCTTGTGAAACCGTGAGACATGACGTCAGGGACGTCTAGCATCAGGGATGCTGGTGATGGTAATGGTAAACTACGAATTAATGAAATGGCTTTCCGGGTGGATTTATGATTGTGTGATTTTAATGAATTAATGTTCATTTATGGTAGTGGGTGGTGACCCACATGGTCGTATATGTATGGTGGTAGTATTCCACGGTTTTGGGCTGAGTTCCCACACTTGGTTTTTGGTTAACGGTTTTTGGGCTAAGGCCCTAAGGGCTCGGTTGAGCAAACGTTTTGGTTACTGGTTTTTGTGGCATGCATACGTTTTTATTGGAGGGCATAAATGTCTTATAAATGTATTTGATGAACTTACTGGTTTTTGTCCACTCACAGCTTTTGGTTTTAAATGCCCTTCAGGTTGATCACGGATGCGATTGCAGCAGAGACTGGGACATTGCACATCTCCTCCATCGATCCTTGCGCACTCTGGATGCCCTGTTTGGGTAGTGGCTCTTGGTCATCCTTTGTCTGACACCCCTTGTTGGACGGGAGCAGGGCATATTCCATGGTAATCCCGGGGGGATTGGGATGGGTCCTGTCAACTTAGTATCAGAGCACGGTTGCTCTATTTGTGCGCGCAGGTCGAGGGTGTGATGTCTCTTTGGGCTGCAATTCGTTATCAACCTGATGGATAGTGTTTGGGTTTGGACAGTGGATGGAGTGCGATTGGCCCGATACGCCGTGCGTTAATGTGATTCGACCCAAGTGGGGTTGATTGTGGTGAACTGGTATAGTGGGACCGTCGGTTCGGTCATGTGATATTAAATTGTTGTGCTGCTAGGTGCAGCCAGGTTCGGGGAACCTCATGTGAGTAATGGTCTAAAATGTGAACCCTTGTGGTGGTTTCTCGTGTGCGGGATGTTGGTTCATCGGAGTTGGCCGATGACCTAGTGGTGGAACCCACGTTGATGGGATGGTAGGATTGGATTTGATGTCTATTCGATGTCTAGACCGCGGGGTCGGTCAGGTTGTGAGTTTTATATTACGGAGAGCGGTTGGGTTCGGTGGAACCATAGGATATAATTGTGTAACCCTAGTGTATGAAGGATTAAAAAGATAAACCTTAATAATGATTAGTGGATGAGAACATGTGCTGCGACGAGCGGCTGAGGTCATGGATGACCATGTGGATGGCTCTGGTGAGTCTAGGCTGAACTATGGGATTCGATTTACGGATACGGTTCTGAGATAAATTGTGGAATCCCGTGTTGGATCGGGTATTGGTGTGATGTGTGGATGCGGATCTCGATAGCAATGACAGTTAGTCGGTAGTCATATGGAGATGACTGGCTATCAAGGGTAATCAGTGTGGTCATAATACTTGGGGACGTTCAGGGAACGTTCATTTTCCTGATGTGGATTGTCAGAATAGTGGTACCCATAGTCGTGAGGTACGGGATCGTCGTTCCGTATGAACGGAGATCCAGGGTTGTCTTATTTGCACACGGTGTGCAGTATGGATGTTTGCGGGGTTGGTACTTTTGTGCTGATGCTAGTATGGATGCATGTGTGCTGATACTAGTGTTGTTGATAGAGTGTTGGTGCTGGTACTAGGGCTGGTGCTAGTGTCGGTAATGGTGTTGACGATGAGCCACAAATTGGGGTGTGACTCCGTCATGATGAACATATGTTCGGTCCTTGAGATTCGGTATTGGTTGAGTGATGGACTGGATGGGTTCCAGTTAAGATTGTGCTGTGTTTGGATAAGTCCCAATAGTGGTGAGATAACCAGTAAGGAGTGGATTAAAAAGGGTATAATTGAGTAATCTTGGGGTGACGTCCCCTACGTCATGATAATTGGTGGATTTGGGGGAGTTGTTGGCAACTCCAAAATTTGTGCGATTTTATGTTTTTTTAAATATCCCTAAAATGTACGTGGAAATGATTAAAACTGGAAAAGACGAGGAAAACCATTAGTGGTATAAAGGTAGGAATTTGTAATTGAGAACTTGGGAAACCGAGTGTTGAACCTGTAAAGGTCGGGATGTGCGAACGGAACAATAGCGGATTGATTGTGGACACGGGGTTGTCCAAGTGAATTGAGGAGGTAGGAAGTCTAGTGGTTAGACTTGACGTCTTGTTGGGAGCATGTCTGTTTCCAACATGGTTGGAACCTTAGTGTCGAAGAGCGTTGTGATTGGGGAACGAGAGTGGTGCTCGTTTTTGGTGATTAGTATTCCGAAGTCATTGGGGTTGACTTCTTGCTTTCTGCCCTGGCAGACGTTGAGTGTAGTTACCAGTACGTTGAGCGTGTATTGGTTGGTGGGCCCAAGTGTAATTGCGGGTCATTAGGAGGAGCTACGTATTCGAAATTAGGTAAACGAGATTTTTCATTTTCTGCTTGGTGGCAGACGATGTCGGGGTACCTGGCGTGGTGAGTGCAGTGAGTTTTGTTGCATCCACGTAGGATGAGTTTTGACGTCATCATTTTGGATCATCCTTGGTTTTCCTAGGTGGAATGACAAGGATCGATACGAACTTGGGTGTGTGAGTCGTAATGACGGGATTGAACTTCTTTTCGAAGTGGACCCCGTATGGTATTCTACTCGGGTGAGTAGGTTTTCAAGGTAGTTGAATTTTGTCAACCTTAGACGTGTGGAGGTTGGATTGGCTTCCCTATGAAGTCAATCAAGTGTGTTGAACGGGTAACCGATAGGTTAGGTTTTAGTGTGTCTCGGTAAATGTGAATGAGATTTCGGGATTTGGAATCGAATTTCTGGGTGACGATTCAGGATTCGATTTTGGAACTTGAAAGTATATTTCCGGATTTGGGTACGGAATGATTATTCCAAATGCTAGCTTACGGAATAATGATTTCGGATTCGGATTTGGAAATGAGTTAAACTGTGATGTCTGGGTTTGGATCCGGGATTTCTTACGAAATTGCGGATTTGGATTCGGAATTGGAACTAGATGTTGGGTGGAGTTTCGTTTTGTCTCATGCTGGATTGGGCAAACGTACTCCATTATTGGAACGCGTTCGGCTATGACCTAGGTGGTTGTAGTCTGGTCATTAGATAGATGTGTGTACTTCGTACATGGTTCGAGGTACAATACTTGTAGACTTGTGATGTCTAGTTACGGTATACGGGATATACCCGAGGTGTGTTGGTGAACGTGTTGGTAGTCGGATTGGTTCCGATACCATGGGATTGGTTGTGGACCGGACATTACTATGCAATGGGTCATGGTAATTCCGATGTGTTTAATTACACACAGGTCGTTTGAAAGGTCGGTAATCGTTTACTAAGTTAAGTACGTTGGTGGCATGTGTAGCCACGAGTGAGTCTAGTGTCAGTTTTCGACTCACAACAACTGTGTGGTGACAGTTTGTCAGGATGTGTCAACATAGATTGTTGAGTGGGGTCAGCTGACTCCTAGTGGGAGTGGGAAAGGAACCGTCGAGTTGTTGCGTCAACGAGAGGGTTGATTTGACAAGTGGGGTCAAATTCGAAACAAGTAGTTTCAGTCATTCGACGGGGTCGAATGTAGTCGTTGCGTTTTGAGTATTAGTGGTACGTAGAGTGCAGACAAGTTTTGCCTGGTTAGTTGGTGTACGGGTGTACACGTGTTGTGTGGTCGATTCCACTTTCCACGGGGTGTTTGTGGAATCAGGGTAATCGAGTTTCGAGAGCGAAACTTTTTAAGGAGGGAAGTACGTTGAGTTTAGATCGGTTGGAATTTCGAGGACGAAATTTATTAAGGAGGGAAGATTGTAACGACCCGTCCCGAATTCCGGGATTAGTTTAGTGACTAATCTTGATTAGTGAGGTTGAACGGTGGTTAGTAGGGCGGAATCGGACAAATTGTGCGAAATGACCGTTTTGCCCCTAGTCGTGGGCAAAATGTTGACTTTTTGTTCGGGCGGTCAAATGGACTTTGACCGATGACCGTGACGTAGTTCGGGACGTCACGAGTTCATAGACAGGCGGCACGTTCGATTCCGACATTCGTAGAGAAAGTTATGGTGTTCGGAAGTTGAGGGGTATTTTGGTAATTTGGCTTATTAGGGGCCAAATGTTGACTTTCTGACCGGGAGGTCCGATGGGCGAGGGCCAAGGACCGTTACGTAGGTATCGTCGATACGAATCCAACGACAGGCGGCATGCCGAAATCGGAGATCCGACGACGACGTTATGGTCAAGGAAACGAACTAACGAACCGAGGCCGGGATTAAAATAATAATATAATAATAAATAGTGACCGTTGACCCTACACACCTGGATGAGTGACAAGTGTCACTCATCCCTTGAAATCAGAATCCATGTTTTTAGGGGAGACCTCATGATGATGTTTAATTAGTTTTTAATTAATTAATTAATCTTTTAATTTCCATTAATCTCCATATTTTCCTTAACCGTGTACAACCAAATCCAATACTCTCCCAACCAATTCCTCTTCCATTGCTGAACCTGAGAGTGTGATTTTGTGAGTGTTTTGAGTGTGATTTCAACTGGGTAAACACGAGAGAGTGGCAGTAAGGAGGAACTGAGAATTCGAAAGATTGAGTTTTGGGAGGGAAAATCAAATTGGACGAATTGGACTGCGACGATCGAATTGAAGCTTACAAACATCTTCCTGAGGTTGTGACGAGTCGATCCACATCAAAAACGAGAAGGAATGGTGCCGTTTTGGCTCTGACCGAGCTTGGTGACAGAGGAAGAAATCGAGGCTGAGTCGTGGAGTTTGGGGCTGTGATTGATTCAATTGTTGTGGGGAAATGCTTTCTCATGATCCCACGATGCTTCTGGGATCATCAATTGAAGGAAAACGTTGGAGAATGGCAGAACTCCATTGTTGAACAGTGACGGTGCTCGAGCTTGAGTCGTGACGATTGGGCACAGGTTTGATGCAATTGATGTGGGGGAATTGTTCCTCAGGGTCCGTTGATGCTTCTGGAATCATCAATTGGATGAAACCTGCATCAATTGAGGGAGTTCCATGATTGCACAGTAACCGGGTGTTCTTCGTGGATCATCGTCGAATCGTGGGAATCTGGGTAAGGATTTGTGTAATTGAGTTTACAGACTTGTAATTGGACTTAAAACGAAACTAATGGAATGATCAATTGAAGGAATTAGGATCGAATTGACAGGATTGGAACCGGGTTGTGTCGCGGGTGAATTGGACCCGTTTACCAGACAAACGGGTTGGGCTGGTGACACTGTAGCAGGCGCGTGAGTTTCACGCGCAGCCACTCACGGTGACAGGACCCGTCCCAACTGGACGTCAAAAACCGTACCCGGTCCTGCTCCCGTCTGACAAGTCAACAGAAAGTCCGAAACTACCCTTCAATACCTGCCAGACAAGGGAATTTTTGCGCCTGTGCCCGCACATACCTCCACCTCTAGAATAGCCTCGATCAACGCGCCACGACCTGAAGGGTTAACAAAACAGAAAAGGTGTGAGTGGACAAAAATGACTTCTTATAAAAACATTTACCAAAATACATTCTTACCCTCCAGTTTTCACAAACTTGCATGCATATCGTAAAACATGAGTAATAGTATGAAATCATTCAAGTATGAACAGTGGACCGATAAAATCAAAACATATTTTCCCATGGTCCACAAAAACTCATGTTCACCAAATCAGTTTAACATCTCAAAAGTTCACAATTTCTTTAAATCATTTTAACCGCTAAACCACGGTTTCCTCAAAATCATTTTCCATAAACCACGGGACTTATTTCCATATCCTGTTGCTTAGAGTCACGTTTATCCCTGCAACGCGTGCATATCAATAGGCTCAAGGACCGCTCAAAATCCGAGCATCCGCTGCTGTGAACACATCATCAGTCAGCAATCCGTCGCTGGGAAAAACCTCACCAGCCGACGATCCGGATCTCGTGAACACATCACTTACCGATCCATGTAATCCAGCACATCTGATCTGAGTCAAGCCTCCCCTGGGCTGCAAGACAAAGATCGTGCTACGTGACCTCTTCGGGGTAAACACTTCCATCCCGAAGGCGAGCGTTATCTCCAGGGTGCACTCCGGGGAAAAACATATTTTCTCCCGAAAGCCCTAAATATCCGCAACATATCACCATCACAAAAACCAGTGAAAAACAGTTGCATTAAAAACCAAATCATATATCAACACAGGGTCTCAGCCCCAAGTCCCGATTTACTTTATAAATCCGAAAATCATCAATATCATCATGTCATCACATGGAAATACAAATCCAATCAAAATCACAATTCCATTGGGTCTCAAGCCCAAAATATCAATATTACGTAAATCCGTGCAACCGTAAACCCGAGTTGCCACGATCACGTAAATCCATGAAATCAATCACTGACTCATAATCCGAGTCCAAATATCATTTTCAACTTCCTGACTCATAACCCGAGTCAAAACATCATTTTCAATCCGGGCTTAGCCCAAAACATCATTTGCACGTTCCTCGTAATACGTGCCCGAAAGACTGATTAAAATAATCACAAAATCACGAGGATACCAAAAATCATCAAATTCACATGTAACTCCAAATCCGAGTCAAAATCATTATTTACTTGGGTTCTCACGCCCACAATATCATTTTTAACCAATTTCATGATTTCTCGAAAAGCGTGCCAGAATATAATAATATAATAATCACAAAACCGAGAAATCACCGAATTGAAATACCAATCATGCCAAAGCATATCAAATCATATAATAAAGCATTTTAAATCATATATGCATGCATCACAGTTAGAAAACCAAAAGTCCACTCACACACACCGTTCAAAACGGTTCGTTTCCGAGCTGCACGTTTTTCCGTAAAATCTGGAAATCACAACTCCTGCCCAAAATCATTATAGAGGGTTACTAACATCTCAAAATACATCATATAATTTTCCCCAATTTTTCCGGAATTTAAATACGTATTTAACTCGTAAAACAAAACTTCGGATACGCGGAACATTATCGAAACAATATCCGATTTCACCGAAATCAACGTCAAAATGTTCGTTACACTGAGAGGATCAAAAGTCATGTTGACCTCACCTTGAGACTAGGCCGGACGCGCCCTCACGCGCCGCCGTGAGTGGCTGCGCGTGAAACCCACGCGCCAGCTACAGTGTCGTCGTTCAAGCCCGTTTGTCTGGTAAACGGGTCGTTCAACCCGCGATCAGACCCGGCTGGTTTTCAGTCAATTCCACACTGTTTTCATCAATTGAGCATCCAGTTAGTTTCGTTATAAGTTCAATTAGGGTTCTGTAACCTTAATTACTTGAAACATTACCTCAATCCTCACGATCAAGGATGAACAATCGAAGAACCTCCGGCCACTGTTCATCAGTCGAATTACCTCAATTCCACAAGATTTCCCCAAATTGATTCATCAGGAAGCTTCATTGATCACAGGTAAACCTTTCCCCCAACTCAATTGGATCAAATCATTGCTCAATCCTCACGACTCAAACTCGAACATCCGAACAGTGTGCAACCATGGAGTTTCCACCTTGGCCACTGATTCCTCCCAATTGACGAACCCAGAAGCATCAATGGACCATGAGGAATTGTTTCCCCACCTCAATTTCGTCGTTTGATCACGCATTGATCACGACTCAAGCTCGATATCTCCCACTGTTACCAAACCCGTTCAGAGCCAATTGGGCATGAATTCCTCTCGTTTTTGATTTGAAACAACTCGTCTCAACCTCAGGAAGCTATTTCCAATGTCCAATTCGATCATCACAGCTCAATTCGACCAATTCGATTTTTCCTCCAAATTTTCTAAAACCCGAAATCCCAGTCCTCAGCTCTCAATTAATCCCTCGTTTTTCCCAGTTCAATTCACTCTCAAATGCTCACACTTTGGTTCAGAAATGGAAGAGAATTGGAGGTTGGGAGAAAACTGATTTGTGGGTTGTACACGGTTGAAGAAAATATGGGAGGTTAATGGAAATTAGGATTAATTAATTAATTTAATATAATAAAACATAATAATTAGGTCTCCCCCAAAATCATGGATCCATGTTTTGTGCCTGATTTTAAGGGATGAGTGACACTTGTCACTCATCCAAGTGTGCTCAGTCACCGGGTACTGTTCATTATTAAAATATTATTTTATTCCCGGTTCGTTCGGTTAATCGAGCCCGATTCCGTGACCATAACTTCGTCGTCGAATCTCCGATTTCGGAATGCCGCCTGTCGTTGGATTCGTATCGACGAGACCTACGTAACGGTCCTTGGCCCTCGTCCGTTAGACTTCCCGGCCAAAAAGTCAACATTTGGCCCCTACTATGCCAAATTACCAATATACCCCTCAACTTCCGAACATCATAACTTTCTCTACGAATGTCGGAATTGAACGTGCCACCTGTCTATGAACTCGTGACGTCCCGAACTACGTCACAGTCATCGATCAAAGTCCATTTGACCGCCCGAACTAAAAGTCAACATTTTGCCCACGCCAGGGGCAAAACGGTCATTTTGCACGTTTCGTCCGATTTCACTCAACGAATCCCCGATAGTCATTCTAATTCGTAATTAATTAATATTCAATCCCGATATTCGGGACGGGTCATTACACACGGCGGCGCGTGGCGGCGCGTGGGCACGAATCTCGAGGTGAGGTCAACATGACTTTTAATCCATTCGATGTAACGGACATTTTGGAATTGGTTTCGTGTCGATCGGACACCGTCTCGATAGTGTTCGGGATATCCGAAGGTTTTAAATTAAGTTTAAAAATAAGTAAAAATTCGGGAAAATTACGGGACTTTGATAGGATGTTAATGATGAGGTTAGTGACCCTCTAATGTGATTTGGACAGGATTGGGAGTCCCGGTGATAGTGGTGTGGCCCGGGAGGGCCGGTGGCACGCGTATCGAGGCACACGGTTAAAACGATCTGTGAGTGGACTTTGGTTTTATAAATCCTATGCATGCTTAAATGTGTTATATGGTTTATATACATGATTTCTATGATGGTATTTGTGAGTATTGATTTTGGGTATGTTGCACGTATTTCGAGGTATTTTCCGTATTTCACGTGTATCGGGATTAACGGTTTATTTGTGGTTTTGCATGCTTGTGGTTAAATAAATATTATGATGAAATGGTTTTGAAATTGGAAATATGAACTCGGGCTTGAGGCCCACTTGTCTTGGAAATTTCGGACTTGGAGTCCATTTGAGAATCGGGCCGGGGGGCCCAGTTGGTTAATGAAATCGGGCCAGGGGCCCAGTTGGTATGAAATCGGGCTGAGACCCATTTGAGTTATGTTCTCGGGCCAGGGGCCCAGTTGATTGTGAATTCGGGCCGTGGGCCCAGTGGGTTTATAAAGTCGGGCTGCGGGCCCAGTTGGTTTACAAATCGGGCTGTGGGCTCAGTGGTTCATAAAATCGGGCATGAGGCCCAGTTGGATAATAAATGTGATTTCGGGTCAGGGACCCTATATTTTATAATGGTGATTTTGGGTCAAGGACCCTAAATGTAATTATATGGTTTTATGGAAATTTCGGGCAGGGCCCAATGGTAATGATGTGATAAAAGGATTTAATAAAACTGTTTTTCCCTATACCATCTGGATACAAGGATATATGATGGTCTCCTCCAGATGTCTGGGACACTGGGGAAGTCACAGTGCATTGCCTGCGAGGGGTCATTATACGGAGCAGCCGGACCGTATGATGACTCAGGAGCAGGATTGCTATGATTGACGTCAGGGACGTCAGACATCAGGGATGTCAGATATATGGACCCGGAGAGACCCCGGGCAGCACGCGTAGCTTGTGAAACCGTGAGACATGACGTCAGGGACGTCTAGCATCAGGGATGCTGGTGATGGTAATGGTAAACTACGAATTAATGAAATGGCTTTCCGGGTGGATTTATGATTGTGTGATTTTAATGAATTAATGTTCATTTATGGTAGTGGGTGGTGACCCACATGGTCGTATATGTATGGTGGTAGTATTCCACGGTTTTGGGCTGAGTTCCCACACTTGGTTTTTGGTTAACGGTTTTTGGGCTAAGGCCCTAATGGCTCGGTTGAGCAAACGTTTTGGTTACTGGTTTTTGTGGCATGCATACGTTTTTATTGGAGGGCATAAATGTCTTATAAATGTATTTGATGAACTTACTGGTTTTTGTCCACTCACAGCTTTTGGTTTTAAATGCCCTTCAGGTTGATCACGGATGCGATTGCAGCAGAGACTGGGACATTGCACATCTCCTCCATCGATCCTTGCGCACTTTGGATGCCCTGTTTGGGCAGTGGCTCTTGGTCATCCTTTGTCTGACACCCCTTGTTGGACGGGAGCAGGGCACATTCCATGGTAATCCCGGGGGGATTGGGATGGGTCCTGTCAAATAATCATAAAACCGAGAAAATCGAGAAATCACCGAATCAAAGCATCAATCATGTCAAATCATAGAAAATCATATAAATAAGCATTTTAAACCATATATGCATGCATCACAGTTAGAAAACCAAAAGTCCACTCACACACACCGTCCCGATTGTTCAGCCTCGAGCTGTTCGTTTTCCTCCGAAGTCCCGGGAATATTCCAGCCTGTCAAACAAAATGATTTAAGGTTACTAGACTCTCATATTTTCCTCATATAAGAATCCCTTAATTGTCAGAATTTTATAATATTATTTTAATATAATTTAAACGTGTCAGGTACTCGGAACTACACTGAAACCATATCCGATTGACCCGAAACCAACGCGGATAGGTTCGTATCATCGAGAACATCAAGTTTCATGTTGAACACTTTGCCGGAATCCTCCCCACGCGCCGTCACGCGCTGCCGCAAGCGGCTGCGCGTGAAAGCCACGCGCCTAGCACAGTACAGCTACAGTGCATCGTTCTCGCCCGTTTGTCTGATAAACGGGTTGAAATACCTGCGATAGGATCCGATGCAATCTCAGTCAATTCGACCTCAAATCGATCCGTTCTTTCAACTGATCTCATCTACTCTAACTTCATTTTAGTTCTGTGAATTCAATTACCTCAAGTAAGGTCCAAATCTTCACGACTCACGATCGAAATTCGACGGGTCTCCTATTCGGGTTTCACGATTCCGTGCCTGATTTTCAATTAATTCATATGGTTAGCATCGTGAGAGTATAAGGAACAATTTTCCATGATCAATTTCAAACGAGCTTACCTCTAAGTATCTGAACTCAAGGTCGATTTTTGGCAGCCATGGCAGCATCTGTTCTTCCTCAATTCGACACGATTTCTTCTCGTTTTTGTTGCAAAGCTTTTAGTTTTGATCCTAGCAACTTAATGAAATCCTCAATTGCTCTTCTCCTGGCTCCCAAATCCGAATTCGATTTTCCCCCAATTTTCCAGAATTTTCGAAGCAAAATTCTCTCAGTTCTCTGAACCTCTCGAGTCCCTCTCTCTCAGTTATGCTACTTAGATGTTCAATTGCATAATGACGACGAGTTTGGGGTTTATCACGGGCCAATTGAACATAATCATGGTTCAAGCCTTAATTTGGGGAAAAGTTGTCAAAAGGGGATATCATTGTGTTTCCCTTAAGACCCGATTCTGTGTTTCCTGAGGTGAGTATCAGACAAAAGACAAGTCTGATCAAGGCCAAAAGACCATTTTGCCCTTGGTTGGACAAATTACCATTTTGCCCCTAGCCTTCCGTGACCCGTAACGTTCGTAACCGAACTCCGTTTTCGACTTGCCGCCTGTCGTTGTACTCCGGGCATCGAGACCTACCTAACGGTCTTCGAATCGTGTGAAAATTAGTTGGCAAACAAAAAGTCAATATTTTCCCCCCTTTTTGCCCAAATTATGAAAATGCCCTTGGGCTTCCGAACGTCATAACTTTTTCCCAGATTGTCGGAATTGGGCGTGCCACCTGTCTATGGACTCGTGACGTCCCGAACTACGTCACGGTCATCGGTCAACATCCGTTTGATTCACCAATCAAAAAGTTAACAATTTGACCATACTATTCACAAGGGTAAAAACGTCATTTATTCATTATGTTACAAAATTACATTTTCTAAATTTTCGGGGCGTTACACAACCAGACAAATATCACAAGTTACTGGACAGTTAAAAAACAAATCTTCATGAGCTTCAGGTTTCCTACCACACAGAGAACAAAGAACATTGGGACGAGAAGTAAAACAAGAGACACGGTCCAAAGTATCAAGACGCCCTATCTTGGAAATGGTAAGACACACATTTAAATTCCAAGATAGGGCGTCTTGATACTTTGGACCGTGTCACTTGTTTAACTTCTCTTTCCAATGTTCTTTGTTCTCTGTGTGGTAGGGAACCTGAAACTCATGAACATTTGTTCTTTGGCTGTCCAGTAACTTGTGATATTTGGCTGGTTGTCCTTGGCAAATGTGATGAAACTTGGAGAAACCCCCCTTGGCCATCGTTTGTGAATGCTATCTATGTCTTATGGAGAGGGAAGTCGCTTGGTGTCACCATCAAGAAGCTCGCACTATCTACCACTGTTTATTGCATTTGGTTGGAGCACAATAATAGAGTGTTTTCTAATACTCGGTGCCCCATACTACTATTCTTAGTCGTATTATTGATTTGATTCGTTTGAAACTCTGTAATGATAATTTTAAGTTAAATGCTGGTAATATTCAGGTTGTTAGAGCCTGAAATTTATCTATTACTCAGTAAGTTGATTAAGTTGGTTTGTCTGTTGCCTAGTTCCAAGTTTGTTCGCTAGTTCTTATGGGTTGGCGTTTGTCTTATATTTCTCACTAGATGAATTATTTTTGCCATCTGAGGCTTATTGTTGTTGCATTTCTAAATTCTTCTTAGAACTTACTCTTTAATACAATTTTGATTTATAAAAAAAAAGTTTAAAATCCAAGACTACAATGATAAGACACATTAAAATGACCAATATAAAACTGGGCACATTCACTAGCATTCCTCCATATTTAAATCCTCTTTGCATGCCAGTGGGGTTTTATTGGTTTAGAGTCCCAAGTACGAAAAAGGACATTGAGAACAAAAGGGTGAAAACGTTTGAATGAAAACAAAAGGGCCCAAAACAAAAAGGTTTGTTGAAATTTACAGAGGCTGACAGCTGGACAGATGGGATATGCATGTGCATGTTGGCCCCACGTAAGCTGGTTTTGTTCCCATGTTTTAGTCTATTTGGTAAGTGACGACAATATGTGCATCAAGGATTCAGCAAAAACAACTCGACGGTGGATATCTTCATATGAGGAAATGCTTTGTCTTTATCAACGGTGACTGATTCAGTGATTCGTCTGATCGATACAGCTTTTCTGTAAAACGTGTTTTTCTGTAATTGACAATTTGACAGCAACTAGTCCTTAGTGTCACCACATTCACAGGCCATTATTGGAAGTAGGGATTGGCTAGAACTATTAAAAATTGTTCAGTTTCAAATTATTATTTATATAATTATAATTAGATAATAATTAAATGATATGAGAATATAAGTTACTTAATTAATAACAATTTAAATTTGGATTCATTAATTCCAAATTTAATAAATATATTAATTTTAGATATACTATTAATACAAATTAAAAATAATAAAAATAAAAGCATACTCTGATATATTCAAATAAATACATATATACTTAAAAAAAGAATAATAAAATATTATTAAGTAGTAATGTTTGTTTTATAAATTTTAATATAATGGTGGTGATTGCAATCCAATCCTCGCAAACTTAATATATAAAATTTTGAGTATTGATTATTCTGTTATTTTTTGTATCTTTGTTTTTTTATTCTTACAGTTTTTTTTAATGCCTAAACAGTTTTATTTCTAATTTTAAAATATCTAAATCGTATCGAACCGTTAAAATTTTAATTGTTTGAATTTGGATATTGACAATAAAATCATTAAGATAACAAAATCCTATAAAATATTGATAAGATATCAAAATCATTTAGATATTGATAAGATAATTTATTACGTGTAAACAACCGATTAATTTTCAAGATTTATTATCTCTTAGTAATCCCACTTTATCACAGTTGTAAAAATAAAATCCTATAAAATATTGATAAGATATTATTTAAATTTAAAACACAAAATTGATAAAATTGGAAAATTTGTTTTGGCATGTAATTATAAATAGATCATTTTATTAGAGTCCAATATATAAAGTCCACCATAGTAAATAAGAACAGTAACTGTAGAACCATGTAATATTTTTACTGTTTTTTAATCCATACCATAGGTTTTAGTCCATTGATTTTAAAATAAATTACAAGCATGCCATTTAATTGCTCTATATTATGAGCGTACAAAATTTCATTATTTTAAGGTTTTACAAGCAAGGATCAATTTTGAATTGTCTCTATTTGATTGTTAAAACTTTCAAATTTGAATTTGATCATATCAACGATGAGAGATGAAGGGGGATGAAGGGAATCAAACTATATATAGGCTTCATATTTAAGGTTAGCCTATAATTTAAATTACTTGTTCTTGTGGAAATTATGTAGAAATAAGTTATTGGAAATTATTAATTTTGATTTTTTTTTCCTTCCAAGGTTTTTGATGCGTTTTTTTTTTCACCTTCATCCATTTTTTTTTTCAAATATCAATTTTTTGATTATGGCCACGAGATCAATTTAGGATACATGAATTTTCATATTACAATTTACCTATCACGGTATGGTAATCGAAGCTCTACAATAAAGAATTTCTATTTTAATTTTAATTTCGTTAGTGTGTAGTGATAAGGTATATTATACATGTGGGTGGATTGGTTAAGTAGGTGTGTTGGATTCAAATACTTATAACATAAACTTATAACCTCCTTTTGAATAGGCAAGTTATCGACTGAATCGATCTCATGTTGCTATGGAACGAAACTGTTGAGGAGCGAATTGCAAGGATTGTAGAGAAGGAAGCGCGATAGGAGACTAAAGCAGCTTCGAGCAGAACCATTTCTTCATCGCTCATAGTCTCAATTGGATTTCGGGCAGACGACATTCTTATTGTTCTTGAAGGGCGAATCAGAAAATGACTCTGGAGATGAATCAGTCAATTTGGGAGAGTTTGTGGATACGTGATCGTTAGGAGCGCTACGCTTGTAGGGCAAATTATCTTTGTGATTTTTGTGAATTTTCAAGTGTCAGAATGATAATTTGTTGTAGCCTTGTAGGTAAGCTTTCCCAAACTAATTTTTCAAAAGGATAGTGATCAATTGTTGATGAATATATGTAAAATACTTCACAGAAGTCAGGGACTCTGACAAAGAACAACAAACGGGGCCATTGTTATTTTTAATTTTGTTTTCAATTATTTTTTATTCATTTAGTAAATTATGTTGGTTGGTTTGTAGTAGGTTAAAGGGTATAAAAGGTATTAGGAGAATAAAAAATGTAATTGCATAACCCAAAAAAAAAAAAAAAACTTAAATGGAATATGGTAAATCAATAAATGAACAAATTTATAAGTTATACCTAAAAACTGGATCAATTTATAAATAATTCTAAAATATTGTAATAAATAGATTTTTAAGTTTACAAAATTTGAATAGTAATATTTAAAGTGACTAATTAGTTAAAATTAATTGAAAAATATTTTTTATTATTAATCTAAATAGAAACAACTTAAAGATAGAAATTTAAATACAACAAGTCAAATATAAGAAATTTAAATAGAATAACTTAAACATAAAAAACAGGGGCCTCACGGTTTAATCCATCCTAAAATACCAGCTATATTTGGCTGGTCATTTAATTCAAAGATCAACATTTAGTCTTTAGGACACATTTAAAACGCTTGTGGTAAATGATTTTTTATCCAAAATTCCTAAATTTTACTCTTTAACCCTTTAAGAGGACATTGCAAGAGATGACTAGAAGAAATATAATAAAGAAAGAACATGGTAAAAAAATTTCTACTTCTATTTTCATTCTTCCTTCTTTATTTCTTCTTCTCCATACCACCACTTTATTTATTTTTCTCCCATACTTTTTCTATAATTAAAAAATTAAAAATTAAAAACTAAAAAAAAAACCGAAAAATAATTATCAAACTCTTGTAGTTACTAACATTCGAATTCAATACAAACACAGAGTTACGAGCAACAAATAAATATTCAAATGTGTCAAAGCCCCAAAGCAACAAACCCAATATTCTCCCATGATGTATTTTACAAAGAGTAATAAAAACCCTTAAAATTGCTCCAACAAAAAAAAAAAACTAAAAATAGAAACCCAGTTTCACATCTCGACCTCATCAACCCTAACTCTCAACACACAATGCACGAGCTGCAATCTTATTCAACCACGAAATCGACGAGAAATTCCACGAAACTTCATGATTCGAATTCCGCATCATCAAGAGCCCAGATCCCCTGCTCATATTTCACGTACTTACGCTTCCTCATGGCGTCAACGAGCCGCGAAGTGTAAGAATTTCCCACAATTACCTTATACTCTTTCCACCATATCATGAAGCTGCTCTTGCTCAAGAAAATATCCGGCGTGACACCAAAATTTTCGAGTGTACGGAACACATAATCCTCAAAATTTAGCAACCCTCTCTTGCAAGAATCCTTCACTTGTTCACTTGAATTTTGATCCTTCAAATCCCTACACAAAATGAGAGCCTGCTCAACCCGTGACCAAAAACAAGAGTCATCATTCAAACTAGAAGCCACATTCTTTGCTTTGGCCTCTTTCTTTTCCTTGTCACGCTCTTCTTTTGACTTGCTCCCCTTTTTCCCTTCCCTCCAATCCTGCTCCTCCTTCTCTTCATCCCTCTTTTCCTTCTCGTCGAGCCATTTCTCGAGCAGAACGAAATGTCTAGGCCGCTTTTCGTTGACATAATCTCTCCCACCTTCCTTGTAGTACTCCGCAATGTGAAGTGGCTCAACCAACCTCTAGTAGGTGGCTCCTGTCAAAAGCCACCGAGTCCGGAGGTAGGATTCGCCTTCTTTTTGGGGCAAATTCTCCACCTCCGCCACCTTATCCTCCCAATAAATCGACAAGTTCTTCTTGTACCCCTCCACATTGATGTCACAAAAGGAACGCTTGTTTTTGTACATGTCATAGTAGCCAAATTCCAAACGCTTGGACTCCTTCTTGTACCACTCCAATTGAGCCATGGACATTTTTAGGTCATCTAATTTCTTGGCGGCATTGGAAGCCCTTGTCTTCTGGATTGCTAGTTTGCGTTCATGTGTCACCATCTTTTTTATCAGACCCTCCATTGCTATGTTCGGTTGTTGCAGTTGCAATGCCTTTTGCAAATGAGTTAACAAAGTATTAGTACAAATGAGTTCGACATAAAATATCGGCCGGCTTGTATTTAAAGAACAAAAGTTATCACGAATTTATATATCATCAAATTTGAAATACCAACAAAAACCTAATAAATAAACAAAAATAGTTTATATGCTTATTGTTTATTTCTCAAGTTTTGGATTCTTTCTAAAATCCGAAGGTTTAGCCCCCAAACAATAAGCTCCCATGTCTTTAGCCCTATCCCTCCCCCCACCACGAAATTTTTCAAAACCCTAAATCCTTAACTACTAGGCTCTATTTGTTTTAGGGGGGATTAGGATTTCATAATAAGGCTAAATTTGTAGGTTAGAGTATTGTAGTGCATGTATGCTAGGATTTGAATAAGAAGAACGTACGGTGAAGAAAGTAATTAGACTTCAAACGACTTTGTGCAGATAGTCATTTCAAATGTCGTTCATTAGTAATATATATATCTAGTTATTTCAAATCTATTAAATCTAGTGTTTTATATTTTTTTCTCGCAAATTTAGTGTTACAGACCATCAAATCCCACTCCAAATGTCTCTTAAACCAAACGGAACCTTAACTTAATTAAGTAAACTCCCAATTATAAAAATTGAGTTTCGGATTTGACAAGTAATACCCTTGTTCCCTTATACGAAAACAAATAAAATCGCAATTATGAAAAAAAGATGGATTTTTCCTTACTTGACATGTAAGTTTACTTATAATTATGTTCTATGAGCGGAATTTTCTCAAAAAGCATAACCAAATCAAATATTCAGGTTCAAAATTTGGTACCTGAGAGTGAGGAACTCCAAATATTGCTGCCAATTGTGTGATGATGGTGGCTCGAAGTGAAAGTCTATCCCTTTCAGCCAACTCGAGCCCATCTTTACAAAAAGCCTTCATCTTGAGACCTTCCAAAATGTTTCCATAATCGGAAAAATCAACCCCAACATTAGGATCTTGAGCACTCAAAGAGTTTGTTGCCAGCAACACCAAAATGGAATCAGGGTCCTCAAAGCAAGCACAACCAGAGTCAGAGACCAACAGAAATGTCCCAAATGGCTTGTAAGGAGTAGCTTGAGAAAGGAAGGCTTTCGGCACAGGATCTTGGAGTGAGGCAACATGAACAAAGCAAGAGTTCCATGCTGAGAATTGGGACACACATTTTCTGAGATTTTCATCCCCGATTAGGGGTGCTCCGAAGGTTATGCAGATGGGGCGTTTGGTTTTGGGTTTTGAGAAGTCTAGGGCTTCAAGGAGGAACAAGGTGAAGAGTGTAGCAACTGAGCCTCCCAGTGAATGTCCAGTGATGATTACTGAGGTGTTTGACTCCCTAAACTGTGTCGCCAACATTAATCAGAAGTTACGAATCGGAGAAAAAGTAGTAAAATATAACATACTGACGTGTTATCCATATGCAATTTAAAAGAAAACAAATTCTAATATTGATATTGTCCTCAGATCACTATAAAAAGTGCGAATTTGATCTAAAAGATCTCGGTTTTCTATTATGAAATTGCTTTCTTCAATACATGTCCCTTTTGTAAGAGTAAGACCACGGCATAGGGGTCACATGTGCAAGTAAACCTGCCTAACCTGGAATAACTAGCTATGATACCATGTTAAACTTCCAAAGAGGGAACGACACAATCAAAGACGGGGCTTGAGATTTGGCTGGGAGGGCTGTAGCCCTTCCTGCCCAAGCTCACTCTCTTCTGCTTTGATAAGCGAGTCCATCCCAATAATTTTATGTAGCTCATTTTATTAATATGTTAGGTCCAATTGAAGCTTAAAAAAAACAGCTATAAAATTGAGGGACAAGGCTCATTCAGTTCCCTAACTAGCTGTATCTTTTTATATTTATCAATAAAATTATTTGTAAGATCAAGTTTTTTCTAATCTAGCATGACTAGGTGGATCAGAAACCGTCCCTGGACCCAATGATCCAACATTGATATTGTCTACAAACATGGAAGATGCGGGTTTTATCCTAAAGCTCTCGGTGTTATTGCATTGGGAATTTTGCACGATCACTACATAGTGAGTCACACATGCAATAAACAGGCTTAATCAAGTCCGATACAGTAATACCGTTACAATATCAAGATTTTAGAGAGGCGGCCCAGTGGTCCATGGACCATGCATCACCCATATTGTCTCAATTTAACCAACATAAAAGATGCAAGTTTTAACCAAAATGTGTCGGTGTTATTGGAAAGTTACTATTCTTCAACACAAATGGCAGACAACCTTAAACACTGGACCTAATTAAATGGCAAGTTGAAGGTAAAAAACAAGAACAAAATCCACAGACCTTGGTTCTGAGAGCATCGAGCTTGCCAAAATGCGACCGGAAATAGTCGATCGCCGCCTCATTGACCGAAAAACTAGGGTTGCTTTTGTTGCAGAGAAACTCAAAGTGAGGAAATCCTACAACATCTTTGAGCGTTGATGATGAAATCAAGCCTTCTTTGCCCTGAAGAGACACGTTTGCTGTAAGAAAAGTTACCACAGTATAATTTGATTGCTGCTTTTCACTAATGTACAAGAACGGGTTCACATCCGGCTTCGGATTATTCTTCCGGAATATTCTCTGCTCCTCAATCGCACACCACGACTGGTGGACAGGCACGGAGCTCACCAGCACATTAGCTAGCTCTAGACCGCTGCTAAATCTGTTCATCAACACCAACAAGTAATCAAAACAACAAAACCAAAATCGTCGGAAAAAAAAACGAGGAATTTGATCTAATGATCTTTACTTACTCGTTGCTCATCTTCTAATTCCCCTAATTTTTTTTTTCTGCGATCGAATTACGAAGAGAAGTGACTGCAAAACAATGTTGGTCAATGGCTTAATTTGTTTTATAGATGCATGGCGAATGATATGATAATATGAACGTTCCTTTTAAATATGGTCCCACCAATAGCAAGGCCCCACGTGGAAGAAACTTCTGCCAAGTCTTCTTGGTCAACGTCGTAGTCGACGAGCATGTTCCTGAAAGGTTCTCCGTTCTCCGACGACGACCTCTGGTCGATGCGTCTTTCTTTAAGATATTAATGGTGTGAAAGTTCAGCGTAATTATTCTGCTTGTTCGTGGTAAATGCCCATTGGCCTTTCTTTTCTTTGTGTATTTTTTTATTTTTTGTTGTTGTGGTCTGAAATATTCTTTTCTTTGTTAATTTGAGACGAGCTCGTTGGTCCTAAAATTTGAGTAGATTCTTACCTTACGCCACGTTTTATGCGTATGCCGAAGTAAGAAATGGAGCTCAACTTGGATGATTAATCGAAAATAATCATTTTTCTCATTTATTATATATTTTTAATCTTGTAAGATATCTAATTTCAGTCCGATTCTAAACACCAAACATAGCCTAAAGACAATAAGATCTTTACTTCTATCTCCAAAGTTCAAAATACCTTAATAAATACACTAAGTTCATATCCTAACTATTTTTCGGATTAATTATATTATATAAAAAAAACAATTTTTTGGATATGTGACAAAATAAAAATATTTGGTATAAGAATTTTTTTGCCACGTATCAGTTTGTGAAATTCATATTTATTATATATTATTTTATGATAACAAAATCATTAAGATATTGATAAGATAATTTGTCACGTGTAAAGACCCGATTAATTCTCAAGAATTACTATCTCTTAGTAATCCCACTTTATGTCAGTTGTGTAAATAAAATCTTATAAAATATTGATAGGATATCATTTAAATTTAAAAAACAAAATTGAAAAAAGTGTTTTGGCATTTAATATATTGTAATAAATAAATTTAAAGTTTTACAAAAGTTGGATAGTAATATTTAAATTGACTAATTATTTAAACATAACTAAAAAAATGTTTTTATTATTAATCTAAAAGGAAACAACTTAAATATATAAATTTAAATACAAAAAGTCAAGTATAAGAAATTCAAATAGAATAACTTAAACATAAAAGCAAGGGATCCCACAGTTTAATCCATCCTAAAAGGCCAGCTATATTTGACTTGTCTTTTAGTCCAAATATCAACATTTAGTCTTTATGACACATTTGAAACGCTTGTTGTCAATTATTTTTTTACCCAAAATTCTTATATTTTACTTTTTAGCCTTTTAGAAGAGCATTGCTAGAGATGACCTAAGAAACATAATAGAGAAAGAACATGGTAAAAACATTTCTACATCTATTTTCATTCTTCCTTCCTTTTTTCTTCTTCTCCATACCACCACTTTTCTTTACTATTTCTTTTTCTCCCATACGTTTTCTATAATAAAAAATAAAAAACTAAAAACAAAAACCGAAAAATAATTATCAAACACCCGTAGTTACTAACATTCGAATTCAATACAAACACAGAGTTAGAGCAACAAATAAATATTCAAATGTGTCAAAGCCCCAAAGCAACAAACCCAATATTTTCCCATGATGTATTTTACAAAGAGTAATAAGAACCCTTTATTAATTGTAGCGTGTCTTTAGTTAGCTGTAAATAAGGTTGATTAAGTCAATTGATAAAGTCAGTTTAGGTTCTCTATTTTAGGAAATGGGTAAGTTTTTGTTCTCCACTAATTTTGTTAGTGTTTTACTTGAGCCGTAAAAGACTCTTTGTGTTTTAAAGTTTGTAGTGTCTTAGGATTTCTCTCTATTAATATGTATTGTTGTTCAGCATTGAATTAATAATATAAAAAAAAAATGAAGAATTCAGCTTCAATCTTCGTTGTGCTGTTTTGAGCTTTCACTTAGGTTTTTTAGGTTTTAATATCAACATCTCGTATAAGAGCTCCCACTGGGCCTGGGAATTGAAAATCAAGACAGTGATAACCATTTGCTACAAGCAAAGATGACAACTGAGAAGAATGAAGAGAATTTCGTCCAACAAGTCATACCAAGGCTTGATGGATTCTATGATCACTGGAGTCTTTTGATGGAGAACTTCCTCAGATCGAAGGAATACTTCGAACTTGTCGAGATATGCTATGAGGGACCAAAAAAAGGGGTGAAGCTTAACAAACCAAGCTTGACACATCGAGGTTAAAGGATCTCAAGGTTAAGAACTATCTATTCCAGGCAATAGATAGGGCAATCTTGGAGACAATTCTGCATAAGGACACATCCAAACATATTTGGGACTCGTAAAGAAAAAAATATCAAGGTACTTCAAGGATTAGGCGTACACTGCTTCAAACCTTGAAGAGGGACTTTGAGACTCTCCAGATGCAGAAATGAGAGACAATTGATGGGTACTTTGGTAGGGTGATGGGGATTGTCAACAAGATGAGGCTACATGGTGATCAACTAGATGATGAAGCTGCCGTAGAGAAGATTTTGAGGTCATTCACTCCAAAATTTGACTATATCGTATGTTCAATTGAGGAGTCAAATGACATAGAAGATATGTCTATTGGTGAGCTGCAAAGCTCTCTGCTTGTGCATGAGCAGAAGCTTAAAAGAAGTCTTGCAATAGAGGAAATGTAAGCCCGATAGGTTTCTACACAGGATGAGGGCTCTAGCTTGAGAGGAAGAAGTAGAGGAAGAAGTGCTAAAGGCGTAATTGTAGTGTTATAACTTATATTCTATCAAAAGTCGACGGTACGATAAAAAAAAAAATATAAGAAGAAAAATATATACCGATGAGCCTTAATTACCTTAAAAATTAGTACTTATTTATAAAAAAAAACTAAGAAAAAATAACAATTTTGCGCAATACCATATAATATAAAAGCACTAAATTTGTAATGTATTAGTTTTGAATGTATTAAATGCCTTTATTATGAAGCCCATATAGAATATTATCAACAAATACTCTTTTATTTGAATAATAAATTATACAATCTTAAAAAATATAATTATTTATCTTATTTAAACTCCACCATAGCCCATAGGGTAGGTCCGTGCCGTACTAACATGTTATCGATATGCAATTTAAAAGAAACAAATTCTAATGGTAGTTAAATTGTTCATATTGGCATTGTCCTCAACTTAATCACTATAAAAAATACGAATTTAATCTTAAAGATCTCGGTTTTATTGGAAAATTGTTTTCTTTAATACGTGTCTCTCGTGTAAGAGCAAGACCACGACACAGAGGTCACCCGTGCAATTAAACCTGCCTAACCCAGGATTACTACTTATAATACCATGTTAAACTTTTTACGATCCCTACATAGTGAGTCACATATGCCAGCACATTAGCGAGCTCTAGACCGCTGCTAAATCTGTTCATCAACACCAACAAGTAGAAACCAAAATCGTCGGAAGAAAAAAAGGAGGAGGAATTTGATCTAATGATCTTTACTTACTGGTTGCTCATCTTCTAATTCTTCTAGTTTTTTTCTTCTGCGATCGAATCACGAAGAGAAGTGACTGCAAAACAATGTTGGATGCGTAGATTCTTACGCCACGTAGGATGCGTTAAGTAAGAGATGCCGAAGTAAGAAATGGAGCTCAATTTTCATATATCTTTCCACGTAAAGAGAATTGATTTATAGAATAATTTACGCTCCGCTTATTTCCGTAAAATTATAAGATATTGGGTGATTAATCAAAAATAATTATTTTCCTCACTTACAATATATTTTTAATCTAATGAGATATCTAATTTCGGCCCGATCCAAAACACCAAACATAGCCTAAAGACTTCAAAATGTGGCCCCCAACTTTGTTTTCTCTTCTTCGGCGAGAACTTGCTAAACATAAATAAATTTACTTACAAAATGATCAATGATCTGATAATTGACCAAAAGAACAGGACTGTAAATACTAAATAGGTTTAACTGGTTAAACTGTAAGAGCTGATCACGAAGCCAGCCAAAATTTGAATCCAATTTTGTACAAATCTTTGGGGGACACTCGGAAAATCCCATTGCTCTGTATCTGTCTCTCATCTACAAGCAATCAGCAACATGACTTACATTGCTTTCCGGGAGGAGCGGTCGACTGAACCAATGTCGATATCTTTTGTGTATATATTCGTGAGGGCAAAAAGCAACAGCACAAAGACAACTTGAGCACTCACAATTCCAAAGTGGCTGATGCTGTTACCAATTTCCATCCAACTTCCTGTATTTCGGACCTGATTTCGATTAAAATAGGTCAGAAAGGCTTGCTCCAAAGCATTGTTCTAATGCAGTGCAATAAGAAGCATTCATCCGAGGAACAATATGTTCATCATTTTAAACATAGAAAAATACAATGACATTTCACGCATCAGGAGCTGAAGACGTAATTTCATGTGACAAATATAGTAACCTTACCAGGAAGAAGAAGTGCATAGTCATTACATCCGAAAATAATATGACAAGAAAATAGCACCCCAATCGCGGAAGTCGGTTTAGCTTTGTTATTGCACTGAATACACATCTGCATTTCAATCAAACACAAAAGATATGAGTACCGGAAAGTTTATGTAATTGTGTTAATTTGTAACTATACTTACATGACAAGCAAGAATGGAATGAATAACTTGAAGATGAGTAGGGCTGCCATAAGAAACGGCTGCAATTACAAGCAAATGGTATCAGCAAAGTAGTGGAACCTAATCTGACAAATGCACAAAAGTTTGCCATTCACTTACACTGAAGACAGTGATGAATCGATAGACAGATGAAATCTCAAAACTTGCGATACTTGCAAAATTTCCCGTTCCAAAGAAGGCAACATTAAATAAGACAACCTATAACAAGAAGACATTTTATATATGCATATCAATATCCTAAGCGGTATAAATTACTCGGATGACTTCTGAAAAAAAAAATTAAAAAAAGATGGCACTTACAAAGATTAATGGAATTCTCACATCAGACAGCTGCAAGTATCTACCATCAAGTATAACATTCTCTTCTATATCGTTAAAGGAAGTTGACAACCTTTTCACGTTACTTGAGTAAATTAATGTGTTTTCAATTAGTATCCAAGACATGAGTACAAGAGCCAGAGCACCATAGAAGACAGCTTCATATCTGCACAAGATTTGAGTATGAAGGGAAAATACCAACTTTCATCCTAGCACTCCGCAACTCAAAAGCAGTTTAAATGCAGACAAGCAAGATACTTGGTATTTAAATGAACCGTACCCAATAGATAACAGAAGAAATGTGGGCGCAAAACCGAGAAATATGGAAGTAAGCCTGGACAAGAGACTATTTGCTGAAAACAATGGAAGCACCATTGAGAAACCTATGACAAAACAAATAAAGGATAAGTATAAATGGACATGTAATTTGACGTCCTAAGTTATTCAGGCATTAAATATCTGCCAGCTCATATACCAATCATAAACAGAATCACAAGGACTCAGATAGACAAAAAAAGGGAAAAACTTAATTTAAAATTTTCAAAAAAATTATAAAAAGAAAAAAATTTACAAGTCGGATATATAAGAAAGCCCTATCACAAGTAAAAGAATTAACCTCAAATTGGAAATTCAAAAGCATACCAGCAATGGACCAATTTAGAATCTGGTGCAGAGCATGTAGTTCTTGGTTCTGTGTTCTATGAGAGGTTGATATTGACACCATCACAGACGACAATCCAACCAAAAGAGCCTAATTCACACACATGCAAAAGAAACAAAAATAAATAAAAATTCATCTCCAGATTTGTTAGTTACGTTAGAATTACCCTATACATACTAGCAGAAGACAGAGATAGGCTAAGCACCTGTAACTGAAAGAGCATGGGAAATTTAGGTTTCTTCTTTTCATGATTACAGATACTTCGCCAATACTTGTTTCCTTCAGTATGCAGATCTAGCAGCCTAGCAGCTACTCCTATCATAATAATCAGAACTCCACTCCCGATCCTGCAAACATAATTTTTCATAAAAGGCACATCAAATTAAGAACAATCTAAATGTTAAGACCTATCTATATTGTCTACTTTTCTTAATTAGCTTAAACTTGGCTAATAATATGTGCAAATACATTCAAGAAGAGATGACTTACACTAGACGATTATTATCGGGAATTTCTGCTGGCATCAAAGTAAATACAGACAAGAACCAACATGCAACACAAACAAAGATTGGTATGCCAGATCTCCATGGAATCGATTTTAAAAGATACAGAAAGGATATGACCCCGGAAACCAGGAAACACCAAGTGTATAGCTTCCTCTCAGTAAAGCTATTCACCTGCAGAAATCACCAAAGTTACCCTGTTCAGGAATCTAGATTATAAATTTACTATGGCTTGCAGCAGGAAAACTAATAGTTTTGATATGGTACCAGGAATTCAAGAATGAATACTGAGAAAGCACCAGTGGCTAGAATTTTAGCAAAGTAATTGATTCTTCTTCCAGACAACTCTTTCCATAATGCTGTGATGAATCGATATTCACTAAATATTTGTGTCCACAAAAACACTGTCATTGATGTGTATGCATGGTAAAGAGGAGAAGAATGCTCTATAAACAGTATAGTACTAAGTAGTCCCAGAAAAAGGCATCCACAAATTTGTACCTACAATGAATAATAAGAATTGTGAGTGTTATTTACAGTATAATTTCAATATGGATGGTCAAATTTCATATCACAGACATTTTCTTTAGTTCTTCATTTTCCCTTAAAAGAAAATATCTCTGCTTTTGAGAACTCCTTCCTCCAATTTAAAACTCACTATTAAAAGCTTAAAAGAGGTCAAGCTTACACAAAAATTACTTTTCTGGTATTATCTGTCCGGTGATCTGCTTGATTTCTAAGCATATACCCTGCCAGTGAAGTATAAGATTGCAGCACATGGAGAACAATATAGGTCATCCAACCAATATACCCAAGAATAATTACAGTCATGAGCATCAGCCAATCGTAAGTCTGAAAATAGTGAAGTCCTTTCAGAGCCAAGTCCCGGAGATCTTCAGACAGCTTCCTTGCAGTTTCATAGTCTCTATTAGATATGAGATTCTCAATCTTGTCCAACATGGAGGAATAATGGGCCAGTGGTTTGAAAGGCTTGAAATATAATGAATTTGCCTGCTTTGATTCTAATTTTGTCAAGAAAACAAAGATTAATAAAAATGCATTCTGTACCTCTTTTGTTCCTCAAATCTTCAGTAGAAATAGATATAATGCAGGTATGCCTTCATCTTAAACTCTATTTCTTTAAATAGATTGAATATGTTATCATTATAGCTTCAAGAAAGTGATGCTTTTTCATCAGCCCTATCACTTGGATATATAACCATATGACAAAAGGATACGTGATTTTCGAACAAACTGGTTGAGAATTTGCTGTGTGTTGGAAAATACAGCTTCAACTTCATCTTCCTGGAAAATGACATAAAAAAAAATATATACATATTCTCAGGTGTCTACCCATCTACCCATCTTGCTGGCACGGATATGAAGAATAACATTTAAATCCTTTACAAAAAAAGAGAAGAATTCCTCCACCAAACTGGTTGATTATACCTTTGTCATGTCTACGTAATCAAGAGGTAAACTTCCAACTGAGTTTACAGGACCTGGCGAACCAAGTAGAGTTGACTGCCAGAAAAATCAATCAACAAATGAGAGTGATATAACTAGTAGTTAAAAAGGGAAAAAATCAGAAAAAAAAATTATCACCATGAGAGGTGCAATATCAGCTTGATTAACGTCCACCCTTTCAATGCCATGAAGGCCCCATTCTGTAGGTGTTGGTGCATCATGGATATGATCATCAACAAAACGAAAACCACAATCAGAATGGTTACTGCTGGACACTGTCTTGGGATGCTTAACACCTGCTCCCCAAACAACAAGGGGAGTATCAGTGTTTGAAGGATGTCCATCTCCATGGCTTCCTATGGATATTAAAGTACATAGGAATTATTTATGAGGAGAAAAAACAGAACAAGGAAATGACTAGAAGGAAAGAGAAATTCAAGATTTGCAAATAGCATTTTAGTGAAAACAGTGAAGCAAAGTAATTAACTAGCAAGAACTTTCAACCTTTGTCGTGCATTCCATGGTCAGCAGTAAATATGTACGATGTCCGATTATCCTTGTAATAATCTTCAAGAAGATTATAAACCCTCTCGGCTATACTATCGACAACAGCAACATTATTGAGATAGATGGACGAAAAGGGCCTATGTGCATGACCATTTGAATCACAGCCAAGTAGGTGCAAAAATACAACAAGATTATCATGTAAAAGTAACTCCTTCAACTCTGGATCTTCTTTGGACCTATTCAGAAGTCCCTGAAATTGATCAAAAGACCACTCATCCAGAAAGGAAGCATCTGTATTAACACATAAAATTTGATAAGGCATTGAATGGAAGTAAGAACCAGAGTCTACAGAACAGATGTAGAACAGTAGTATCTTTGTGCCCAAGGTATTATCATTGGTATAGTTATTTTGAACCATCAGATTGGATTTCGATTTGATAACTCACTAGATTCAAGGTCTGCTGACGGAAGAAATGGAGGCCAACTTCCAATTTTTCCAGGTTGATTGTAGAAGATGGATTACTAGGAGGGAAACTTACCCCTTCCAATCCTGAAAAAATCGTAGGATCTCAAGACCTTATAACTAATTCTTTTAATTCCTTCAACTTGGACAAAATTTGAAAGTCCTTCATTTCTCACTTAAGATACCCCGACTGTTGAGTTTTTCAATCCAATCCGAGGCAGTATATGGACTTAGTGCTCTAATATTCACTATTATCATTTACTAGTAGATAAAACTCAATTAAAAAATCCAACTAAATTTTACAAATTGAAAAGTAGAAAGAAAAGAACAGAGATACCAGTAGCGAAGTCTTCAAAATCATGAGGGTAACTGTTCCAGGTAGTGTGAGGCAATGCAGCACAGAAAATGGGAACTATATCCGGACTTCCGTAAGAGAAAGTATGCCGGCTCCGGTTAAACACAGAATCAAATTCAACGGGATTAGCTTTCCAGCCTGCAAAACAACTTATTGAGTTATCTTTCATCCAGCCATTCTCGTCTATATCAAACCAATAAAAATTGAAAAAAGATCGAACCTTTTGTAACAGCACTTGGATCCTCATAAAACCCAGCAATAATAGCAACATGCCCGGGCCTTGACTCAGTGGGAGGACGAGCATGCGAAACTCCCCACCGCCCCTTCTCCTTGATCACGCTTCTCAAAAATGGCGCTCTGAACTTTCCATCAGAATCGGACTCGAAGAATTTGTCGGCTCGTAGACCATCAGCTGCATCCCCAACTCCAAAGCTCAAACCATGCTCAAACAAGACACAGAACCAAAGTCGAGCGGAAAAATGGACTTACCGACGAGCAAAACGAGGCGTTTCGCAGGAGCGGAGAACCGAGGCGTGACGAGATCCATGCCGTGAACAATGGGGGACTTGAAATAGATGTCGAAGATGCTAAGCATATACACAGCGTGAAGAACTACGCCGAGAACTACCAGCCATTTCTCTTTCCTCTTCAGCCATGTCCTTCTGCTGCTTCTCCTTGTGCTTGCTTTTTCGTTGCTTCCACCTCCTTCGTCTCTTTCTTTACCCATTTTCGCTCCCGCCGCTTTCTTTCCCGATCCTCGGTCGCAAACTTCGTTCAACTCTTCTCTCTTGAGCTTAGTCTTCTTCTCAGCGAAGATTCTGTGCCCAATTGTGTATTGGGCGTAGGCTATAAGATATATGAATGATGGGCTGAGGCCCATAACTTGACTTACATAAATTTTGAGTCAAAAGTTGGGAGTTTTGGGAGGAAACGAACTCACTCAGCTGATCTACTTCCTAATTTTAGCCAACGAACCATTTCGCTCCCTGCATTGAGGAGGACAAACCGGCTCCTTATTCTCCTCTACCGTTGTTTTCTACAAGTTATCAGATGGTAACATATGATGCATACGGTTACGTCACATATTCAGTTTACTTAGTGCATAATAGAGTTCAAATTCTTTTTTTTTTTCTTTTAAGATTTCTCTCATTTTAATCGGGTTTCTCTTTAAAACACTCAATCTCCTCGTATCATATCAAGCGCATCGTATTATTTTTTCTTTACCTTGATTTTTTTCCAATGGGTTTCTCTGTGAACGCTTTTTTAACAAGACAGTATTATGCACATTTCATAAATCCACTCGACTGCTGAACTTATTCGATGCTTTCTTTATTGTTACATTATAATTTGAATACAATTGTAATTTATTTATCTTTTGCTTTTCTTCCAGTGCTCCGTGAATCTTATCAGGTACTAAAATAGAAATTTGTGAGCGTTATTAAAAAAATATATCATGCTCATTGACATATACAATAATATAGTTTTAAATCGACTTTTTATTTCCTACGGAATACAACAATCAACATATGGGAAAACCATATATTTCATCATCACCAAATTCTTATTCATCCATGGAGCCACCTAAATATGATTATTCATGAACCCTAAACGCTAAACCAAGGGCCAACATAACTAGGACAATCAAATCAAAACAAATACACGATGAACAAGAAAAATGCAACCAAGATTGACGGAAACGAGGTAACGGCGCTTGTTGCCGCCGACGGGACGGGAGCCGGAGCTTCATCTGCGGCAGAAACAGCCAGCGCCGTCAAGCTAGCAAGTGCAACCCAAATGAAGAAATAGCTGCGACCTTTTGGTTTTGGAAAGCCGCCATTAGAAACGAGAGATATGAAATAATCCTGATTTCTCAAGTTCTCCAAAGTAGTAGGCGGTAAGAAATAAGAATGAACTCGGTTTGCATTTTCTTGTGGCGATTCTCACTTATTTATACATGCGATTCATATCATCGATCCCTATATTATTATTTTATTTTTTTTGTCTTAATCTCTATGTTATTAGTGGCTAATTTTTTTTTGAAGGCAATTTCAATGCTTCAAGGCTTGTTGTTTTGCGTAGATTGCAAAGACTTGGGTCCAAATTGATACCAAAAACAGATGGGAGCAGATGGCATGAGTTGTACAATTGTGTTTCGATGAAGGAGTACTACATGGTGACAATTACATAGACTTTAAAACAAAAAAATAAATAAAATAATATATTTGTTTTTTGTGTTCGATATATATATATTTTTGTATGCCCTTTTAGGTAAGTCCAGGTAAGCTTAATTTTCGGTTGTGTGCGACTTACTTTTGGTTACAAAGTACTTTTAACGAATTCGTCATTTGAAAGTAACAGTTTACCAACTACATTATACTTGATAGTTGGATCCGATATTAATTTCTTCTAAAACTTAAAAGCATCGAATGTTTTATTCGCTACGGCAAGTTCAATCAAACCACCATGTATTGACTTATTATTTAGGAATTAATTAAACAAACTAATTGGGTTTGACGTACGCAATTAGTAATAGGGAAGCTAGAGTACTCAATTTAATTAGGCCATTAATTAACCAGAATTTTTTCAATATATATGCAGGAAGAAAAGTAATATAAATTAAGGCCAAAAAGCTTGAAATAACCCATTTATTTGTTGGCCTCTTAGATATATAAAGTCTCGTAATTAATACTTCTTAATTACATGATTATGGCATGCTTAATAATTAATTAATTACTGATCTGTTGATTTTGATGGAGGATTAATAATTATTGATCAAGGGCACTTGTGTTCATGGTATTTGAGTTGAGTGTAGCAGGTGCCACATTTGTCAATGTTGGTGCCGTAATCCCCCGGAGGAACACATTTGCAGCGGTTACAGCAAAACATGCAAGATCTTCTGCAAATCTTCTTATTTTTTTCTATTTTGCACCTCGTATAACACAACGGCACGCAATCTAGCTCCATGCATATATATACGCCCACCAATCAAATTCAAATAACAAATTAAATCATTAACTACATTATATATGGATGTAATTATTTAAGACATATATACTATAATTGAAAAAATTATTTTTCTAAATTATTACAAGATCTATTTCGGAAAAATAAAATAATAAAGATTGAATGTGATTTGGGTATTCATGTCTATTAAACGATTTATCACTGTTCGTAACAACTAATTAACTATACGATTTCTAATTTGATTGATTGTTTTACATATTAGATCTTAACATTATATGATTTAGAACTCGTCGTACGTACGTACAGTTTCGTTTAATACTTACATCCAACCATGGTAGTTACTCCTTATTTCCGACTTTTGATTTGTATGTAAAAGAATTATTTGATATTTCGAAAGGGTAATATGAAGAGCTATATATCCATGCACAGAGATAAGATGCAAATATTATCCCGTTGAATAATTAGTGAGATAGGTAAGCACGTACCAGCAGGGGTCTTAATTTCGGGGGTGGATGACGGTGTTGATGCTGAATTTTTAGTGTCGGTTACCGGCCGCATGACGGCCGGTAACTTAGGTGACCGTTCAGCTTCCAAAGGCGGTAACGGCGGATCCGTCATGTTGAATCCTGGCATTCCAAATATATAAGGAATCCGTGGATAAGGAATTCGTGGAAAAGGAGCTTGTGGATAAGGAGTCCGCGGATATATCCATAAATTAAATAAATTACGACGTTCGCTTTGATCCTGTCCATTAATCTTCACGTAAATTAATTAATCACGCAAAAACATGGACAATCTTCACCTAAATTAATTAATCACACAAAAACATAATCTTAATAATGCAATATGATATTCAATACCTTTATATTGAGTTCGCGATCATGGGGATTATTATTGGATGAGACCTAGAAACATATATAAGAACATAAACGAGCTTAGATCGATACATCTATATCCAAAGTTGGAGATCATCGTGCAAGTTTGATTATGATTCATTAATTACTAATTAATAAAAAGTACCTTCGTAGTAGCTAGAAGAACAGATGCAAACACAAGGAGAATCGCTTTGAAATCCATAGATTAATTTAATAGCAGATCGATGGATCATACAAAGAAGCTAGCTACAAGAATGAGAATGTTGTATCTATATATATATACATATATATATATATTGTTGAATAATAAAGAAAATAAAAAAGTTCATCATGTGGCATATTCACCCGATGAGTGAGACATAAGTTATGGCATGCCACCTACATTCTGACTTACAAGTTGAGGACCATCCTTCGAGTCCTTTCCCCAAGGACCATGCATGGCCATCCACCATAGGCCATATTACGTATCTATTTTTCATCAGTGTATACATGTGTTGGCGGTAAGCTGTTAATGTCCTTAACAAGGAGTGTCTCGCCAAACTATGTAAGGGACTATATGATCCCAGGCCAAGCTATTTTCATGAATTCTCCCACGTTGAAATAATAAAAAAAGAAAATGCGATGTATAATGAATGGTTTTATTCATAATAATATTAAGATTTTTTATGATAAAATTACATACTTATCAGATTGTACCAGTTTGATCTTCATAATTAATTGCTTGATTAATGTACGGTTTTTGGCTATTAACTTCTTTTAATCTAGCGCTATATATAAAGTTATACAATACTTGATGTTGTATTTTTGAAAATTTAATTACTGATCAGTTTATAACTATTCTTATTTAGAGCCCCGTATCGATCGAGTGAGGTCTCACGTACTCTCACTAATCACTATACACATATCATGATTAAGTAATTTTCTCTTAAATTATTATTTAAAAATATTTTATATACATAAATAATAACAATATATTAATTAATTAAAGATATCATTTAAAAAATAAAAAGGTAACAAATATGTACATATAAATAAATGACAAAAAGAAACCCCATCCAATTTAGTCTATTTATTACATATATGAGAAATGCTTGTTAGAGATCGAGACGATAATTGTAAATGGGGCAATTATATATAGATCTTTTTTTAGAGTCCAAATTATAAGTTAGCACACTATAGTGAATTGAAACTATAAATAAGAAATAACTTGATTTTTTATTGTTGGTCAAAATGCAGGAATTTTTAGTCCCTTAGCGTGCCATTACATATCATTTAATTTAATTTTACGTAATTTAGCTATAGGAATTTTAATTGTTAATAAAAAATATAATTTACCTTTGAGAATCGTATAATAAACATATGTTATATGCAATATACATCTCTCAATTAGAATAGAATAATAAGAAATACATAGATAAGTATTAATTTACATACGAAAAAATAAAACAAGCAAATAATTAATAATTTACACGATCCACACCCATTTTATTTTTGTTTTATTTTCTTGCCTCTCACATACTGTATTTATTTTGAACAAAGACGTACTTTGTTTATTACAGACTTATCTTAGCTCACCTCTCACGCCACTTTAAAACACTACAAGAAATAAGTTTTTATCCAGCAAAAAGAATTCGTTGGGAAAGATATGTAAATCATCGGGTAACATAAAACCCAACGAGCTACCATCGGGCAATACGTCATTGAGCCGTCACCGTCAAACCAGACATTTTAACGATCAATGAACATAAATAGTCGGGTAACATCACTTTTACCCGAAACATACTTCGTCGGTAAAATTCGTCGGGTAAATCCAGAGTAGGAGAATTTGAGCTGGTTCATCCACCATCCTCCTTGACAATCCTCCTCCTGCTATCTTCTCTCATCTATTTTGATCTCTGATTCCCTTGCTAGGGACTTCATGAGGGCTGTGCCCCTCTAGCTCTCTTCTGTTTTTGCTGGGCTTTGCCCTAATCTGTTAAAAAAAAAAATAATAACAGAGCCGCTTTCAAGTTATCAAGGGCACGTGCGATCTGAACGCACCATTGCATGGTAATTTCAGAGTAGGAGAATCTGAGCCTGTTCATCCACCATCGATTTCAGAGAGGGTGTTTTCACAATAGGCTTACGTCTACGAGCGGGTGCAGCAGCGTTTCGAGTAGGCCGGCCCCTTCACCACCAGAGCAGGCGTCGGAGCGCGCGCTTAGGTTTGCCGGGAGCAGGTCCTTTCGCCACAGGTACTTTCCGGGAGCAGCTTTTCCCACAAGTATCGGAGGCGGTGCTTTTACCACAGGTTTCGGAGGCGGTGGATTCGACAAAGGATTTCGCAAGGGAGCTGGTGCTGGTGGTATAAGGTGACAGAGCCGGTGCCTCTGATGATTGTTTCTAATCCGGCTGCTTAACGTCATCGCTGAGACTAGCATCTATAAGTGGGAGCCTGAGGAACTGCCTGATATGGGTTTATGGATCCTTGATTTATTATGTGATTTTTTAGCTGCTTGTAGGTTAATATATGTGAATTTGGATTTTGGGTATGTTGATTTGATAGTTTCGCGCGGTTATTTGCTTTATGATGTTTTGGTATCGAATAGGCTTTCTGCAAGTCCAATTCTTGATTGTTTGTTTGGGTTTAATTTTTGCTTATTACTCAAAATACTTTCATAACTAAAAATCGAATCTCCGCTTCCACAATCGTAAATTGTTACAATGTACTGTCAGAACATGTCTTCTAATTAACTCTGTTGCTCCAATCAGTACTTAATATTAGCGACAGGGTTAGTTATACTTATGCATCCGCAAAAAATTGGTGGTTTAATTATTTTGTAGAAAATTATTAAAATTTAAAAACAAAATTTGAAGAAGGACGAAGATGATGAACAGTAAATTTCATCTAAATTTTTCTTCAATCTATTCCTAACCCTCAAATCCAATCCAATCTGATTTTTCATATCCTTATCATCTTTTATTTCATCATCTAATTGGGATTTTGGGTTATGAAAAAACCCAATCCCCAAAGTCGCAACCTTTTCAGAAATGAACTCGTTGCCTCAAATGGGTTGTCACCGAGGCTCAAGAAAGTCAAGTTAGTGAGATTTTCCAGTGATATTCCATGGAAGAATCCCCGAAAATCCATTGGAAATCACTAGAAAATCTGAATAAAGTCAAGTTAGTAAGCATTTTTTATCCTCTTGTTCTCGAAGACCAGCAACGTGTCGACGGTGACTTGATCGTTGAGGTCGCCGAACTCGTCACTGTAGTAAAGAAGCTGGCGATGTTTGATGTAGGAGGCTTCAGCATCAGAGAGGGACTCGGACGGACCTATGGCTGATAATGCGGTGGTCTACACAAAGTGCTGGAACTAATGACGTCACGAAAACGAGGGCAATGAAGAGAGGTGAGAGATGGAAGATGATAGTCTTCTTCTTCATCTCACATCAAACATCCGAATCTCCAAATGCCACTTTAAATTTCTCAGATTTGTCGTGTTTACACAAACACTTTCTCAGATTTCAATAATTACACAAATACTCCTGATTTCAAAATCCATATATGCACATAACTCCTATTTAAAATTTTATTTATAATAAAAAAATTACTCTTTTCAATTTAAAGCTATCCCAAAACCAAACACCTTCAATTTTTTTTATTCTTTTAATAAAAAATTCTATCATTTTTAAAAAAATTAAAAATAAAAATTCTGCCATTTTAAAAAAATATATAAAAGTATAAAAAATTGTCTCATTTGTGAGATAACTTAACCTTTATAAAAAAAATTAAAAAATTGAGCATGAATTATATATTCACGTTAAACTCCAAAAGCATAATTTGTGAAATAACTTAATCTTTATTCCTTTGATAAAAGCATAATTTACACTAATTTTTTTGTCAAACTCCAATTCATCATTTTAATGAACTCTATAATATCCGTTGATATTTTGAATACACCAAATTAAATATCTATAGAGTTATAAAATATTATTATTGAATATATCTCAACTTTTAACATTATAAAATTCTAATTTCCTACACATTTTCCCCAAATCCTAATCATTTTCTACAAATTTTCCACAATAAATTACAATTTCCTAACATAATTATATCCAAAATTTTTAGCAAAATTAATTAAGAGACAAACACACATACCTTTTTATAAGTATTTCTTCAAATCAACCACGAATTTCCTAAAATGCATAACTTAATTAATTATCTTCCAATCAAAAATCAAAATCTCAAAACTAAAAAAATTAAAATCCTCAAACCTTCAAAGACAAAGGAATTTAATTGGTAGTGAAAATGATGATGAAATTTTGTTATATGGCTGGTGAGAGAGTGTGTTCGTGTGAGAGTGAGTGCGAGAGAGAGATGAGAGGTGTGAGATTGAGCAAAGAGGAAGAATGCGAAGAAGAATGAGTGTGAGACTTTTTCCCCGCCGATGGATTCGCCGGGTAAAGTTTAATGATTCATCGGGCTTGTTTCAAAATTAAAGTTTGCACGGGGGGTTGTCCTCGTCGAGCAAGGCTCATCATCTTTGCGCACCAAGGTTTTTACTTCCCACTTAGAATTTTGCCCTCGTGACTCGACTTAATTAGCGATGATTTGGGCACTTCAACGGTAACATGGGCATAGTGAAATTGATTAGAAGGAATGCACGTCCAACTCTGTTTCATGTAAACCTCCGCACTAAATTCCCTAATTTTTGTGTTTTTTTCCCTCCAACTAATAAGGCGGAGGAGCGCAAGAGAGGTGATGTGGCAAAATCCGTGGACTGCTACATGGAAGAAGGAGGCGTAGCAGAAGAGAAGAAGCACAGGACTACATAAAGGACTTGATCTGCTGTTGTTGGAAGAAAATGAATGAGGAGATGATGAGTTCCAAAAATAGCAACATACCAAAACCACTTGTAAACTTGTCAATCAATATGGCACGAACAGCTCACTCCATATTTCAACATGGAGACGGCATTGGAACTTCAATTGGTGTCACCAAAGATCGCCTAATCTTTTTTTATTGCAAATCCTATCCCCCATCGATCCACAAAAATACAATTAATAATAAGTGATTAAGATTTTCTTTATTTTCAATAATGTAACATGCAACCTTTCTTGTTCGATTCATATATTTTGTTTAGTGATAAGCCGTGGGATGATATTCTCTTTGATGAATTTGGCTGTTTGCCTGCTCACCTCACCTTTCTTGTTCCGTTCATATGGTATCAGAGGCTCAGAGCTTCAAAGCTCGTACGTAGCTCGTGATCCTAGTACAATATGTTGATAATTCGTTGTGTGTGAAAGTTATGAATTCTAAATTCTTAAATGAGTCTAATGTGTTGATATATATAGAGCTCTGAATTGGTAATATTCAAAAGTGAAATTATAAATTATCAATTAGTCTAATTATAAATTATCAAGACATTATACACACTAATTTAATATTATAAATTGGTCATGAATTTAAAATGTTAATATTCTCCTCGTTTAGCAGCAACTGGAGATACCTTTGGAGCAACAGTTGCCAAATACTGAAAGGTCAAGGGCGATCCTGGAGAGACGACTGGATAGGCGTCCAACGAAGATCGTCTAAGGGGATGGCAAAGGGTTGGAACAGGATGTATCGACTAGCTCAGAAAGGTTTTCCATGGGAGCTAATTTTGAGGAGTTCTCGGAGCTAAAGAGCAATTTCAATGCCCTCATGAAGGCTGAAACCGTACACGCCCCAAATGATGTGATAAGGGCTCAACTCGCCGGGGTCCTTAGTTGCTAGGTGATCCACAACCTTAGCCCAAGCCCAACAGCCCAAATAGCGTGACCAACCCGACTAGCACCAATTGTAATCGAGCATTTCTATTTTTTATTTTGTAAACAGATTGTTTTATCTTAATTATGTACAAAACATCATTTCAAATTTTATAAATATATTTTTTAATTTCATATTTTAATTGAATTTGTTTTTCTATATTTTTAGATTTATTATGAATTATTAAAATATATATTAAAAAAATTATTTTATTTTTAAATTTTTGAATAAGACCCCGCGAAATTTCATCAAACAAGGTTAACTCGGTGAGTTCCACCGAATTATCATGGGGAAAGTCTTCGTCGGGCAAGATAAAATCAGTGTGTGCCCACCGAATTGTCCAACAGTTGCACGTAAAAGATATTTCGTCAAACCAAGTGCGTTGACTAAACTAACTCAATAAACAGCCACCGATGAAAACCCTCGGCGGGCAACATTATGTTGCTCGATAGCCACATTGTTTTCCGTTGGATTACATGTTGGCCCGACGACTGCGACTCAACGAAGGCCAGCCGACGGAACCTCACTAGTTAATATATTACCCGATAAAATGTAAATGTTTTGTTTGCTTGGCAAAGATGCTTCGCCGAATAAGGTGTCATTAATTTCTTGTAGTGAATATGAGGCTTTAACCTTAAAAATTAAAATCTCCAAATATAGCTGGCTATATATTCACTTTTTACTCAGCTCATTCAGGCCACATCTCCCAAGGTTTCGTCAAGATTAATTAATTAATATTAATTTCCTCCCCATATTTCTAATGGAGATTTTCTCAGAAATCTGCATATACATGCAAATTATGCACTGGAGTCTGGAGTATTCTTATTGCCTGAGCATGTTCTTATTATATATATACGTTCGTACGATTGATACCGAAAGGATTTAAAGGTAAGACACAATAGTACGTGGACAAGCATGTTTTAAAAAAATAATATCACATCGTAAAATATAGAAATAAAAGTCAAGTTTTTTTAGCCCGCTAAACAACTTGTTCGTAGGGTGAGGTTTTGCCCTACAAACATTGGATTCGTCAAGCAAAATATAAAAAACAAAAAAAGAACTTTTTAAAAAAAACTAATTTGTTCATTTAATATATAACTTTTAATAACATATGAAACTATCATATTTATCATCTAATTAAATTAAAAAATTCTCAATTTTTTTAAAAAAAGTCTTAAAATAATAATAATAAAATTTTTACAAAAGTCTTAAAATAATAAAAAGAAATAATTTTATAAAAGTCATAAAAGTCTTAAACATAATAAAAAAAATAGTTCTAGAAAATTAACATGTCTCAAACATAGTAATACATGTATTTAAACGCTCGGTAGCTAATTGGGGTGCGTTGATGGCTGTTGGGGTGGCTTATCAGGTTGCAAGGCTGGTTATTGTGGCGACTGGCTGAGATGCAGAGCTGATTGTTAGGGTGGCTAGTCATGCTGCGGAGACCTTGCACGTCAAAAATCGTGCAATCTTAGATCTAGCCGTTTAGTTTGCAGTCTTAGATGCACAATACCTTGCACGTAAAAAATCGTGAGGTTTTGATGATTTAAAGTCGTCCAATCGTCGAAACAAACTTTGAAACCGTCAAATCGTTGCATATCGTTACCTTATCTCGGAACTTCAAAATTGACTAATTTTTCTCGTAGGTGATCTAGGAGTCTAAGCAATAAAATGAGACGGTTAGATTGGCTTGATTCATTTTTTAAATTAGTGAAAATTGCAAATGAAGTTTGTTCATTAAAATGGTTGAACACTTAATAGAATTTCTATGCATTTTTTGAATTTTGGTTAAATTGATATTCAAACAATTGAATTTCAAAAATCTTTTATAGTCTCAGGTGCGTAGACCTCGTACGTTAAAAATTGTGAGGTTTTGAGAATTTAAAGCTGTATGATTGTCGAACAAGATTTTGAAACCATCGGTTCGTTGTATATCATTGCCTTATCTCGAATTTTTTTTAATTGGTAATTTTTCATGTAGATGATCTATGACTATGAGTATGGAAAATAAAATGGGATAGTTGGATTAGCTGAAGTGAACTAGACTTAAGTTGATGAACTAGAAAGGAAAGAGGAAAGGATGTTTTGGTGAATTAAGTTAATTGGACTTTGCCCAACGAACACCTGCTCGTCAGGCAAAGGCCACTCGTTCGTCGGGCACAAAATGGTCAATGATTGCATCTAAGCAACGACAAAATTTGTTGCCCTTTTCAATCTTTACCCTACGAAATATGCACGTTCATCGGGCCAAGTTAAGCACGAAAAGTTTTTTTATTTGGCACCAAATAGTCAGTTATTCACGCCAAATTTGCCCAACTAACATAATTGTTCGTTGGGCAAATATAGTTTAGTGACAATTTTCTGTTCGTTAGGCAAACTTTTGTCGGGCCAGTATTTTTTTCTTGTAGTGATCATACATTTTCTTCTGGTAAATATTGTTATTATTAATTTAGTTAGTCCGGTGCGTAAATTATGAAATTGAGCAAAATGGATAGATTTATTGACTTAAAATTATAGTCTTAATTTGAAATATAAAATACTATAATGTTTTTATTGCAATTTTTTTATACATTCATACAACAATACTAGTTAATTGGTGGACTTTGGTGGACTCGGTGTGAATAAGCCGTAAATAATGTTCCCGGCCATGTCAATGAGCTGGGGAGGGATCTGATCAAAGCACAATATATATTAATAAACGTTAAAATTCTACCCAACTAAATAATAAATAAATTAATAAATGTACGTAAACGTACCCTTATCTTATTATTAGCTACTGGAAGTGGTGGAACAAAGTCATGATCATCCACTGGAAAGTCATCCACCGGAGGATAATGCTCCGCCGGCAGTGGAGGTGGTGAATTGGCGCCAGGTGTTGTCTTGCGGCCGGGACTACCGCCTTTGGAAGGCGGCGACTTGGGACCGCCACCTTTGGAACCTTTGGGTGGAGATGGTGACTTAATTGGCCGCTTTGGTGGTACCGGTGCCTTACTTGGCTTTGGCTTCGACGTCGGTGTTGGCTGGAAACCAGATTTTAATTACACGTTAAATAGATGTCCACCAAATTAATTAATATATATCCTTCGATCAAGAGACATGATCATATATAAGCTTTTTTCTCCTAATTAATAAATTCGTGTATTGTACATGTATATACGTATTTTTTAAAAATATTTTTATTTCTATGTACTCTTTTTAAATAAAAATATATTTTTTAATTCATAGTATTATTTATGTATAATATATATATCTATTTAAGTATAATTTCGTTAAAATAGGCTTTTCTTAAATTAAAAATACGTATTATTCATATACTTATGTATAATTCATGTATATCAATGGAATTTTCACGAAGAATTTCAAATAATAATCATAAAATTACATACTATATGTATATATTTTTTGAATAAATTAATTAATATATATTTTTAATTCAAAGTACTACTATTTATGTAATATACATGTATTTAAGTCATTCGTTAAAGAATACGTATTATGCTATAATTCATCTGTATAAATGTAATTTTCACCTTTCAAATAGTGTTATTAAATTACATATTATATACAACTATATATTTTTTGAATAAAATAGAAGAAAATTAAATAAATAATACTAAAACCCCATATATATAATTGTTAACAGGCGAACTACCCTATTATTAATTGAAGAAACTAATCTACTAAAGTAATATAACGAATGTTCAATACTGGATCGATCACTATTATTTTTTCACTATGTAAAGAATTATTTAAAATTCAATTCTTAAAAAAAAATTAAATGTATATATATTGAATTTCAATAATTATTCTTATACGTAAGTTTAACCCACCTTCTTTGCCGATTTTACCTTCATTTCCTCTTCCCAAGGGTCTTGCGATGAAACCTGATATGTAGGGCCAAATAGAGTTGAATTAAAGAAACACAAAGTGTTAAATAATTTACAGACATGCACCCACGCAACTTCATGTAAATTTGTAGACGTGTAATTAATTTTATTACCATTGTGGTAACTAAGAAAAGAGAGAGGAACAGGAAGAAGACAGGTTTGAAAGCCATTGTAGCAGCAACTGATCAGGCACACCAAAAGGATCGATGAAGTAGTAGCTAGGTACGTAGAAGATCGAGTGAAAAGCTACGATGATGGTATAGGAGAAGGAGGATTTGGGGTCGTATAAATAGTGTATATTGGTAGGTGGAGAGAGAGAATTTTTATGACCTTTTTTTTTTTGGGAAGAATTATTAAGTCTTAATTATTAGGTTGAAGTGTTTAACATTTCGTGTTGCTTCTCTTATTCTTACACATGCATGTGATCACACAAGCAATGTCAAGAATCTAAGTCAAGATTTAATTAAATCGTGGTTAGGTTATGACGTTATGTACCTATGTACGTACGTATAGATTTCTCTTGCGAGTTGTGGTTGGTTAGGTATGTATACAATCTTCCTACGTATGCATACATAGAGTATTTCTCATGCGCGTACTTACTTCACTTATCATATATTAACTACGGCGTTTATTTTAATTTTCGTTAAGGTTTTAGATATTTGATTAGGTTGTTTTTTTATTCATTTGACACGCTATCAACTGGGCCCTGAGGAATTGGCAAGAAAAATTGCAAATTTTCGAATACAAAATATACGTTATTGATGATATTAATCCGATTCAATATCATCGAGATGTAATTCTAGCCGACCGTTCTACCACTGAGTTATTAAGGAACATCTCATCTCAATTACTAATAATTAATTGTATTATTTTCTAGGTACATATACATATAGTATTTCTCATGCCCGTGCTTCACTTATCCCATACATATTACTTACATTATATGCTCTAGTGTTCTTTCATTTTATGATCATTTACGTAAAAAAAAAAAAATCAATAAAATTGAAAATTATTTAGTTATTCATATATAAATATATATATATCAACTAATTAAATAGACAATATTCATTCGTTATGAGAATGTTAATTATTATCAAAACTGTTGATTTATTTGATACAAATTAATGGTTAAAAAACCTCTAATCCTATATTAATTTTATTATGGAGATAATTTTAAATGATAATTTAGCTAATGTGCGGTTCGAAATATATTATATGTAATTAAAAATTCAATAAATAAAAAATGTGGTACGAGAAAATATTACGGATGCAAGTTTATCCTTTTGTGATTTCTTATCATGATTTAATTCCATTAATATAATTTTATACGTACAATTTTAATTCTGTGCTATTATAGTTGTGAAAGTGAAATATTACAGTATATATATGCTATCAAGAATTCTATAGAAGAAGATGAGAAGTATCATTAAACCGAAAGAATGTATGTCTCATTTTAGATAAAAAAAATTAATAAAATCCTTCCTCTTGGCATTTGATTAATTAGTCCACTCTTCAGTATTTCAATCCTATGTTCTATACAACATCGCCAAAATCAAGTTTCCAGTCGATCCTTTGTGCGCGCTTCTCTAGATGGTAAGAAGTTGAGGTTTCACTTCAAAACCAATTGGCAACGGGGGGAGTAGCCCAAGATTTTATAAGGCACAAATTGTAGTTGTGTTTTTTCCGATGTGGGGCATTTTCCTCACACAAATTGTAGTTGTGCTTTTCCGATGTGGGACATTTTCCTCACATCTCAACACGCCCCCTCACGTGTGGCGAATTTTCCTGTCTATTACGTGATGATTTGAATGGGTACGTGTGACACATGTGGCAGTTAAGCCTCCACGTGGGATAACCCCGCTCAGATACTGATAGGTCCTCAAATAAGCATTATTTTATACCCTTTATACTTGACTTTTAATATTAAAATAATAAATAAATAGATAAAATAATTTATTTTGTGTTATTTTGGTTTAAATAAATAAAGTTTGTAATTTGGAGTATTTTGGCGAAAGAATCGTCTCGATCGGAATTATAACGAAAATATTATGGACGAATTCCGGTGAAATATTACTAAGTTGATTATTATTTGTTTTGGCAGCCCAAACCCAAGTTACAAACCCAGCCCAGCAGCCCTACATGCGCGGCCCAGGCTGAAGCCCAGTACGCTCAGGACAAGCCCAAGCCGTCAGCCCGTGCAACCCAAATCTCCGGCCCAATCGCACCAGCCCAGCCCGCGTCACTGCTCCTCAGCCCAGATTTACCATCGGCGCGCGCCTACCGAAGACCGTCTCTGAATTTCGGCGTACGCTTACTGAACCGGTGCTCCTCCTTCAGCGCGCGCCTGCCGTTCTCCTGTCCCTCCATTCAGCAGCCTCCAGCCGAAATTCCATTCCCTTTTTCAGCAGCCCTCTGTTGAATTATTTTCCAGCAGCTTCCACCTAATTTCCACCCAACTTCCACCCAAATTCCTTCCACTTTCCAACCCAATTTTGCAACTTGACAACTCAAACCACTTCTAAACATCATCACTAATCTTTATTACTCATCATTCCATTATTTAACATTTTTTATTGTATTTGTTTATGTATTTTTGATAGCTTTTTCCACCTATAAATAGGGCTTCAATTCTTGTATTTTGGGGAGTCCCCAATTAGTTCCATTCTTCCATTTCTTTCATTTTTCTTAGTTCTAGTTCTTAGTTAGTTCTTTTGTTTCTCTCTTTTGAGAGACATTTTTGGGGACCATTTTAACTTCTTGTAGATTTTCTTATTAATTAGCTTTCTTTTAATTCTTGTTCTTAATTTATGTTATTTTTATTTTTCTTAATTTCATTTCTTCTTTACTTTGTTCTTGTGATATTTCTTTGAGATCTCTTAAACACATTTTTATGCTTTCCTTAAGAAATACCTAGGCCAAGTAATTCTAAGACAATTCAAGAGTTTTAAGACCGAATTCCTCGTATTTCTTCTTCCATCTTCACAAGTTTCCTGCCGCTGTTCGGTGATTCTTGTGAAAATCCATACTTCTCTACTTAAATTCTTGTTGTTGTTATTGGTTTTACTTATAATTCAATATATGTGTTGGTATTTTCTTTCTAACATTTGTAAGTAAGAATGCAATCTCCATGTGTTTTACTTTTTGAGTTTCTTTTACTTCATATGTTTTAGTACTTAAACTTCAATTCGAAACTAAATGTTGATCCGCTGTTCGGGGCATTTAGAATAGAGTTGAAGAGATTTAATGTTTGATCGCTGTTCGGCGCATTAAATCACTTACTTAAGGTGAATCATATTGTAAGTAATAATCCGCTGTTCGGTGCATTTATAATATGAAAAATGTATGCATGTATTTGAGATGATTAAGGTATGATTTCGTGATTGGTTCAATATGAGCATGATGTTAGAGTGTTGGTAAAAATATGTGTTTGAAGAAAATTCACTAGTACAAAGGTTAAAGTAGAAGTAAAATTAAGTATTTAATTATTTTTACTTATTTTATTTATTTTATATTTACAACTCTTTTCAAAACCCCCATTTTCAATTCTTTAATTCTTTTATTCTTTTATTCTTTTATTCTTTTATTCTTTTTTATTCTTTTATTCTTTTATTCTTTTATTCTTCTTTTCTACTTTTAGTTTATTATTCTTTGATTCTTTCATCTCTTTATTCTTTTATTCTTTAATACTTTTAGTTTATTATTCTTTGATTAGTTAATTCTTTAATTCATTTATTCTTTAATTCTCAATTCTTTTATTCTTTAATTCATTATTTCATTAATTTGTTAATTATTTAATTATTTAATTCATTAATTTATTCATTATTCATTTATTCATTACTCTTTCCCACTAACACATTATTAATGTTCCCTAATTTCCCCGGTTAAGAACGATCCCTATTTACCAATACTACATCTACACAAAAAGGGTTTAAATTGCACAACACTCAAATTACGTGTTTAATTTAATGCGTAGTTTGGGCGTAGTCAATTTTTGGCGCCGTTGCCGGGGAAATTGAAAATCATTTTTAATTTGTTAGTGTATGTATATAAATTGTGCATATTATACTTGTTTATAAATTTTACTTTTGTTAATATTATATTTGTTTATAACCCTTACTTACTTGTTTATATTTTATTTATCCATCTTATTTTTGTTCTTATTATTTTTGGTTATAATGTTCATACTTTACTTATTCATAGTTTCTAATTTATACTTGTTCATAAATGTTCATAATTTTTTTTTTTTTTTTATATATTTGTTCATATTCAAATTGTTTATGTAAATTTAAAATTCTATCATACTTGTTCATAATTTAATTTAATTTGTACTTGTCATAAATGCATATTGTACATATCCACTTTTCCTTACTTTTATTTATTTATTTATTTTTTTTCTTTCTTTACACTTTCTAACTTTTTCTTTAATCCATTAACTTTAATTTTATTCCATAAACTTTTTCTTTATTCCTTTAACTTTAAATTTATTCAATTAACTTTTTATTCCACTAACTTTTTATTCCATTAACTTTTTATTCAATTAACTTTTTATTCCACTAACTTTTTATTCCATTAACTTTATTTCATTAACTTTTATTCCATTAACTTTTTGAAATTTGAAATAAATAAAAAAATCTTATCTTAGCTTTATGTTAGTATTAATTCATACTTGTAAATAAATATTGTATATATGTTACTTGTTACCTTTTATACATGTTCATAACTTTTATATTTCTTAGTATACATACATACTTGTTCATAATAATCTTTCATTTATGTTTGTTTATAATTCTCTTACTTATTATTTTACTCTTGTTCATACTTGTACATAATGTTCATTCTTTTTAATTGTTCACAAATGCTTATAGTAAATATTCACTTTTCCTTATTTTTATTTTTATTTTAATTTTTTTGGTTTTTTTTTTTTTTTAATTTTTTTTTTTAAAAAAAAAAGAGCATAAAATTCTTAAAAAAAAAAAATTTCATTTATTTAATTTTTAAATTCCGAAATAAATAAATAAATAAATTATAAAAAAAAAAAAATTGTTCATACGTAAATAAATTATTTTCTTTTTCTCTTGCATTTCATCTTTCATTCTAACTTGCATTTCATCTTTCATTTAACTTGCATTTTCACTTAACTTGCATCTTTCATTCTAACTTGCATTTCATATTTCATTTAACTTGCATTTTTAACTTCACTTGCATATTTAGTTTAACTTGCATTGCACTCTTCCTCTAACTTACATCTTTAACTCACATTGCATCCTTAACTTTAATTTGCATATCTAAACTGCATTCTTAATTAACGTACATCTCTGACTAACTAACTTGCATCTCTGTCTAGGCTGGATGGACGTTAAACTTCAAGCGCTTGTTGGGAGGCAACCCAATGTGTTCCCGGGATGTGAAGGAGTCATCAATACAGATTTGCTATCCTCTACCCTTCACTCTCTTTTATTTTGTTTATTTAATGTTTTCCTATTATTTTCGTAAATCATTTTCCTTACTTTGATTCTATGTTTAATTACTTCGTATTTTCCTACATTGAGGACAATGTAGAATTTAAGTGTGGGGGAATGGTTTACAATTTTAATTGTTCAAAAAAAAAAAAAATTGAAAAAAAAAATTATTAAAAAAAAATGAAAAAAAAAAATTTATTAAAAAAAAAAATTAAAAAAAAAAATTGTTTTCTTGAATCTTTTTATTTTAACTTAGTGTTTTTATGAGTTTTGAGTTGCCATTTAACTTGTCAATGATATAAATGAACGGAAATGAATATGTTATGGCCATAAAGATAATCACTACAACTTGAATTTGTTTGTTAATATTTTGTGATTAAGTGTTATAACTTGAAGATAATGCATGTAAATTGGTACATAAGCAAGCATGATAAGATAAGTATGAATCATATGAACCTTATGTGAGCTTTAGAACTTTATATACATCTTTGATGAGTGATTCATAAGTTCTTTGTTTAAATTGATATACATATGCCTCATAACTGCTTGCCATAGCTTTTAATGAACTCTAGAGTACTAGAACTTATTCAATGTGATTTTCAAAGCTTTTAAGTCAATAAACTCTCTGATTTTGGATATGATTAAGGCATTAGGGTTAACACCACAAATTCAAATATCCATGTTCCCTATTTTGTGCGCACAAGTTGCGACCCCCTTAGTTTTAACCCTTTTGAGCCCACATTAAGCCTTTCTTTCATCACCATGATTATCTAAACACTTGAGCTTAGTATAGACATCATTTACCCTTGTTCCAAGGACTCGGTTGAAGATATAAAGATTATGTAAGGAGAAAATAATGATGTTGAAAAGACTTTTATGTGAATTATTCGGATTTACCGACTCAAGCTTTATTGTATTGTTGACACATGTTATTACCTTGATATAAAAAAAAAAAATCAAAAAAAAAAAAATCAAAAAAATCAAAAAGAAAAAAATCAAAAAAAAAAAAAAAAAAAAAAAAAAGGTTGAGTCTCGATCAAGGTAATAAGGTTTGGTTATGTAATGTTTGAGTTAAGTCCCTTACATTTGTAAATCCGACACAAAGAATGACTATGAGGCCCAACATGATGAAATTAGGCCTATGTTTGAAAGGATAGATTACTGACATCATTGCACTAAGGTTGGGAAGCTATGATACGTTTTGGGAGTCTATTGAGTCTTGGAACGAATTGAGCACCACTTGTCCTATATATTCCTTGCCTCTAAACTTAGCCCCATTACAACCTTTATAAAGACCTTATGATCCTTAAGATGGTAAATTTTGATTAGTGGAGTCAATCACTTGAGTAAGCTTATGGTTTTGGTTCATTTGTGCAAGTATGTTTTGTTTTTATCTTGAGGTGTTTGTTTGAAATTTTGCAAAAGTACTTCATTTCGATTATGTGAGTATTTCTCACATACTTTGAGTGCAAACACAAACCCTCACAAATTGAGTGAACTTATGAGTGCATATCCTTGTGAGTTGATTCATACTTGTTTTATTCATGTTGAGATCCATTTCACCATATTTACTAATTATCTTATTTGTTAAAACATTTTGTTACCATATATTAACTCTTGAATTCCATATGCTTAAATGCTTTAAGTGAAAATCTTTTATGCCATGATTATAATTATGAAATATTGAGACAAATGGTTAAGGGTTACTTGTTTTGAATTCGTAGTTTAATTTTAGTATTTGCTAGGGACTAGCAAAGTTTAAGTGTGGGGGTATTTGATAGGTCCTCAAATAAGCATTATTTTATATTATTTTATACCCTTTATACTTGACTTTTAATATTAAAATAATAAATAAATAGATAAAATAATTTATTTTGTGTTATTTTGGTTTAAATAAATAAAGTTTGTAATTTGGAGTATTTTGGCGAAAGAATCGTCTCGATCGGAATTATAACGAAAATATTATGGACGAATTCCGGTGAAATATTACTAAGTTGATTATTATTTGTTTTGGCAGCCCAAACCCAAGTTACAAACCCAGCCCAGCAGCCCTACATGCGCGGCCCAGGCTGAAGCCCAGTACGCTCAGGACAAGCCCAAGCCGTCAGCCCGTGCAACCCAAATCTCCGGCCCAATCGCACCAGCCCAGCCCGCGTCACTGCTCCTCAGCCCAGATTTACCATCGGCGCGCGCCTACCGAAGACCGTCTCTGAATTTCGGCGTACGCTTACTGAACCGGTGCTCCTCCTTCAGCGCGCGCCTGCCGTTCTCCTGTCCCTCCATTCAGCAGCCTCCAGCCGAAATTCCATTCCCTTTTTCAGCAGCCCTCTGTTGAATTAATTTCCAGCAGCTTCCACCTAATTTCCACCCAACTTCCACCCAAATTCCTTCCACTTTCCAACCCAATTTTGCAACTTGACAACTCAAACCACTTCTAAACATCATCACTAATCTTTATTACTCATCATTCCATTATTTAACATTTTTTATTGTATTTGTTTATGTATTTTTGATAGCTTTTTCCACCTATAAATAGGGCTTCAATTCTTGTATTTTGGGGAGTCCCCAATTAGTTCCATTCTTCCATTTCTTTCATTTTTCTTAGTTCTAGTTCTTAGTTAGTTCTTTTGTTTCTCTCTTTTGAGAGACATTTTTGGGGACCATTTTAACTTCTTGTAGATTTTCTTATTAATTAGCTTTCTTTTAATTCTTGTTCTTAATTTATGTTATTTTTATTTTTCTTAATTTCATTTCTTCTTTACTTTGTTCTTGTGATATTTCTTTGAGATCTCTTAAACACATTTTTATGCTTTCCTTAAGAAATACCTAGGCCAAGTAATTCTAAGACAATTCAAGAGTTTTAAGACCGAATTCCTCGTATTTCTTCTTCCATCTTCACAAGTTTCCTGCCGCTGTTCGGTGATTCTTGTGAAAATCCATACTTCTCTACTTAAATTCTTGTTGTTGTTATTGGTTTTACTTATAATTCAATATATGTGTTGGTATTTTCTTTCTAACATTTGTAAGTAAGAATGCAATCTCCATGTGTTTTACTTTTTGAGTTTCTTTTACTTCATATGTTTTAGTACTTAAACTTCAATTCGAAACTAAATGTTGATCCGCTGTTCGGGGCATTTAGAATAGAGTTGAAGAGATTTAATGTTTGATCGCTGTTCGGCGCATTAAATCACTTACTTAAGGTGAATCATATTGTAAGTAATAATCCGCTGTTCGGTGCATTTATAATATGAAAAATGTATGCATGTATTTGAGATGATTAAGGTATGATTTCGTGATTGGTTCAATATGAGCATGATGTTAGAGTGTTGGTAAAAATATGTGTTTGAAGAAAATTCACTAGTACAAAGGTTAAAGTAGAAGTAAAATTAAGTATTTAATTATTTTTACTTATTTTATTTATTTTATATTTACAACTCTTTTCAAAACCCCCATTTTCAATTCTTTATTCTTTAATTCTTTTATTCTTTTATTCTTTTATTCTTTTATTCTTTTTTATTCTTTTATTCTTTTATTCTTTTATTCTTCTTTTCTACTTTTAGTTTATTATTCTTTGATTCTTTCATCTCTTTATTCTTTTATTCTTTAATACTTTTAGTTTATTATTCTTTGATTAGTTAATTCTTTAATTCATTTATTCTTTAATTCTCAATTCTTTTATTCTTTAATTCATTATTTCATTAATTTGTTAATTATTTAATTATTTAATTCATTAATTTATTCATTATTCATTTATTCATTACTCTTTCCCACTAACACATTATTAATGTTCCCTAATTTCCCCGGTTAAGAACGATCCCTATTTACCAATACTACATCTACACAAAAAGGGTTTAAATTGCACAACACTCAAATTACGTGTTTAATTTAATGCGTAGTTTGGGCGTAGTCAGATACCATGTAAGAAGTTGAGGTTTCACCCCAAAACCAATTGACAATGGGGGGAATAGCCCAAGATCTTATAAGGCACAAACTGTAGCTGTACTTTTTCGATGTGGGAAATTTTTCTCACATCTCAACATGCCCCCTTACGTGATGATTTGATGGGTACGTGTTACACGTGTGACGATTAAGCCTATCACGTGGGATAACCCTGCTCTGATGCCATGTAAGAAATTAAGGTTCCACCCCAAAACCAATTGGCAATGAGGGGAGTAGCCCAAGATCTTATAAGGCACAAATTGTAGTTGTGCCTTATAAGGTCTTGGGCTACTCCTCCCATTGTCAATTGATTTTAAAGCCTAATTCCCGAGTCTATATAATGGTTGGAATCCCGATATCTAACATGGTATCAGAGCGGGTTATATAGTCTTATATAACTTTGGGCAACTCCCCCTATCACCAATTGGTTTTAAGGCCGAATTCCCGAGTTTATATAATGGCTGGAATCCCGATGTCTAACATAGACTCCTCTTTTTTGTTCTACATACGTACGCTTCACTCCGATATAGTGGCGGTGGCCGGTGCAAGGTCGATATATGTAGTGTTTTATGATGGCGTCGTCTGTTTTCCTTATTTTTTATTTTTTGGTTTTGTATCTATGTTTGGAATATCGGTTGGCAGCTCTTTGGGTTAGCTGTTGGTTTTTTTTTTGGGTGACAAATGAGAACTTCATATGGGTTAGCTGCTGGTTAATTTGATCGACTCTTGTGGGAGGATCTTGCGTTTATGTGAACAACACTTCTAATTTGTAATAACATAGAATATTAGGGATAGTAATCGCATTGGTGGTATTCAATACTCAATAAGGGATTTCAGGAAAAAATGTTTGTGAGCAATGTGCCTTACAAATAGGAATGGTCAAATGAGTTTTTTTGAGGGTGTGGGTAAATCCTTACCCTACATGGGTACAAATGAGTTTTATACCTATTTCACCCATCCTCAATTTTTGAGGATTTACCCAAACCGTACCCATGACATTTTACATTTATTTTCTCTTTTCAATTTTTTTTCCATGTGTTTCATTTTGTTTTAACTTCTAATTTTTTATACCTTTCAATTTATTTTGCTTTTCATTTTTCTTTTACTTTTTATTTTTTATTTTTTTTTACTTTTATTTGTCTTCAACTTTTTATTTTTAACTTCTAATATATTTTCCTTTCAATTTTGTTTGGTTTTCATTTTTTTTTAAATCTTCTCAATTTCTATTGGAGTTTCTGTTACAATTCGTCTTGAAATTTAAAGTGAGAATTAGTAAATTACCAATTTACCCTTCTATCCTTAATTATCAAAATTTATCGAGTTGACCAAGACTAGTGAATGAATTATTTGAGAATTTGACTCCGAAAACTTTCCAATTAAATGAAGAATGAGTAGTAAATGTCGAAATGGAATTCAAACCTTGAAAAAAAAAACTCGTTAGAAATGTTATTATAAAATTTTTTTAAGAATTTATAAAACTCCCTTTAAATTATTTCATGTTTGTGAAATCTTAAAAAATTTATATAGTTTACGTTGATTTTTGTTAAATCATTTAAAATGAATTATTTAAGTTCTTAAAAAATTGATGTTAATATAAATTCGTAACATTTTTGTGTATAATTTTTTTGATGAAAGATGAAATAACTGATATTTAATTGAAATAAAGTAATTTTAAATAATAATACCTAATAAATAATAATAATAGTAAGAATATAAAGAAAAAAAAATTAGTAAAGGGAACAAAGTGTTAAAAATTCATAGACAATTTGAAGAATGGATAAAAATTATACTTTGAATTTAATGGGTATTAAATACCCTCAATACCCATGGGTAAACCCTCACCCTGCCCATTAGATGATGGGTAAATTTTTACCCATCTAATTTCTACTCATTTCAACAATACTCATAGGTACCCATGCCCATGGATAATTATGTCCATCCCTACTTACAGATTGTATTATTTCGGATTTGTCGACTTCGATTTTTCTAGATTTCTAATTCGATTTCGTTGTGAAGTTATTTTACGTTGTGCAATTATTACTTCAACAATAATATATATATCTCATTTACAAACTCTTTCACATGTCTAACAAAGATAATCATGGAGTTTCACTAATGTATAAGATCATTTGAATAACCACCTGATGTTATTTTCAAAGAAATTTTAATAAAGTCGCTTAGATTTCTCATCAATGAAAAGAAAATAACAATTCTCACGCCCAATCTAGTAATATATATTTTTTTCATACCACCATTTCTATTTATCGAATTATTTTTGTACATATATAATAATTAGAACCCTTTGAAGAGTTAGCTCATTGGGTTAGCTGGTTTGATCAACTCTAGTGGGAGGATCTCAACATTTGTAATTCGAGTCATGGAGTTTCACTAACAAATAAAATAATTTGAATAACTAACCACCTGATGTTATTTGCTATCGACTATTTATTAGTTATCTAATGTTTAATCCTTGTACTTTGGTGCGTGATACTCTCTTTTTTTCCTTCGAACGGATTGAAAATTCCTGTAAAAAATATAATAGTCACTTATATTTCTCACCAATATTGATTTTTTTTTTTGAACTAATAGATATTATTGATAAAATTAAAGTATAAATATTGACCATATACAATATAAGACTTTATTGCCTTTTTCTCTTATTTACTAATTATTATCATAAATGTAGCTAATATTATATATTCGTCGATCGAGTTGCGCTCCCAGCACTATCCTCCGATGAGGAGTATGATTTATTTACCGGTTTCTGACGTAAGGTCGGCCTGAAATCAGAACGGTAAAAATTAAAATTTTATCTATAATGACTAGTTAAGCGTGAAGATTGAGACAGTAAAAATGATAATTACCAATGTCTACGTACATATTATTGTACTTGAGTTTATTATCTAGGGGAAGTGGTGGAGTCTGCTCGTCCCCTCCTGGAAACTCTTCCTCAGAAGGAGATGGTGGATAAGGGACGTCAGTTGACTGTGGTGATCGTGGCGGTAGCTTGGCTTTGCCGCCTTTGCCGCCCTTGGAACCCTTTGAAGCTGGTGGAGACTTGGCTTTTGGAGGCGACTTACCCTTAGGCGACTTTGGCTGAAACCACATCAAATTTTAAAGGATATATATATATATATATATATATATATATATATATATATATATATATATATATATATTATAAAGCCAAGATGCTCAAAAGGCTTCACCAAAAAATTCTGACAAAAATACCCTTTAAATTATTAAATAGTTAAGGATAAAATAGTAAAATTAAATATCAAATTCAAAATTTAAAAAAATAATAAAGGTTAATGGAAGGAGTGGGGGTAAAAAAATAAAATAAAAAAAGGGTGGTGGGCTAAGGTAGTTACTCTTCTTATTTTTATTTTAAAAATTAAAAAATTAATATTATTTATCTTTTTTTAATTTTTTTAAAACAACTAAAAAATTAACTAGCACCCGCTAATAGTCTAGTATATATATATATGTGCCTTAGAAACCTCAATAAGTCCAAAAAAAGTTTATTTCTATATTTATTTCAATCTCCTCTGAATTTGTCGAAAAATCTTACTTTATTTTACAAATGTGATCTCTCTCATTTAATTATCAATATTGGCCAAAAAATATCAAATAATCTCAAGTTGTTCCATTTCCATCCATTTTGTCAAAATATCGTCAAATTTGCTAATTCGACAGCCCTGTAAAAAAATTGGTATAAATAGGTATTTAAGAAACTTTTATAAAATATTTCCTGAATAAAAAACGAATCTTCTATCAAAATTCAAACTAAGTTGTGATGACAACACGACTCATTCACAAACTTACCCATTAAACCCAACGATATTCCGATGAAATATATACAACTAGAGCACCGTACGTGAAATATTTTAGGCCAATTTTGAGGATTAAATGAGAAAAAACACAATTTATGAAGCAAAATTAAGCCTTATATAAATAAGGTATGTACCTTCTGTATCTTGAGGTCCTCGTTAAAGTTGTCCTCGTCATCCCATGATGATGAAACCTTAAACAAAACAGTAGGTTCAATTACAAAACGTTGCGCACTAACATATATATATATATAATTAAAATCAAGCAATTAATTACCATCGTAGTAACTAGTAGAAGAGTGACGAAGAGGAGGATGATAGCTTTGAGAGCCATTGGTATATTGTATATTGCAGAAACTGGGAAAGAAATATACAAGATGAATCAGATTCAGATGATGATTGTTGGAAGGAGAAGATGGATGGTGGGTATAAATAGTGTTCAAGGTGGGTGGAAAGAGAAAATTTGACAACCTTGTTAATTACGTCAATAGGTTTTCATAAGCTATCCCCCATCACTCCATCACTAGTGTTGTTCTGTTTCTCATACACTTATGCATGCATGTGGTCCCACATGCCATGTCAAGAGCTATAGTCAAATTCAAATTAGGTTAAATTAAGTTCTTCAAAATTAAAATGTATATAAATATATTGATTAGAACGAACGTATTTTCTTTTCCTTATTTAAATCCGAGTTAAATTTTTCGCATTTATTCTTGTGCCGTAAGTTAAAGAGGATACATTCCCTTTTTATTATAATCATAATCAAACCTTTGGCAGGATCTATATCTGCACGATCTCAATCTGCATCCGAGTTAGAATTTTCTTGTAATGAATATTTAGGTTTGTGTATGGATGCAGCCATGTATGGGTTTGTAGGTGTTTTTTACTTGAGTTGGTAACAATTCAATTTTAAATACAAGTGAAAAAGCCCATTCAACAAACCAAGGCCGAATTCTCAGGGGCGACATTCCAGAGGGCCGCCAATTGAGTAGGCCAATTAGGCCCAACGCGTGATTGTTGAATTAAGTATTTTTAATTTTGTATAAATAAATAGTAATTTTTTGATATTTATATAAAAAAGGAATAAAAAGAAGACAAAATATAGGGAACAGTATTTTTGTAATATCTATTTTATGATATTTTAATATGTATTAAAGAAAAATAATAATAAACAAAAAAAAATGAATTTTTTTTATATATATAAAAGAAAAGAAAAAAAAACATAAAGAAAAAGGAAAAATAAATAAAAGAAAAGAAAAAAAAAATTAGCTTTTAAGCACGAGGTATATGCAATGCCTCCCAACTTTCATGAACAATGCTAATCAAAATTTCTCTATGATGCAACAGAAATAATGAATCAAAAAGTTAAAATCCATCAAATATGATACAAAAATACTCTCATGTCCCAGTAAAATTTTCGCATATCACACTATATATATTTATCAAATTATTTTTATATATTATATTATATCATAAATAGTATTATTTATTATCATAATTAAATTTATTTATTATAATAAAAAATATTTATTCTTTAAATATTATCTCCATAAAAATTAATAAAATTAAAAATTTTATAATAGACTTTTAATTTAGTTAATATATATAAATAATTTCTAATTTTTTATAAATTAAAATATTCATATTATTAATATATATAAATAATTAAATAACTTCTAATTTTATTAATTTTTTATAAATTAAAATAATACTCCAAAGAAATACCACATTATCGAATATAATACATATATATTAATAAACATTCTCTTCCAAGACTTCCAGAGACATCTGAAACTTGAATAATGAACATATATATTAATACATATATATTAATACTAGTGACTTAAATAAGCCAAGGCCATACGGTAATTTGCCCATTAGGACTAGCAGAGGCTCAAATCAAAACACAGCTTTGGCAGAAAACCATTTATTTTCTTGCCGTTTTCTCATCATACTTAAAAGTTAGGACAATTCCTTGGCCGCCCTAATAAGTAATAAACAAGAGTTTGATTTTTCAAGGGCACTTGCTTCTGTTTCCATGGGTGACCATATCGGTGTAGCACTTGCCGCATCTTTCCCGGTTCCCGAAAGTACCCGGCGGCACACACCGGCAACGGTCACAGCACGTCATGCAAGCTCTCATGCAGACTCTCTTCCTTGAATGCAGCTGGCACCTCTGCTCACACAATGGGACGCAATCTGCCCACAAAATTAAATTCACCGACAAATCAATTAAACCACATTTGATAATTTGTTTTCTGAAATAAAATATGGAAATATAAATTACCCTCTTTGGATTTGACTGGTGGAAGAGGTGGGTAAGTCGGTGGAGAGGCAAGCATTGGCGGCTTCGGTGGGTAAGTGGGTGTATTAACTGGAGGCAGAGGCAAAACAGGAGGAGTTGGTGGCTTGGTAAGTGGTGGAGCAGGTGCCTTGACGACCGGTGGTGATGGTGGCAGTGGAGTGGGTGGCTTTGGTGGTGTATAAGTGGGTGGCTTCACTGGACTGACAGGGGTTGGAGGCTTGGTCAGTGGTGGAGCAGGTGCCTTGACCACCGGTGGTGATGGAGGAGTTGGAGCCTTGATAACTGGAGCTGGAGGTGGGGTTGGTGCCTTGGTGACCGGAGAAGGTGGAGCCTTGACCACCAAGGGTGGTGGAGCAGGTGCAGGTACTAGGCCTTTGGCATAATCTACCTGAAAATAAACTTACCACATTGTGTCAAAAACTCCATCAAAGATCAAATCTTTGCACTAATACTTGTAAAAAAATCCAACTTGACCACATTTGAATCATTCAACCATAGATCAAATCTTTATACTAATTCTTGCAGCAAAATCAATTTTACCACATTTGAGTATCAAAAATCTCACCAAAGATCCGATCTTTTTACTATTCCTATAAAAACATCAAGCTCACCACATTTTGAGTGTCGAAAATTCCACTAAAGATCGGATCTTTTTCTATTTCTACAACATCAAATTTACCAGATTTGAGTGTCAAAAATTCCATTAAAGATAAAGTCTTTTTACTTATTTCTATAACGACGTCAATTTACCACATTTGAGTGTCACAAATTCCATCAAAGATCAAAACTTTTAAGTATTTGTACCCACCAAATCAACTTTACCACTGTTTTAAGTGAGTAATTTTACCTTTATCTTGAGTTCCTCATGATGATCATCAAGTGATGAAACCTACAAAAACAGACAGGATTTGAAACCAAAACTTAAGACACCAGACCACACCCAAAGAAATTGGAAAGTAACAAATCAAAAATAACACTCATAAAATTAACCCTTACAGCAGTAAAAAACAGAAAGGCGGCAAAGAGGAGCAGAAAGGCTTTGGAAGCCATTGGAGAACAGCTGGAAGTGAAGAGGATGCAGAGGGAAGCAGCTCAGTGAAGTGATGACTCTATCAGGAAGCAGAGGAGTGGGTATAAATAGTGTGGAAAGGTGGAGACTAGATATTTTTACAGAGGTGCAATGGATATGCATGCCAGCTGCTCGATGAAATGACCAAGAGAGATCACTGAGATAAATCTGACCCAGAGTTTCGACCCACCTGCCCCGAGGAGCCTATCTACCAAACTATTATTATTTTCTGGTCTAGCGGTCGTCAATAAATCAAATTTTGTTCTAATTTAAACATTTTTCTTTCTCATTTTCAGTCTCTCTGTTTGTGTCTCAGCAATAAATAAAATAAATTTCTTCAGACGAGGACTTATTCAAAATTTGAACTTGAAGTCAAAGCTACGTTCTCTCCTTGTAGATTTCATTAATGGAGGCCTGGGTCACCGACCTCCCAAGTTTGGTAGCAAATTTTATTCATAAAAACTATGACGTGTTTACCTATTCGAGGAGTAAATTTTATTCATACTCGGAATATCGTTTTACTATTAATCATAATATGTTGCTAATAAATTTCAAACATTGTGACTCCTATCCTATTAATGGATCTTCACTACAGACATTGTTAAATAAAGAATGTGGATCCTTTACATTAATAATTACCCATACGTCCAGCTGGTTCTTTGAAGCATCAATCTGTCTACATAAATTTAATATATGTTGACTGCTAGCATATTTCTTGAAATGCGAATGAGAACGATAGCAATCTATTTCGTAAATATTAACAAATTTGATTATTAAAATTTCTCAAAATACCTTCTTTTAGCTTCTCGAATTTATATTACCTCCAAAAATATTACTAGCCATGTTGCATCCAAAATTGAAAATGAGGCTAGATTATGAACCTATCGTGATGATCAAGCCATTTGCATGATTTCAGTTCGTCTCATATTAAAATTATATGGAATTATAATATATTTTTGTTTTTGTTTTATAAATACAAATAATTATACATTCAACGTGAGCATCCAAACACCTCATTTTCTCTTGTCTTTTAAACGTGTTTGGTATAGATATGTCGGATAATGGATCCTAAGAAATCTAAGTTGCAGGCTTCTCTGTTTATATTAGTATTTTGATGCGTGCCAGGTTGCACGTAAATTTATATATAAGTGGACGTATGAACTGGCTGCAAGTGAAGCAACACAACTTGGCTTTGAACAAAACGCTACCCTCCAATAATCCAATTCAAATTTGACCTAAAGTTAAAAAAAAAAATAAATAAATAAGTGAAACATTTTTACGGGCCCCGGTTAAAATTCACTGTACTGGTTGCCTATGTATGTGATGTAGGGACAATTTAATTACTTTACCTTTTTCAAAAGGAATAACTTTATTTATAGCACACTTCCAAAAATTCATATTCACTCAATAGTGTCTAGGGATTGCTGCTCATTCATTCTCTGCCCTTAGATCTTCCCAAACCAAATTCATTGGTCTATTATCGTGGTTATGGGTAATTTAGTGGTTATGACGAGTTTGTGTTTATATCTTAATTATCGAACATGAGTTAGATGTTTCATTGATTGAAATCATGAATCATGATTTAAGTTGAGTAAGTTTGTGTTCATATATTAATAATAGAACGTACGTTAGATTTTTCATCGATTAAAATCATGATATAGGTTGAGCATGATTGGGAGTTGATACCCTAGTTTTTTTTTTTTTTTTGAGATTTTAGTTGATTTAATTAAGTAAGAAGTCGTGGCCTGAGTTATTGCATTAGTTTTTATTAGATTTTATTATATTTAAGTGAGAGATCTGAAAACGGTGGTGAGTTACTGCTCCATTATACTAGATTTAAGAGCGAGGTGTGATAGTGTGTTGTTACCCAAGCCTTTTAGGAATTTTACCTTATTTAAGTGGAAGGCTGTGAAGATGTATTGATGCTCTAATATTTTGAGATTTTACTTTATAAGTGATAGAGCTCAAATATTTCGAGATTTTACTTTATAAGTAGGAGATCATAATGAGACCTATAATTCTAATTTTTCTGATTTTTTTTAAAAAATTAAGTGAGAGATTGTGACGGCGAGTTACTCTCTTAATTCTTCTGAAATTTTATTTAATTTAAGAGTGAGATCCTATATTACTACATTAATCTCTCCGGACCTGACCGGATTTCTTGTGGTGTATCGATACATTCGTGTGGTAGAGGACTGGAGGGCTTATTCCCCTTGTTGATTCCACGAAGAAACGCCAAAAGAGAGTGCATGATGATGAATGGGTGCAGTGCATTGAGGCAATGAAATGATGTTGTCTACAGCTGCAGCAGCACACATTACAGAGGGCAACGTAATTAGGTTTTTTAGGCCCATCTCATAATACTATTACCACAACACATACAAAAATGTACGGCCGATGGTATTATTGTCATTGGGCCACTTTCACTTTCACTTTCACACTCCATCTCAGTAAAAGCATGCCTCTTTATTCTTGCGTCCATGCTTTCCGGCATTTCACCACTTCCCATGCTTGAACAGTATACTATGAGCTATGTTACAATCACCTTCCACAAGTACGATAGTCTCGTGACTAATTCTTAACCGTTGATCCGATCAAATTTACATCTTGTTTATTCTCAGAAGTAACTCGCCTGAATCATTTTTAATCGTTGATCCGATAAAGTTTACATCTTATTTATTGTGAATAATTTTTAATCCATATGCATATGCATGATTGATTGATGCTAGCAAGACGCAATAGCTACTTGTTGAGATTTTTTGTCCGTTGATTCTGATTTAGCGAAATGTAATCCCCACTCGTTGCTTAGATTGTTTCTAACTATTGATTCAGTATTGATTTGCTTCACACGGGCGTGGCTAATTTTTAACCGTTGGTTCGACGAGGACGGTAAGCGGAGAAGATGGCAGTTCAAAAATCACTTATTAAAATTGAAACATCATGTCCAATTTACATATTTAATATACTGTTATCCTGCAAAAACTATCCCGAGAACAATGCTAGTGTTTATCCACGGTCTAAACTTGTTGAATTGTACCAAAACTTGGTAGTGGCAGCCAATCTAACTACAAATTACAGACCAGCAATCCTACGAAACAATCAAACAGAGATTTAACATTGTCCTTCTAAGCCTTTTTCGCCTCCAATTTCGTATATCCTAGACCGGCATATGGCATACAAGCTCTAGATAACAACCTCATCTTCTTCATCAAAGCTCAAATTCAGTGTTTGTAGCTTGAACCCTGAACTCTGTATGGTCTCAACCAAACTGGAAGCCACCCCAGTCGCTTGTACTGTTGTCTGCTTTGTGAACTGGAAACAAAAATAGAGAAGGGAGGGGGGAAGTCATGAGCATGGTGGCTTATGTTTGCTAATCTGAAATCACAAAATAAGTAGTTGGCCTCCGATTATGCATTTACTCTACTGTTCATTAACTATACGCGGGGATGAAAACATAAATTAAGATGTGATCAAAGCACATTCTACTAATCTGCAATCACGAAATAAGTAGTTGGACTCCGATTATGCATTTACTCCAGTGTTCATTAGCTATACGCGGGGATGAAAACATAAGTTGGACTCACACAATGCCAGCAAATTAAGTTGTGATCAAAGCACATTCTACTAATCTGCAATCACGAAATAAGTAGTTGGACTCCGATTATGCATTTACTCCAGTGTTCATTAGCTATACGTGGGGATGAAAACATAAGTTGGACTCACACAATGCCAGCAAATTAAGTTGTGATCAAAGCACATTCTACTAATCTGCAATCACGAAATAAGCAGTTGGACTCCGATTATGCATTTACTCCAGTGTTCATTAGCGATACGCAGGGATGAAAACATAAGTTGGACTCACACAATGCCAGCAAATTAAGTTGTGATCAAAGCACATTCTACTAATCTGTAATCACGAAATAAGAAATTGGACTCCGATTATGAATTTACTCTAGCGTTCATTACGTACGAGGGGATAAAAACATAAGTTGGGCTCACACAATGCCAGCAAACATAAGTTGGACTCACACAATGCCAGCAAATTAAGTTGTGATCAAAGCACATTCTACTAATCTGTAATCACGAAATAAGAAATTGGACTCCGATTATGAATTTACTCTAGCGTTCATTACGTACGAGGGGATAAAAACATAAGTTGGGCTCACACAATCTCAGCAAATTAAGATGTGATCAAAGCGCATAGTAAATGAAGTAAAATCAAGAATTGGGCAGATGCTACAATCAACTCAGTCAAGCAAGTTTCAATTTTCATACGCACCTCAACAGTTCCAATACCCTCAATAACTTGGACTTCCAAGTTGGTAATGCCTTCAGTTTCCTGCAACAAAATCCATGAATGAGCAATGAATAATGAAAGACGAAACCCAGCATTTCAACAACATTCACATACTGAAATATGAAAATGTACCTCTAGGGCTTTGGTAACTGATGGAATAGCAGCATCACTCATTGTTCCATCGGCCTAAGACATTATGCAAAAAAAAAAAAAAATCACACATAATGTTTAAAGCTCAATACTTCTGATCAGTAAGTATCTGCATAATCAAACAATATGAAGCATGTGCATCATTGATGTTTCTTTTGGGCCATTTTGTTGTTAGGTTTCATTTTTAGTGCTAGGGAGGAAATCGAAGAAAACGAATGCAGCAAAACTACGTTTTTTTGGTTTTAACTTCTGATTTTGAAAAGTTCCATATGTATTTCTTCCACATTTTCATCTTTCGTTTTCTCTTATGCCTTTTCCGTCCATTCTAACACAAAATTGAAACCCAAAAACTGAAAAAAAGAAATGGTTATGGAAAAGGGTTTTAGGAATTGATGCACATTCAGGTTGCAGATAAAGCAATCGAAAAGCAAAGATAATCAATCTGAGGAGGATAAAGCCGAAAATTTGAGCAAAGTTGCTAGCTGGGAACCTGAAAGACCATGGTGAGAGTGTCGGAGGGGGAAACGGGGACCGAAACGGGCTGCTCCGGTTGCTCGCTGCTGGTTGGTTCTTCTAGTGGAATTTGGGTTTCCTCTTCGACGGACCTCAGAACTGTGGGTCGACGGGACCGGTGGTCCTTGTGTGTTGAACTCCTGAAAGAGCTGGAAACGTTTCGAAACGAAATGGTGGGAGAAAGAATCGGAACCCCAAGGGAATGGAAATGATTGGGGGTTCGGAGCGAGACCGGAGGTGAAAATGCTGAGACTGAAACGGTGGCCATCTGTTTCCGGTGAGTTTTATCCGATTCCTCTGTTTCTATCCAGCCACTGGTCTGAGGAAGAGTGCAAGAAATGCGAGTCAGTGTCAGACATGTAAACTGTAAAGAGCCTAAGAAGGGTATTGGGCCTTTTGGGCCTTTGGATCCCTATCCAGTGTTCAAATTAATCAGAGCCGTCCTAGAGCTGAAGAAATTCGTTTCCAAAATTGGAGCGAACCGCAAAACCAAATTTAATAGTGATTGTAGCAAATTTGTTTGTTATATTTGAATTTGATAAGCACATCACACCCGTCCAATCGTTTTGATCTTCCGTTTTCAATTTCGAACAAAAATACAACTAAATCAACGGACCTAATGAAGACTCGGAAGACCACTTAGACAAATATCAAAGTTATCAAGATTCTAGACTCATCACTCATAAGCACCATTGTAACCGATCATTTAACCTTAGATATTGGTTATGTAAAGAAAGCACTATTCCGCATTTAGAATCTCCACTTTCTCTAGAGTCATGTATCCCTCAAAACATGAGTGTTCTCCATTCTCCCTACATTCCCACTCGCTAAAAACTCAATGCCTATAAAAAATGGTACAATAACGTGAACGTAATCCGATTTGAGTGAATCGTGTATATATTTGTTTTCTTAGTATGTGAGTACATCCTAATGATCTCATTTGTGCAATTTTCGGTATCAACGCAATTCAACATTATTTCAACTCGTTCTAGTTATGGCGAAGGTAAATCAATTTGGCTCAGTCGAGTTTTGGCTCACACCAATAAAATCAGCTCAAGTAACCACTTTTGGTTTCGATTTAGCAAAATTACAGAACCGACTAATTCAATTTCGCCCGATTGGTTCAGTTAACTGAACCGGACCAGCCATACCACAACCATGGTCAAGCACTCCAATGGTACACGAGTCATGAACTCACAATGACCCACTTCGGCCCTAGCAAGCCCATTAAAAATGTATCAAAAGGGCAACAACAAGCTGAAATTGCCATATATTGTGTTACAAAATGATCATCGAGAATTTTACGTATCAGATTTGGAACTAAGAAATTGGGATCTACATAAAAAGCAGTGCATTTTAATACTTCTTAACCAACGGAATGTCAGAATCTGAGTGCATATGTTTAAAACAAGTCTGATTCGAATTCATTGAACCGACAGAGCAGCCCCCATCATCACTTTCCAGCATTTGACCTACTTCACGTTGCTCTCCACTTCAACCTGTCCGTCTGTTCAAGCACAAGATTCAATCAGTTCGAATAGTAAATAGGAACAAGTATAAACCATGAACGCTGCAAGAATCAGCTGGAAGCCTCACTCACCGCAAAGATTTAAGGCTCGGTTCGCTTGAACATCAGCATCAGAATTGTATTCCTGAAAAATTAGCAGATTATATCATTTTCGAATAACTCTAGTAGAAAATGATCCAACTAACAGAAACATACTTTCGTCAAATTTGGTTTAGTTAGAGCCTGAAAAGATGTACATACCCTAAGAACATGACTGATATCAAACGAAACGAATTTTTCCTTGAGCTGTTTAGCCACTTGACACAAGTCGGCCATATTCTGATTTTTGGTTTTCCAGAGACCCTGAACCTGTAACAAATCAAACGAATTATTAAACGGATCAAAAAGGGCAGGGGAAGCGAAGGAGTACAGCCTCAAGTGCCATGAAAAATGCAAACCTGCATGCAGACTAGCTTCGAGTCCCCTTTGACACGAATGTGTTTATATCCTTTCTCAAGAGCATATCTCAATCCTAGAATAACAGCTCGGTATTCTGCAACGTTATTTGTTGCAATGCCTACCCCTTCACGCAACTTATAAACCTAGAAAAACCAATCGTATAAGTCTGGGATACACGCATTTGACCATATCCGGAAAAACGAATCACAATGTTTTGAATGAAATGCATACAGCTCTTCCATCATCAGCTCGTAGCACAGCTCCTGCACCAGCTAGCCCGGGATTACCTTTTGAAGCACCATCGAACTCAAGTGTACAGGAAAGCTGTAAAAGATAGAGATCAGGCACATTTTTGTAATTCTACACAAGAATAGATGAAGTGTAGCACAATAAACTAGGGTTGTGACAAATAGAAACTTACAGAACCAGAAAAAATTGCTGGAGTTTCAGTTTCAATCTGATTATCAGGCTTAAAATGCTTTCTCTGAGTCTGTGTGATTGGACACGTAGATCCGGCCATCTCGTATGATCTCTTGGGTGGTGAAACCTTGACAACTGAGCGTTCTGTAGTTGAGCCCGGTTGCTGGAAAATTATTAATATTTTTAATTCGACAATCCGCAAACAATAAAGCAAATATCGATAATTCCATAGCTATATTCATCCAACCTGATAAGAGCAAGCGACGAGATTTTCAAAAAGGTCAGCTTTCAAATCACTGGCATTGATAGTATAAGATGCATTCTTAAGACCGTGAGAAACAAGATACTCTTCAGCCTCCTTAGGCAAACCATGGCCTTTGAACACACTTATAGAAGGACCAGATACCTAACAAAAAAACAAACAAACCTCATATTTCTTCTGCAGCAAGTAAGTAACATGAAGTTAAAAATGATATCTTGAAGCACTTTTCCGGTACCACTAAAACAGAAGAAAAACCCGCATTACAACACACGGGCACCTACATAACCTATTGGAAGCACAAAAAGCACAAGTTTTCACAAAATGCAAACCAAAACCAAACAACGTAGCAAGAAATAAGTCCAAATTCGAACGAATAATACAAGAACAGTGAAAAGAACATCTATTTAACACAAAAACAGAAAACCAATTAGAAATTTCAACTAAACATGGCAAAATTGATAATGAAATGGGCCAAATCCAGTAAAGAATCAACATAAGGTTTTTAGTTTTTACGAAGTTAATAATGTGGTAAACAATTACCGAAGAACCAGCATGATTTTGACAATCCTCGAAGTTTTTGTATATGCCGATGATATCCCCCTTCCGAACAACATAAAAAGCATCACCATCTGCCTCCATTGAATCTACAGCACTGCGAATAAAAAAAAAAACCCCAAACGTTTAAAATTAACGAATTTGGCTTCTGCAAACGACGAGAATGAAACCCTAACGTTCAAAAGGTGGAAAAATGGTGAATTGGGAAACTACAGAGCGTCACCTTTTAAGCTGTGGCGAAATAAATTTTGAATTTTGAATTTTGAAAATCGAAAGAAAAGAGCAGAGACGTCTAATCAAGTCGATCGCTCCAATAATGACGGTGACTTTATATATTTGCCATCAAAGGCCTCGCATTAGCTCGCCTCTGTATTTGGGCGGGCCAACCAAAAAATAGGCCCGAGTATTAAAAAATAAACTGGGCCTGACTCTTAAAGCCCAATCATGGTTTTTCCTCGGCTTAAAGCTTTTGAGTATGGACATGCCACGATGAGGGCCTTTTAATGAGAGTTTTAAGTCTAGATTCACTAAATAGCCATTAAATGCATCAAATTCTTTGAAGTTTTAGTAAAATTGGGTGAAATTTACATTGTTATAAAAACGTATAAGTCGTATCTTCTTGTTGTACATTTTTACTTATAAGTGAGAGGTCATAAGTTATTCTCTTGTAAATAAGGCTCGAGTATTAAAAATAAACTAGGTCTGACTCTTAAAGCCCAATCATGATTTTTCCTTAGCTTAAAGCTCTGAGTAGGGAAATGCCATGATGAGGGCCTTTTAATGAGAGTTTTTAAGTCTAGATTCACTAAATAGCCATTAAATGCATCAAATTTTTTGAAGTTTTGGTAAAATTGAGTGAAATTTACATTGTTATCAAAACATATTAGTCGTATCTCCTTGTTGTACATTTTCACTCATAAGTGAGAGATCACAATTTATTCTCCTATAATTGGCGAGAACGCTATATATTTATGCACAATTTGATACCTATTGGTTAGTCTATTAAGTGGCTCAACCAAAATTCTCCCTACCATTATATTCGAATTAGAGAAAAATATTATTGTATGTCAAAACAATATACATCCTAAATGCCGATGGGCGATGTTGTGTTCCTTCTTCTCCTCTTTCATTTTGTGAGTTGTTATCGATGGTAGGAATTACTCGGAGGAATTTTAGGCTAATTTTATTTAAAAAATCAACATTCTATTCTTATTATAGAATCAAACCAGCAATTGTTTATTGAATCTCTCAACTTACATCCTTATCATTTAACCATCACTATAGCATGTCCTCCATATTACAGCCATTAGATTTTGATGTCAAAAGATGGAGACATGGTAACATGTCTACTTGCTTAAGGTTAGCATTTAGTCTTTCCTAGTTTAGATTCCACAAGCATCCTTTGTGTTCTCCTTGATTGCTTCTTGTGCCTTCCTGCATGTCTGTCTGTCTACATCCAACAGCTAATACATTACTCACCAAAAGTCCATATGCTTTGTGCTTTTCAAATTTAGGCAAAGCATGTTTCGACACTTGATTTTGACTGTTTGATTTTCTAGAATACAAGTTTGGTTTGTACTTTTTTTCTTGGTTGTGTTAGTTGGGCTATTACTATTATGTGGCTTCAATTTTTCCTTCCTCCGGTAATGACATATAAATAATTTATTTTTGTTTCCCCGTCTTCTTATTAAATATAAATACTTATATATATACATTATTAGACCATTATTGCCAATTAATTTGCATATTTTATTTTTTGAGTACTAAAATGGATCCTTCATTTATCACAATCGTATTTAGTACATTTGTATTATATAGTGATGATTTTCGTAACTTCATACAAAGATGGCATATACCAGTTGTACAATTAACCCAACTTTTATATCTTATCCAAGGCCATATTCTCTAACCGGTACAAAATGTTTCTACATGTAAAAAAATGAATTCAACTTTGAACACCAAGAGCTCCAAATCTGCCCAACAAGGGTTCTTCATAGGTATAAAAAAAAAGTATGGGGAAATTTTACTGTGTCACTATATCCTTTTACCCCATTTGCTCACCTATCAAGTCCAACCCTACAGCCAGAAATGAAAGCCCTTGGAAGAGCAAGAAATAGAAGTGAACTCCATGAGCTGATAAGTAACTTCTTGCTGATGCAGTAAGCAGCAGAAATGCAAGTGCAAGCTCTTTCCTATAAATCCCATTTTTCTTCTTCTTCGTTTTGGGAGTAGGTGCAACTTCTTGTTCCTTGAGCTTGCTCAGCATTTCCAAGCCCGACTCGGAGTTCCTCCTCAGGATCTTCTCTTCATTCGTAGACAACAATGACTCCCTCTCAGCAAACGCTAGCAAATCCGACTCGGATGACCTACCGGTTTTCTTCGTGACCACCCACTCGTACGAGCTTCCGAGCTGGAACAGGCCGGAGATCATGGCGTTGAACTTTGTGACTGACATTGTGTTCTCAAAGAGGAGGTAGGGGACTAGGAAAGGGAAGGACTTTGGAGATGGGAGGATGTTTAAGAAGGACATGAAAATGGGGACATAACATATGACCCAAAGAGGGAGCTCAGCCTCAGGCAAGAACATTGTCAATGGGAGTATAATGCAGAACAGTGTGAATGAGTAAAAGGGTAGGATCAGCTTCCTCAACAGAAAGAAAAGAAATATCAAGTTGGTCTTCTTCCACATTGATATCTGCACAATCAAAATTTAACAAAGAAAATTAAATTTTAATATAAGAATCTTATGATTGGGCTATTTATTCGAATGGCTAGGGAAATTGTCATTTCTTCATCTCAGTTTGTACTCTACTTACAACTCAAATTTACTAAATTTTTTGTCTCGAGAGAGATCGTTTTCCATTACATTAACGTTGTTATTAGATTCCGTTAAATATGAATTATTTTTAATATTTGAATCTCATTTTGCCTTTTAAAATTGTGTATTAACTCAAGGAGAGTGAACAGAAAATCGGCAAGAAAGAGACTATCTTAATTTGCTGCTCCGAAACTTAATTTGTCTCATTTAACCCTAAAGAGAAAACTTTCATATTCCGTTCTCAATTTGCCTCAATTTTGTTACCTTTGTTTAGATTAACCGATTCACTAATAAAGTTAACAAAAAGGAGCAATTTGAGACAAAAACATATGAGAAAACTTGAATTTCAAGAGTTCAAAGAAAGTAAATTAAGTTTAAAATGCAAATTGAGAGGAAGTGATAGTTTCAGAAGACATTTGGATAAACAAGCCTATACAATTGGCAGAGGATCGTGGAAAAGTTCAAACCTTGGAAGTTAAGATAGCAGAAAGGGATAATCTGAAGAGCTGCATTGGACCGGAATGCCACCGGTGCTGCTGCTTCTTGTAAGCTTCATAAGACTCCGGCAACTCACAAAGAACTCTGACATCATTAAGGAACACAAATTTCCAGCCATTCAAATGTGCTCGAACCGCAATGTCCATGTCTTCAACTGTTGTTCTCTCCAGCCACCCACCGGATTCCTCCAAAGCCTTGATTCTCCAGACTCCGGCCGTCCCGTTGAATCCGAAGAAATTGAGGAACAGACCATTCACTTGCTGTTCCACTTCGAAATGGAAGCACAAGTTGATGTTTTGAAGCCTTGTGAGCAAGTTCTCATCTTTGTTCAGATAGGACCATCTTGCTTGGACAAGTCCTACTTCTGGCTTTCCCTGTGACAAATTGAATGAATCGTTGGCTTTGAATTCGATTAAATTAAAACGAAGAGTTGATGACATATAAGTTCGTTTTCGTTTTTGCTTTTCGCACACAATGATACAAGTAAAATTTATAACAACTCCAATTTTGACTATCCGAAGATAAAAAGTTCAATAAGCAACTAAAAATACTCTTGTGTTTTTATTCCCACTAAAAAAATTCGAGTTAATCGCTTGAAATTTAAGATTGAGACCTCTAATTTTGGGTTCATTTACCATCAGCCCCATTCAAAAACGCTTTCGCCTAGTGCAAAATTTATAAAGCCCGAAATCTTACACATATTTTTAGATAGTATATTAGTAGGAACATTTTACACATTTATATACACCGGCTCTACGAAATTTGAATGCGAGACCTTCTAGCGACTACAATATAGTAAGTAGAAACACGGTTAGATTAATAGTTAGTGGCAAAAGAAAAGTAAAAAAAACTCCCCTCAATTTCATTAAAAGGAAATCGGTAAAATTGTAATCGTAAAAAACTAGGATGTTATAACATTATGTATCAATTTTTATCATTTATGAAAGCTGAACTTAAAGACGGTCACTAGCACCATAAGAATATGACCAGAGCAGACCAATATTAGTGGTTAAAAAGATGAATTTGGATAATAAATTAATGATCACCTTGAAGTGAGGAATAGTCTGTTTAAGGAAGTCTGGATTAGGCTGGAAATCGGCATCGAAGATTGCTACAAATTCGTAGTCTTTGACATAATCGCATCCCATCGCCGACTTAAGGTTGCCTGCTTTGTATCCAGTTCTGATCAAGCGATGTCTGTAGATTATGTTCATGCCTTTCTGGTTCCATGACGTCACTTCGTCTTTGATCAAGAGCTGCAGATTTCTGTCGTCGGAGTCGTCCAAAACTTGAATCAGAAGTCTGTCTCTCGGCCAATCCATCTGGCATGCCGACGCAATTGCTGCCTCATAGACCTTTAAAATTTGCACAAATCAAAGATTAAACATAAACCCCATGAAGGTTTGAAGGTTTTCAGGATTGTTTTGGGCTCGAAAATGAGATTGAGATTTTTAGTTTTTACCTCTCTTTCATTACACATGGGGATCTGGAGAACCACCATTGGGAAGGTGGAGGAGTCTTCGAGGTCGTAAGAATCCGGTTCGATTTGGGGCTTTAACTTCTTGAATTTGATCCAGAAGCATCCGAGACAGAGCAGCAGTCGATCAAGAGATTGAATCAAGAAGAGCACAATGCAGAATTTAGAGAGCATTATAGCGACAGGGGCAATATAGTCAACTCTAAAAGTCGACCACGTCAAGTAAAACCACTGAACCAGACCCTGAACCTCCCATGGCTGCGTCATCATAAGATTCAAGTTCCAGTTTTTGAAGTGGGCAACGAGTTCGATGACCAGAGCCGCAATTGACAGCCCGAGAAAAAATTTAATGAATCTGTACAGTCTTCCTCTGGTTTTGGGCTCCTCGTCGCTCATGTCGGACAGAGCAATGCGCTTTTTTATGGAGACGAACATGGCCCTGACCGCCATTGGCAGCCATGAGAGGCAAGCGAATACTCTGTTGACCTTGAGAAGAAGAACCCATGTGAATTGCTTGGTGCTCACGGCTTTCTGCTTCTCGAGAAACGCGGATGAATCCAAAGCATTGAGCTTTAGAGCAGAAGAGTTTCTGTTGCTATCTGGCTTCTCAATTGTGACAACCACTGAGTTCGGAGCCATCTTCCGGGAATGAATTCAATTCCCGAAAACAAAAACAGAAGACAAAACAGAACAAGCAGAGCTGGAAACTGACTCCCAGGTCAAATCTTGGGAACCTGATTCCTGAAATGGGTTTTCAGCTCTGGAAACAACACACAGAACCCACGGATTTTCTGCAGTCAAATCTGGATCTCTGGAAGAGAGACAAAGAGAGAGATGAGTGAGAGAATTGGAAGCTGAAGATTGATAATTATATATATATTATTTTCTTTTTTTTATTTTTTCTTTTTTTTTTAAAAAACAATTGGGTAATTATCAGGTACAGTAAAATATGGCTAGTCTAGTCAATATAAATGGTTATCCAAATCTTGATTGAATGTGATAAATGAAATAAAAAAATAATTTTAATGAGGTGTCCTTTGACATGCATCAAGAAGCTGAAGGGTGTCTCTGGTTAGTTATGAAAGAATTTTGTAAGTGACAACCAGGTTACAGCCAGATGGCAGGTCACCGGCCCCACACCATAAGTGGTTCTTTTCTGCTTAGTTTGGGAACCGCTTTCATAGAAGTTTCTGCTGCTCTTTTAAATTATTTTATATATTAAATTACGTAGATGGTAAAGTAATTATGGACGTTCATTTTTCAATTACAAAAAAGGGATAATTTTGAAAATTTATAATACAATATATTATTAGAATTCGAATTTAACATCAATTGTCTACGAGTCAATGCTATAACCAACTGAACTAGACTCATTTGACCTAAAAATATTTATTTTGATTGTCGATTACGAAGTTTTTTATTCAACCTCTTTTCTCTATATATCTAAGCATGTAAATATGAGTCTAGTTAAATTCGGATGACCATTTTCGAAACAAATCCAAAAATTCATATTCTTTTAAGAGAGTAAGATATTATTATTCGATTAAGGAATATATTATTCGATTAAGGAATACGAACATACTTAATATATAAATTTTAAACTTATGAAATAAGAGTACCACATACCAAAATGCTTCAATTTTTGTATAATAAGCATGAAATTTGGATCAATATGGGTTGCATTTTATTGGATTCATTTTTAGAAATAACAACAATATTTAATTATTCACATAAAATAATTAATGACATTTCCAAATTTTGTTATTTACTATAAAGAAATAACTCTTACCATAAAAACTATATTATAATAGTCAAGAGTTTTTAATGCATGAAATATTTGAATTACTTTTACTGTTTATTACAGCAATATTATTTTTACATAAAATATAGACATTAGTTTATTTTTTATATTTGGTAGAATCGAATCCGCTCATAATTCGTATCAGCTCAAATTTATATTTCATTGATTAACATAATGAGCTATCAAATCAAATGCATCAAATTTTTTTTTATTAAAACTCGATTCAATATTAAATAATAATTTCATTTGTCGAATTCACTGCCTACTTACCTTAATCAGTTTTTAGGGAAAATTGTTATCATTGTCTTTGAACTTTAGACTAATTTCATCTATTGTAGTGCATGAAATTTATTAGTAGTAGCAAACGTCAATGAATATCATTATTAGTAACAGCCGATCATGAAACTATGTATAAACGTATAAGGACAGTCCTTCAATAAAAATCATCAACGGTTTATGTTATGAATAATGGTAAATTTGCTCTATCAAGTATATTTTTATAACATAATTTGTCAAGAAATTCAACAGAAAGATTGTCATTACGCATTTAGTTAAAGTTCAAAGACGTCTATTATATATAATAAAATTTATAAAAGGTAGTTAAAATTAGTATAACTTTTAAAAATACTGATAATTACTCTCTCTCTAATGTTTAACATTGATTTTTAATGTAAACATCAGAAATTAAGTAAACAACTCACACAAGACAATGATGAAAGCTCAGAAAGTCCAGACGTTCATATTATTAAGGTGTGAATCTATTTTGTCACACCATTGAAAATATTTTATTAGTCTTTATTTCATTTTCATGATGTCAAACTTTCCAATAATAATATTAATTATCTAATTATATAGTTGTCAAAATGCATGTATACATTACTCAACAGTCTCAAAATTAATAAATAAATAAAACAAAAGTCATCGACGGCGAAAATTTGCAGCTTAGAAAATAAATAAATAAAATATCTAAAATAGAAGATATTTAAAAAATAGGGGACAAGTCAAAGCAGGCGCACGTTACTGCGTTATGTGGACCGCGAGCGGGGATGTGTCCCGTTTTTTCGGTAGTTTCCATCCGTAGATTGACTCTGGGATATTCCCCTCCGAATATCTCCTCTTGCTAATTAGGTACAAATTAAAATAGGAAAATATATGTTTGATTTGGAATCCAATTTTCTTTTTTACCATCCCGGCCCTTGGGCCTAGGGTCTCGACTCTCCAGAACCTTCACTTCATTGTAAATTTGATCCGGATCTTCTTTCTTTGCTAGTCTAAAGAAATGGTGGCGTTATTCTAAGATAATGACCAACCTAGCTAGAGTCGGCTCTCGAATTAATTTATGGGGAAGGGACTTCGTATTAATTGCCTAAGCTATTATATGCATAGCTACATGATAAATCCAGATCACATGTTATGGTATGTGTGAACAGTAAGATTAATATTTCCAATTTTTAGGTCATAATATCAATAAATATTTTATTCTTACCATAATACGTGGATTACATGTATCATGCGGGATTAATACCATGAAAGTAGGAAATATCAATTATGGTTTTTATTTATGTTATAATACAGACTTGTGAATATACGACATATGCCTATAATCATGGGTGGCAATTTTTGACACGACTTGATATACGACTCAAATCTCACATGAAATTTATGCGGATCAACCCACAAGATTAAAATTTTGGGTCATTTTCGGGTCAACTATTTATGACATGTTTAATAAACATATGGATTTTTGGGTCAACATGTTAACTCATATAATGACCTATTAACTCGTTTAATAAAATAGAAGATTTCGGGTTAAATTGATAATTCATGTAATGACCAATATATTAATCCATTTAATAAACGTGTCAATTACTAACTTGTATATCTGCTCATTTACCTACATATATACATATTAAACCATATCGTTTAAATAAATTAAATATGTTAAATATGTTAAACATGTTATACGTTAATTGGATTTCGAATACGACATATTTATTAAATGAGTTATACAGGTTACATGAGTTATTAACAGGCCGAGTTCGAGTTGGATATTCTTTGCATGGTTATTACAAGGGTTGAGTTCGAGTTGAGCATATTTGGATAAACCAAAATTCATGACACGACATGACTCATTGGCAGCCATACCTATAATAAGGTATCATTTAACAGTGGACACTATTACGGATAATACATGTGGTAAACTACATACTAATACAAGTATGACTCACCAACACAAGTAGAGTCTGCTTGTATTAGTGTGTGATTTACAAATATCAAGCTTTCTCTATTAATCATTTATTCTTAAAAAAAAAAAAATCAATGTTCAAAATGTGTGGCTGCCTAATCTGCCTAGGCGGCGCCTACACACTCAAAGGTAAGAAACCACCTCGCATAATAGTTAGGCGCTTAGGTGGATTTGCGTGTATATCCTTATATATATATATATATATATATATATATATATATATGGCAGGATCTGTCCCAAATGGACCTTGATATTCGTGCCCGGTACTGCTCCCGTCTAACAAGTCAATCGAAGTTCTGACAATACCATCAGCATTTGCCAGACAAGGGATAGCCGTACTGATTCCTGCTCAGGCATCCGCCTCTCGATCAGCCCTGATCTTCGTGCAACGGCCTGAAGGTCATCAAAACATAACAAGTGTGAGTGGACAAAAATATCATCGTTTGAAAATACATTTAAAAAACGAACTCTTTCCTCCCCAGCTTAAAACATGCATGCATAGTGTAAAACATGAACAACCAGATTTCAAATCATTTATCAATATAAGTATGAGTCTTTAAACTCAACAATGTATATATCATGCAACGAGTCTTTAAACTCAATAATGTATATGTCATGCAATGAGTCTTTAAACTCAATAATGTATCTGTCATGCAACAAGTCTTTAAACTCAATATCATATCAAACACAATAATCAAACAACACTACTCACAAGTGCATAGACATCAGCCACAACATCAGCACTACTCAAAATTGCACAATTAATCACATAACCACATGGGCACTACGCGTAGGCAACCGACAAGTCACATTCTCGGGATCAAACACATTTGAACTCAACTCTCGGGATCAGTCACATTTAGGCGAACATATCCCTAAGATCAGACACATCTGAGCGGTACAAATCATATGCACTACGTACAATATCGCATTTTATACGAAAACGTCAAATCAACAATACAAATCATATGCACTCAAGAAATCTCAAATCATGTTCATAAAACATATAAAACATTTATGCATGCATCATATTTATAAATCAAACGTCCACTCACAGACCGTCCAAGCCGAGCACTTGCAAGTTGCGATGTATGCCACTTCGAGGCTAAATCACAATCTCTGGGACATCCGGATCTGTCCAAATCATACTCAAAGGTTATCATTAACCTATACAAGTTAATATCAAAGACCCCTAACTATCAAGGAACAGTACACATGTCCCGAGGCTAAAAACCTCTAAATGACCTATCAAACGATCTCTGATCGACCTAAAACCACCACCGTTGGATTCAGAACGTTGAAATCTTTTGAACAATACCGATTTGACCTCGAAATTGGTGCCCACGCGCCCTCATACACTGGTTAACGACGGTCAACTGCTGATAAGTCTAACAACCTACCACGTGACACTCCCTTACTAGTGCCACGTGTCACAAACACGTCAGCTCTGATAACCTGACACACTGCCACGTGGCACCACCTCATTGGTCCACATAGTTTGACAATACTAACGTGGACCTACCATGTCAGCTGCCATGTCATCTGACACCCTCTGACATGTTGCCATGTGGCACCACCCCACTGGTCCACGTGGTCTGAAATGTCTGACGTGGCACTGCCACATCACTGCTTATTGGACCTGACACCTGGCCGCGTGTCACCCTCTGGTTAGCCACGTAGCCTGATAGGTCTGACAGGTGATGACCTAGATTGTCACGTCATCATCGTCAACCTCTGGCGGGGTCGACCCGAACCTCTGCAACGAATCGTTTGACCCGCGACCCTGACCCAGCCGTATCTCCGTCGTCCGACCACCATTTTTAGATATTCTTTCACCCACGTGATCGTCTTCCTCCCAGGAAGAGATCTTTAACCTTAAAACAAGAAATTGCCTGAAAATACCTGTTCGAACCCAGTTGCCTACACGTTAGTATCCTATCAACCGCCCTAGAAGCGTCTAACGCCGTTTTGAACATTAAAAAAAAATATAATTACGTCATCTCTCCAGATTATAATACTGAAATGGTACATCCCATACTACGCATTTTCCACAAATTATTTAATAATAAGACTTTAAAAAAATCTTATTAATTTTCACAATAAATAATAAATAAAACCTGCGCATCAAATTAAGGCGTCAATTACCTATCCAAACAACAACAAAAAAAAAAGGCGTCCATTTTTCTTGTAGTGGGTGTGAGCAACATAACGCGCTAAGAGGGTGAGCCCACCAAAGATGTGACCAAACGGGTTCCTTCCAATTTTCACTTTAGAGCTCTCAAATTTTCAAATCTGAAAGAAAAGAAGACTGGAATGGTATTTAGGAATTTTGTTGTGTGTACGTGAACAAATGGATCCTTCCAATTTTTATTTATTATTTTTTTTTGTGGTCATAATCCATTTTTTTTTTGGCAGACAATTTTTACTTTTGTTAAAACAAATATAGATATTTGAGGAGACACGTATTCAATTAGAGAATTGAATTATTATTAAAACAGGAAATTATTAAATTTCCAGTGGAAAGTGGAAACTCTCGTATTTTAATTTAACCCAAAAAAAAAAAAAACTCTCGTATTTTTTTGTACGGTTTCTGGTGGAATTTGGAAGTTAGTGGCCAAAATAGAAAATACCTGCAGGCCTAAGCTGCTCTTTCTGCTCCAATTTTTTACTTTCTATTTTAAATTCTAAAAAATTAAAAAATAAATCAATAGTCAACCGTGGCGGTCAGTTAAAACGGTTATTTATCCACGTGTACGTACTCTACTGCCCATAAATGCTTACCTTAGTTTAAAACCTTTATTCATAGCAGTTATTGCAGGTATAACACATCTTCCATTCAATTATACTGTACCTAATTAAAAATTTATTGTTATTAAAGGGCATTTTAGTAATTAATTAATTTTAATTTTGATTCATAAAAATTAGTAAATAATATCAATAAAAAATTAATCTCATTATTATTTTAATTATATATATAGTTACTGAATAACTAAACGGAATAACTATAACTTCCCCAATCACTCCCTTTTCTGAATGCCTATTTATTTAATTATCCAAAATTCTCATTTATGGTAAAAAAAAATGTGTCTTTAGTGTTATAATTTAATAATATTACTATTCACATATTATGTAAAAAATCTTGGACCGCTTCTCTTAAATAGCAAGATTGATGCCCTACAAGTATTTGGTAACTCCCTCCTAAGTAAGAAGCCGAAAATTCAAATTCTATTCCTTGCAAATTCCGATGCAATTATTCATCGTTATTCATAATCATATATTTGGTTCGTATTTTTCCTCTTAATATTGAAAAAATATTTCGAATTCGAATAATCGATTCATGAATATCTGAATTTTTAATCGATGGACCTTTTTGTCAAGTATATTTATACGTGGACCTTTTTGTGTCAACAAATTTGGCACTCAAAGGAACATAAACAAATTGGGGTGGGGGCGCCTGTTCACACCTAACATAATTCACTTTGAGCTGAAAACAAAGAACCCATCGAACTAAAGACCCAACTCTTTGAAAGTCCAGCCCAATCACGTCCATTTGAGAACATGGGGAAGTGGGGAGCATCAGAAGAGGACATTTGGCTCTTTCGATGTTGAAATTGTCATAAGGCAAGGGAGATTGACGCAACAAAGTCGTCGCAAGAAATTCCATTCAAAAATCCATGTGCCGAGCAAGGCTCACTATCAGATTGCATGTCGGTGGTTTCTAAAATAATATGCCTTGGTTTGATTGCAAAAATAAAATAAAATAATAATAATGTACACTTGTAATTTACTTTCCACTTCCAGTATTCACGCGTTTATTTTCTAAGTGTTTATACTTTATCTCCATTATAATGTAATAGATTTCTTTAATTTTGATCAAGATATTCGAGATATACCAATTAATGTGTTATATGGCTGACACTGAGTCATAGAGCTATTCTCGTGTTCTTGTCCAATACCATCATTCCAACTTAAAGAATTTTGTCCGTCTAACTACTATCTAATCAAATAACAAGCAGCAAACACGAACATTCCGAACATAATATAAATTGAACTTGAACTAGCCAGGAAAGAATATTTATTAAAATCCTTTGATACATTAAAAAGAAGTCCTATGAAAGAAGAGTACAAGTTATTTTTCCGCTTACCTCATAGTCACTTTGATTATAAGAAATATTCTTGGGTAGCAAATGGAACCCATTCAAACTGTCTAATTTTAGTTTTTACTAGTGACACGTCTATTTTAAAAGCAATAAAAAATTTATTTACTAGTTAAGCTCATTTAGGATAGAACCTTAACACCAAATTAACTTCCAAGCCCATAACTTTCAATCCATTCACACTTCGTCACTGCATCACTCATCCACATAAAAATCTCAAATGAGCCTCCTCTTTAGAATGCAATACGACCCCTTAGTTGGGAGCTATTGAACGGCGACTCCAGACTCGCAACGGCACATTTTGGGTGGAACTTGAGCTTTGAATTTTATGTGGTTATATGACTTGAGAGACAGTGCATTCCTTTTGCGGCAGCCATAGCCAGTGACATGATGAAACCTGAAGGCCGCCACCGGCATTTACAGCAGCAGCCGATCACATAAATCTCAAAACGATTTTGTCTCTGTCACTTTGGCAGCAGAGTCACATGTGTGACTTGACTGATCGATAATGATATGTTCCAGTACAAACAATAAATAAAATCCCATCCCAATTCCCATGTGATATGATGAGCTACGCTGGACTTTGCTGTCCACTCCACCTCAATATATATATATATATATGTATATATTCTAAAAAAAATATCACTTTTCATGTGTTTAAACATGATTTTATTATTTCTAAGTATTTTTTTTTAATTTTAATTTTTTCTCTTCTCCCTAATAATTTTTATTTACTTTGCATGGTATTAATCCTCAATAATAATTTTTAGACTACCTAACTTAATATCTAGGAGAGAGAAGAGGTGGAAGGAAAAATTCAGATGATTTAGGAGTTTTGTGCAAGTTGTATGAGAGTATAATCATCAACATCTTTGTCATATAAATCAAATCTAAAACTCTATTTTCTTTTAGTATCGATTAGAATTCAGGCTCAATTAACGAACGATGAGATCTTAAATTTATTATATTTAGATATTTATATAGATATTTATAAAAATTCACTCTATAAAACATTCCGTCAAACACCTTTTTAAAAAAAATAAATTATTTCTCATTTTATATATCTAAAATTGGATATCTCTTTCTATAATTTAAATTTACGTTAAAATTGGCTCGTATATGTAATCAAAAAAGAAAATCCAAATTAAAGAAGCTAGTGTATTCTACAAAGAAGAACAAGTGTGGATAAGGAATATGTACAAACAAAATCATAGACCCCTCCATATTCATTGACATGAATATGACAACTACAGATAAATTAGGGCCAGTCCTTCTGGTTTTACATAGCACAGATAGTTCTACATGTTTCCAATTAATTAGATTGATCCTCGTTGCTTTGATCGATGCATGTGATTAACAACATATGTATTACGCATATATCATGTTCTCGTGCCCTTGCCGACAAAGCTAAACAAGCTAACCTGCTCGTCTACGAAAATCTTATATAAATTTTTTTGTGAGTTTGATCCTCATCTTTTCGTACATCAATACTATGTAGATTTGTTTAGATGCGTGTCGTGTGCATAGACACAAAGGCCTCGTTTGGTATGTCGTACTGTACTGACTATTTCAATAGGATAGACTAATCTGTCCACCGGATAGACTGATTATTTAGTCGGGCATTTGGTACTTTTCCGGATTAGAATGCCGACTATATTATACTGACCGGATTATATTATAATAATTGACGAAATACTTATATCTTAAATATTAATTATGTATGTCATTATTTTTATTATTATTTATTTTAATAATTATTATTATTACTATTTATTTATTAATTATTTTTAATTTTATCATTATTATTTATTAAAATATCATTAATTATTAATTTATTATTATTAGTATTTATTACTTTATTACTTTTTATTATTAATATTTACTAAATTAATATTTTATTTTTATTATATTACTATTTATTATTATTATTATTATTATATTTTTATTTTTTATTTTTTACAAGATTACTAGTTATCCGACTATTTAATACGGACAATTTCGAGCTTATTATTTTAGCGTGTCTGGACCGTATAAAAATATTCAACCGTATTAACTTATACGGTGGCTAATTAATACGACTGGTACCAAACACGGGTTTCAGATTATTTAGCCTATACGGAGCGTAATACGGCGAAACAAACACACCCAAAGTGTATTGAATACGAGCTGTGCCCTGACCAAAAGACAACCCCTTCTCCCATCTCTACAAGTTGGTAGAGCAACTTCCATAGCCGGGGAGACAAAAATACTCACAGCGGTCACATAATCTGTAGACATGAAAATGCAAGTGTCTCATGATCAGATCAGTTAGCTTTTTAGGCCTTATCTTCTAAATCTAGCCATCCCATGATCCCACAATATTATAGATCAACTTCAGTAATACAACCTCACTCGTCATTTGTCCTAAATTTCAATTGGGTTTTCATTTTACGATTTACGGGTTTAGTAATATTCTTTTTTATTATATAGTAAATCGTATTAATTTCAATTATCGTAAAAATATAGTTTATATTAAAAAAAAAAACAAATCAAATAAAAAACCCAAATTGGATTTGATTTCCACAAATTATGGGTCTTTGGGTTTTTTTGAGACTTTTTGCTCTCAACAAATCCAGCAAGCTTCCAGTCGAAGAACCGAGTCATGCCTTTATGTATGTTGTGCTTCGTCTCGATCATTTGGGATGCAAACACTTTTTGTTTTCTTACTCCACAAAATTTGGACTATAACCCTCATTCTTGCTCTAACCTACTTTAGATTAGGGGTGGGCATGAAAACCAATTTAACCGGAAAATTAACCCGAACAAAAGGAAGAAAAAAAAAACGTTGATACAAATCAGCTCGGTTTACCAGTTCGAATAAATAACTAATTTAGCAATAAAATTGAGCTAGGTTAAAAATCAAAAATTGAAAATATTTTACCAAAACTATCAAGTTTCATTTTCATTATGTTTTTAACCGTCTTAATACAAATCAAACCAAACCGAACCAAAACATTATATCTATTTCAGTTTCAATTCAAATACGAAAACTATCATAAATTAGACCTTGCCTTCCCCTACTTGAAATCTTTTTTATTGGGCTTTGTGACTACAATGGTACGGTAATTCTACCTTCATTCACATTAGTGCTTCGTGGTTTCTTTCTTCCTGTAAATTGAATCACTATTTAGAAATCATAAGATTAAACCAAATCCATGTCCTCTCAGTTAACATTTGGTCATAATAGACTAAATTATGCAAGACTTTTTTGTCCTTTTAATTGCGAGCGCTTGGTGTATTGATTAATGATTTCGAGAACACTTCATCTGCAGTCCACAGCATCCACAATTAACTCGAACACTACACAGATACGAGGGGTTGTGCAAACCTCACTTGCTTTATGCTCATCTGTTTACATAATGACAAGCCTTTTCGGGTTCCTACTATTTGGGGATGGAACTATGGATGATGTTCTTGCCAACTTTGACACCAACCTTGGCATTCCTTACAGTAACCTGCTCAATGATGCTGCTCGTGTCAGCTACGCTGCTCACCTTATCCTTGTGTTTCCCATTGTCTTTTTCCAAAGTAGATTGAGTTTTTGTCGCTTGGAATTTCAGGGATCGACACAACATAGCAACGAAGGAGGACAAGATCTTGAGCATTTTCATGATTGTCTTTGCCGTGTTCTGAGACGTGATAGCCATATACAGCGATGCCTATGCCTTGTTCAAGAATGCATCGGCGCGTGAATGACCTTTGGTGAGACTCCTCCTTCCTTATCGGATGTGCTGGGAGGTGCTCATGCTTTTAGTGAAGACATCAACTGGCTGGATCCGAACTGTATTAGAAAACCACGGTTTTCGTTGAGGTTTCGAAAAAAATAAAGGAACACACTGCACTTTGTAAAATATTGGTTTCCTCAGTGCAAGAAGTGGCACTGGTATTCATTGCCCTCGTGTTGTTGTATTTCGTCCTTCTTGATACTGAACTCTTTTTGTACCGAAGTTAAGTGAGTTGTGAGAAATGCAAGCATGTACTCTCAATTTGTCATCCATTTTTCATAATCCATTGTTTCACCTTAAAAAAAAACCCTTTATTGCTGAAAAGAAATGACAAATTAAAAACAAAATTGTTATAAAACCACACAATCGATATAGCTTCAAAATCCACTCCCTACCTACAAATTCAACAAAACTTTTAAGAGTCAAGAGTCTGTGTTCCCAGTGCAAAAGCCTGCCCTTAGGAGGGGAACTACACCTGGAAACGGCTGCATTATCCGCGAAAGAACATGACTAGCTGTTGACACGAGTCCTTTAAGAACAAGAGTTGAACCCACCCTTCAAATGTTGGCAGGTTTCCTCCAGACGCATGCGGTTCATAGCCACTCCTGGATTAAGGTACACACGGTTAAGATTGAAGAACAATTATCCTTAAAACATGTCCACTATAAACGATAGCATTTAAATCGCCTTGTATCCATCTATCCTTTTATATTTAGAATACACTGAAACTAAACAAATCTTTAACAAGCACTACCACATGCGCCTAAAAAGTTTAGATAGGCAACTAGCCAACTATACTAAAACTACCCGCTTCCCTATTATTTAGTGGACAAGAACACACATGCCCTGCACATAAAGATTGCGTTATGACGAGATCGGGGGATGTCAGTCTTGAGATTTGGGTTGATCATCCTGTTAATCACGTTCGCACTACAAATTACAAGCAAATCATGCTGTACAAGACAGTACTCCAACAAGAAATCAGCGTACATGCTAATAATACTTCAAATTATTAACATGTGATCCTAACCTAACTAATTTTTTTGAACGTGCATGTGCAACCAAGAGCTTTTTTCTCTGCATAAGGCAGTTGTTCTTTCTTTAGCTGAACCACCCTTAGCTACCGCAAGTTCAACCCAGAATGTACTGACAGAACAACACATCAATGCTGGAAAGAAACAAATGTTATTTTCTTTTGAAATGGAAGGGGGCTCGTGTAAACATAACTATTAGTAAACAAATTACACTTAAGTTGTGAACAGAGCTTGGGAAAAGTTCAGCAGCATACTTCGGAACTATTGTGAACAGGGCTCGTGTAAACATAACTATTATTTTCATTTGGATTAGATTCTCATCTCAAATCAAATGGATGCCCAGAATCCCAATAACAGCTCTGGACAATGCCTTCCTGCAACTTCGGAAAAAAGATTCATCAATGAAACACAATAAGATGCACATTTGCAACATTGCAGGACGGGAATAAAATAGGAAACAGTTAATGATTGGAAAATAGCACACCAAATTTTCTTCAAGACATCGATTAAAATGATTGTTCAGGTGCATATTTCAGAGTAGGTTCAGGTTCAAATTCCAGAGTATGTTCAGGTTTCCAACATACTATAAGGTACCACATCTTATTTCTTAAATCAGTACACCACGATAACTACAATGCATTAAGCCTAATCTACTAGCAACAGGACGAAGGGTTTCTAGTTTCTACAGGTAATATAATATTTAATGCTGTACATGGTATCAACTTGTTTTTTTGTTGCTTCTCCCTTCTGAATTGTTTAACAAATTCAAATTGTAGGCAACACAGGCGGAAGTCCTCAAGAATAAGTGGAAGTTTTATGAATAATATATTTCACAATTCAAGGACACAAATCTGAATAAATAAAACGAGTTTAAAAAGGTGGGTTCAACTTACAGAAATATGTTTTCTTCGTTTTATCATCCAAGCATGAGTTGTCCTTTTATCCTGCCAACAGCTTCATGCCAGATTTTAATCGCAGGTTCTACACCAGAAAGTGGCCATTGGCTTTTTCCACCCCATCAGTCAACATTGCTAGGATATCTGAAAGCATATAACATATTGCTTGATGAATCACACTTATGCATTATGTGGTGCACAACTGAACGGATTTGCTTTTGCCACAAAGGAAGCAGAAGCATTCAGTCCACCCTCAGTTTCTACATGACAATTAATTAATAGTTATTCCAAACATCATGTTTCCAATATGAATTTTGTTTTCAACATACCCCAAGCTTCAAGTAGGCGCATTTCATTATTTATACTACTCAACATACATGTTGATTCGAGACTACACATTACGCATGCTAATTTTGAACTCATCTTCAACATCCTGCTCCACCATTTCCTCATCAAGAACAAAATCAATTTCCGGCCTATACCCCACTTGCATCATCTCAGCAACTAGCAAATCAAGCTCCTCATATACCTCACTATATCTTGGATGAGCCTTGTCCCCAACAAGAAATGCATGTACCTCGTCTTTCACCTCAATCCAGCTACAACCAGGCTCCTTCTTCAATTTACTACGCATCATTGTTTTCCTCATCTTTGAGACCTCCCCCCACATTCCAGCTTCAGCATATATGTTTGATAATAGAACATATGTTGAAGAATCCTGAGGGTCCAATTGCAAAATAGAGCTGGCTGCCTTTTCAGCCACTTCCACATTTCCATGGAGCTTGCAAATGCTAAGCAAAGTTCTCCATATCACATCATCAGCTTCAAAAGGCATGTCCTGAATAAACCTCAAGGCCTCATGAACTTGGCCCGACCTCCCTATAATATCCACCATACATGAGTAATGCTCCAACTGAGGATGTAAACCATAGTCACTAAGCATTGTGCGGAAGTAATGGAACCCTTTTTCAACATGGCCAATATGTCCACATGCTCGGAGGACTGATACAAAAGTTGCATGGTTTGGCTCAACATTTTCAAGCTGCATGTTCTCAAAATTTCTAAGAGCATCTTCTCCGAGGCCGAAGTTTGCGTAGCCAGAGATCATGGCATTCCATGTTACAGCATCCCGGTTATGTGCTTTCTTGAACATTAGATGAGAATCTTGCATGTTACCACACTTTGAATACATATCAACAAGAGTGCTGGTTATGTATACATCTGATAGCAGTTCATACTTGATAATCTGAGCATGGATCTGCCTCCCAAGTCCAATAGTAGCCAGATTAGCACAGGTATCAAGTACCGTTGCGTACGTGAAGTTATCAGGTTCTGCACCCATTTCCAACATCTGAGAGAAAAATCTCTGTGCTTCCTCATTTTGCTTATGCAGCGAGAAACCAGATATGATTGCATTCCATGAAACCATGGTTTGTTCTTCTGTTCTGACATGTATCTTTTCAGCCTCTTCCATCAGTCCACACTTACTGTACATATCAACAAGGGCACCTCCAATAAACAAGTTCATGCCCATTCCAGATTTAATAATTCTGCTATGAATTTCCATCCCATAGTTTAAAGAATGCTGACCGGCGCAAGCTTTTAAAACACTACCAAATGTGAACTCATCTGGTTCCATTCTTGAGCGGAGCATGAAAACAAATTTTGAAAGCGTCTCCTTTTCATCTTCATTCTGTCCATAAGCTGCAATAATTGCATTCCAAGACACAGCATCTCTACTTACCATCTCATCAAACACACGAGAAGCTCCAAGCACATCTCCACATTTACCATACATATCCAGCGTTGCATTTGCTACACATATATTCAGTATCAAACTACTCTTAAGCACTAATACTTGTAGTTGAAGCCCCTCCAAGTGCCCCTTGATCACTGCACATGCACTAAGTGCACCAGATAAAGTTATCTCATCAAAATCCAGGCCAGACCTCCGCAAAAGCTGAAATAGTTGCAGAGCTTCAAAACCTTGCTCATTTCGAGCATAGCCAACAATAATTGCATTATATGACTGCAAACTACGGTTTTGCATCAAGTTGAATATTTTTCTAGCATCAGACATACTTTTACACTTTGCATACATGTCCAAAGTGGCAGTTCCAACTATGACATCATATTGGAAGTCTGCCTTTATAGCATGTCCATGAAACTGAGTGCCTAAACTATATGTAGACAATCCAGCACAGGACCTGAACACACTAGCATATGTAGATTGGCTCACTCCCACTCCCGCTTTTTGCATCTCGTTGAACAATTCTATACCCTTAACAAACTGATCATTCTGAACAGAACCGGCAATCACAGCACTCCACGAAACCCAATTCTTCTCAGGCAATTCACTGAAAGCCTGAAGTGAACAATCTAACTTCTTACACTTCCCATACATATCTACTAAAGCACTTCCAGTGACCACATCAATGTCAAAGCCCGTCTTGACTGAAACACAGTGAATTTGAATCCCCAACCCAATCTCTTCCAATACAGCACATGCTTTCAGAACAACAGCAGATGTAGTACAGTCAAATTCCACACCCACACTCCTCATTTTCATATAAACATCAATCGACTTCTGATACTCTCCGTTCTGTAAGTACCCCGATATCAAAGAATTCCAAGACACCACATCTCTCTCGGGCATAAGATCAAAATAAAATTGTGAAAAACCCATGTTTCCACTCTCAGCGTACCCGAAAATCATGGTGTTCCAAGAGACCGTATCCCTCTGCGGCATTCCATCAAACACGTTGCATGCATATTTCATATTGCGACACTTAACATACATCTGGACCAAACAGTTTCTAACAAAGAGAGTGGGCTCGAACCCAGAAACGATCGCGCGGGCGTGGGCTTGTTTTCCCGGATTCAGAGCTTTGCCAAGGGAGCATTGCTGGAAAATGTGGGAGAAAGTTTTGAAATTTTTGGTGGGTGTTGTTTGGTTGCCACTGGGAGCAGAGAATCTGCAAATGGGATACTGCGTTTGTTGGTAAAGAGATCCAAAAGTGAAAGAGAAGACTCTGGTTAACCAGTACTGAGAGTGATGGTGAGGAAAAAGAGCAGCCATCTACCGTCCTGCTAGTCATTGTTTGGCGGGTAAATAAAACTGTGACATTTGAATGAACAAAACCTGTGAGCTCCTTTCTCAAATGACACTTTCAAGATTGCCACTTTGTTGAACGGCGATTCCGAACTTGCGACGACACTTTTTGGGCAGATAAGGAGCGTTGGAATTTATGTGGTTGGATGACTTGAGAGAGAGTGCATTCTGCTGCTATTTGCAGCAGCCATAGCCAATGACATGACGAAACCTTCCTGGCCGGCATCAGCAGCAGCTGCAGCAGATCACATAAATCTCAAAACGATTTTGTCTGTGTCGTTTTGGCGGCAGAGTCATATGTGTGATTTGACTGTTAACGTTATGCTATGGTACAAAAAATAAAACAAAATCACATCCCAATTCCCATGTGGTGTGATGAGAACGCTGGACTTTGCTGTCCACTCCACCTCAGTACATACTGGCCCTAATCAAAATTCAACGTAAACCTAAATTATACAAAGAAATATTCAAATTTAGATATATAAAATGAGGAATAACTTATTTTTGAGGGACTGTTTTATAAAATGAATTTTTATGGACATTTATATAGATGTCTAAATAGGATAAATTCAAGATCTCATCTCTCTAATACAAAAAATATCCAAACTAAAGAAGCTTGTGTATTCTCCAAAGAAGAACAAGGACAAACAAAATCACAGACCCCTCCATGAATATGACAGCTACAGCTAAGATTAACATCAAGATGAGTAGAAACAATTATATGTAGACCATATTCATAATAGATGCTGCAATATCAGTTTGTTTTCATCATGGAAAAAGAAAGGAGATCAATTTGGAAACATCTAAAAGTTAAAAGTCAACAGTTTATAGAGACCGAAAGCAATTGGCAACCAAATTGCTAAGATGGTTCTAACAACTACCTAATTAACATTAGGCAAATATGAGCCCAAACAATGGAAACAAAATTGTATGAGCTAAAAGTCAACATTATATACAAGAATCAGACACAACTAAGCACATAAACATAGAATCACGAACCAAACCAAGAGCTGTAGAGAGAAACAGAACATAATCAAGACAAACAGATTACTCTATAGACGAAGACAGTTCTAACCCGGTGTAATAATCTCTAGGCAAGTAGATATCCCTGATGCAACCAAGTTGCCCAAATTGGCCACGTAAATCCTCTGGGCTGTAAGCAAGGAAAACCAACCCAAAAAGTTGAAATCTTAGAAATCAATGGGACAAAAACTTAATATGGAAATAGGAAAACCCAATAACAAGAATATAGATAATTCAAAACGAAGCTCACCCAACTGTCGTTCACCTAGAAGTTCAACAAACACAAACATATGGAGAATTATAATGAATAAGTGTCTGCATAATCGAAAACAATCTAATAAGTGAGAAATCATAGTTTTCTCATAGTTCGATCTAACTTTATGTATAATCAACTAGGAATGAATGCATAATTGAGATTAAAGAGAAGGTAAAATGAAGTCTACCTTTCCAATTGGGTTTAACTTCAGGCATTAAGGAGTCTTGTTTGAGATGCACATCTCAAAGTTTGGTGCAAGTTCAACTTTCACACTAGTATAGTCAGTCGCAATGAGAGTGTTGAAAACATTTTCATTTGTGTTTCCCGCATGGAAGACCTGCAAAGTAGATCAAACAACTCTATTACTAAAAGATCATCAAATTGCTAATGAATGAGATAATGGGTAGATTACAATAGAACTGAAAATTAAAGCTTTACCTAAAAAATACCGAAACCCCAACAACCCTTTCCTTTAAATCTTCCAAACCTTCTTGCTCACTGAAGCAAAATGCCAGGAAAATGACAGCTAAAAACAAAAGAAAGAGGTGGGAATATATTACACTCTTAGGCCTCGTTTGGTATACCGTACTATACTGACTATTTCAATCGGATAGACTGATTATTTAGTCGGCTGTTTGGTACTTTTCCAGATTAGAATGCCGACTATATTATACTGACCGGATTATATTATAATAATTGATGAAATACTTATATCTTAAATATTAATTATATATGTCATTATTTTTATTATTATTTATTTTAATAATAATTATTATTAATATTTATTACATTTTTATTAATTAATTATTTTTAATTTTATCATTATTATTTATTAAAATATCATTAATTATTAATTATTAATTTATTATTATTAGAATTTATTACTTTATTACTTTTTATTATTAATATTTACTAAATTAATATTTTTTTTTAATTATATTACTATTTATTATTATTATTATTATTATTATATTTTACAAGATTACTAGTTATCCGACTATTTAATACGGACGATTTCGAGCGTATTATTTTAGCGTGTCTGGACCGTATAAAAATATTCAACCGTATTAATTTATACGGTGACTAATTAATACGACTGGTACCAAACACATATTTCAGATTATTTAGCCTATTCGGAGTGTAATACGTCATACCAAACACACCCTTATATACATACTTCAATAAAACTGTACAGTATATCATCAGTTGCAAAACATCACCCAATTTTATATCAACATAAATAAATACAGCTTGTTTATGGTTGTAGCCATCCAAACATAGTCTGCTACGGATGAAGAATCAAATCCAGAAAAAGGAAAAAGATTTTAGAGTCTCACCAAGTGTTTAGCTATCAAATGCTTTTGGAGAACTTTGACATTAGCCAGCAAACCAGATGATGCTTTAGATTAGGGGTGGACATGAAAACCAATTTAATCGGAACATTAACCCGAACAAAAGAAAGCAAAAAAATAACGTCGATATAAATCAGCTCGGTTTACTACTTCTAATAAATAACTAATTTAGTAATCAAATTGAGTTAGGTTAAAAATCAAAGATTGAAAATATGTAACCGAAACTATCAAATTTCAATTTCATTATGTTTTTCACTGTCTTAATACAAATCAAACCAAATCGAACCAAACTATTATATCAATATCAATTTCAATTCAAATACGAAACTGTCATAAATCAGACCGTTTCCTTCCCCTACTCGAAATCTTTTTCATTGGGTTCTGTGCCCAAAAAGCACCAAAAAGTAAAGATTCAAAAAATGCAAGGTCCATCTAATTGGGTGGGCTTCATGAGACCAACCCATTACTACTTACAAAGAAGCGAAAACCGACGACTCAAACTTACCATGTACCAACTACGCAAAAGAAGAGATTGGATTGGCATTGATTTGATTTTGATGCCTTAACTGAATATAATAATAGAGTGCAGTGATTTGTGAAAGCCATGTTTACCACATTTGACGAAGCATGAAGCATAAAGGCATAAACAATAAAGCAGTGCCGTGTCTCCTTTCCTATGTCAATAAATAGAAGGGTTTTCTTAGCTTGCTGCCTCCCAATATGTCATTTTCGAACCAAACTTACTCTTCTGACTTTTATAAAATTTAAACACGAATCATAAAGCTAAACGTATTTTTGCTGGCTTTTATAAAGTTCGAACATGAACCATAATCGAAGAAGATGATAATGGAGAGAAGTGGTGCAAAACATGAAACGTGTTGCGAGCTTGTGATGTAATTGATCACGAGGACTTAGTATGAGGAGGGTAGGTCCCGTGATTGGTGACAATCACACATAAAATTATGTACGTTTGTTGTTGCCGTCATGGTTCGAGCTTGACCTTGCCCTTTCTAATCCTTGACTCTTAATTCCTAAGGAAAGTATAATTATTTGCGTAATATAGGGTCATCTTTGACCGGTTGTGATTATTTTGATTAATTTTAATCGTTGATTTATTGTAAATGTATAAGTATTAATAGTTGGTATTGAGTCGTATGCATATAAGCGGTAGAAGAATGTAAATTTATCACATGCAGAAATTTTATATATATTAGATTCTTGGGATCGTAATTAAAGTCGAAAATTTGAATTTAATCAGAGTGGTTCATTTTTATAAGATTCATAAATGTAATTCTTATAGTAATCAATCGTATCATTTAATATAACCCAAGAAAATAAAAACAAGTAAAAATACATTGAATTCTATTTCTAACAGATAAGATAAGACTCATATTTCTTACGCACATTAATGTACATAAAAAAATTGAGATAGAAATCAAACTTCAACACTAACCTGGAATATTCGAGTCTTACAAGAGTGACCTCTACTTATTGTAACTGCTACGGTAGAATTTAGATGTGACTTACTGCTTCACCTTAGTCTTAATATGAACAAAATCAATGCTTCGTTATTTTGCCTGTTTTCCAAAACTTGTTGATGCGAGAACAATATTTTCGTTAACAAGAACTCCTTTAAAGATAAAATGTATATCGAACTCATTTCTATTAGATAAAATTTTGAAAATAGTAGTGCATCAATCCAACAATATTTCCTACTAAGGTAAAAAAAACATAAATTCACTCTAATTACTAAATTACCTAGAATTGAATTAACTACGAGAACGATTGATGCTGGAGCAATTTGGTAACCTATCTACGCACTAGGTGGAAGTGAGGGGAGGCTACTGGGCCATAGGGTCATAGGGTCTTGAATGGGCATAAACCGAGAGGCATAAATTCTGCAGGGATTAATTGCTTTTATGAAGCCGTTGAAATTTTTCAATGGCTGATTTGGTGCCAACTGTGTACCCAAAATCTTATTGGACAGCAAAATTCCTCAGAGAAACAAAATAATTTCAAAGCCGGTCTCTGGAAATCTAGAACATTCTGGCGCAATATATTTATTGGTTAGGTAGGTGTGTACTCTCTCTATAGGATCATAATCGCATTATTATCACAATCTGATTAACAAAATCAGAAAGTTAGTTGCATAATCAAATGTAAATTTAATTAAACAAACAAGGTAGGCTGTAAAATAAACAAACAAGGCCATTCATTTCGTAATTTGTAGGCCATGATTCTGACAGCTGCAACAGGTGCCGACCATTTCTCTTTTCATGCCTCAAACAAGAAGACCAAGCAATTTTAGACCGGAGACTTCGAGAGTTATGCTAGAAAGCTTCATTTTTACGACATCATTGACTCGGGTGGGACTCCGGCACTTTTCTGGACTTGTGGTGTTATGTGAGTGTTGTTTTAAGTGAGGAGGATCTATGCTCCTTCACCTATATATGTTGGGGCTTGTGGAATTCTCAGAATGATCGTCTATTTCATAATTATTCCTGTGATCCAGTCAATTTATTGCCCTCATGGATGCGGTATGCTTTTGAATTCAAGCTTCTTTCCGCTTCCAAATCAAGTGTTAGGGGGGCCAGTATCGGCTATCTCTCGTGGGAACGCCCATTGGGGCTCACTTGCAAGGTGAATGTTGACGGGACCTTGAATCTTGGTAACATCCAACATGGGGTGGGAATTGTTATTCGTATTGACAATGGTGATTTGTTGGCAGCGGCGTCAATCCCTTTGATTGGTTCTTGGGAGCCCACAACGATGGAACTTATGGCAATAAGTGTAAAATATCTAGGCCCAAATTTCAAATATATCTACAAAATGTTATTTGAAGCATTAATGAAGTAAGTGGTTGTAGGTAAGTGGGATCCAAAATGTAGTAGGTGGTTGTAGGTAAGTGGGATCCAAAATGTAGTAGGTGGTTGTAGGTAAGTGGGATCCAAAATGAAGTAAGTGGGTGGGTGAAGCATTAATGAAAGCATTTAGATGGTTCCTCCTTGGCCTATATAAGGAGAGGTCATTTGCTCATTCCATCAATCTCATCCAAGAGAAACATCTTCCTCCAAGTAGAGAGTGAAGAGTGCCCACTCTAAGTTGAGAGTGTTGAGTGTTGTAGTGTTGGTAGCAAAACAAGTGTGAGAGAGAGAGTTTCCTTCAAGTAGTGTTCTTGAAGTTGTGCATCTCTTTGTATCCCTAATTTCATTAGTGGAGGTTCTTGTTGTTGTTGCCCCGTGGACGTAGGCATATTGCCGAACCACGTTATATCCGGTGTTCTCTATTCTTTGCTCTTTTATTTCCTTGCATATTTTTCCTTTTTTGTGGGTTGAGTTATTATTTCCATTCTACTATTTTCCGCAACAGTGGTATCAGAGCTCTAGGTTCGTTGAGAATGGAAGGCTCAAGGAGTACCATGGTTCGACTCAACCACTCCAATTGGATTACATGGAAGCCGAGAATGGAGGACATTCTCTATTGCAAGGATCTGCATGAGCCCATAGAAGGAGAGGAAGGCAAGCCTGAGAATATGGGAGATGCTGAATGGAAGAAGTTGAATCGCAAGGCTATTGGCCATATTCGTGAATGGGTGGATGATAGTGTGTTCCACCATGTGTCCAACGAGACTAACGCCCATGCTCTTTGGTTGAAGTTGGAGTCATTGTTCGAACAAAAGTCCGCATCGAAGAAAGCGTTTCTCATTAAGGAGCTTGTCAACATGAAGTATAAGGAGGGCGTAAGGGTGACTGAGCACCTCAACAACTTCCAAAGCACTGTCAATCAATTGGCCACGATGGACATGAAGATCGCGGATGAGCTTCAAGCGTTATTGCTTCTTGGATCTTTGCCCGACAGCTGGGAGACCTTTGTCATTACTGTAAGTAACTCTGCTCCCAATGGTGTGTTATCTATGGATAATGTTAAAGACAACATGTTCAATGAAGAGACTAGGAGAAAGTCATCTAGTTCCGATAATAGTCAAGTCTTTGTGACGGAGAATAGAGGAAGGAGCAAGAGTAAAGTTCCCAGTCGAGATCGCGGAAGAAGTGCAAGCCGTTCGAGGACACGATTCAATGGAAGGTGTCATAATTGCAATCTCTATGGCCACATGATGAAGAATTGCAACAAACTAAAGAATAACAAGAAGGATGGGAAAGATGGCTCAACCTACCAAAAGAAGGAGGACACAACCAATACTGCAGCTACCGCTACTGTGTCCAGTCAAGCATGTGAGTTGTTGTCTCTTGACAATGATTGCCTACATGCTGATGAAGATAAAAACATTTCTTGGGTAGTTGATTCTGGAGCATCTTTCCATGCCACGGCGCACTCGGAGTTCTTCACCACATACAAAGCTGGAGACTTTGGGGAAGTGAAGATGGGCAATGATAGCTATTCCAAGATATCCGGAATAGGTGATGTTTTGTTCGAGACTGATTTGGGCAACAAGCTGTTATTGAAAGATGTGAGACATGTTCCTGGTTTACGTCTCAATCTAATGTCAACCGGTGTGCTTGATAAACAAGGGTTCCATCATCATGGGGGAGATCAAAAGTGGAGGCTTACCAAGGGATCGCTAGTCATCGCTAGAGGGAAGTTGTGCTGCACCCTTTACAAGACATATGGGAAGGTTTGCAAAGGAGAGTTGAATGTCGCGGACGATTCTCATCCAAATCTATGGCACAAAAGATTAGGCCACATGAGTGAGAAGGGATTGCAAGTTTTGGCAAAGAAGTCTCTCATTCCCTTTGCCAAAGGTACCTCACTCGACTCTTGTGATTATTGTTTATATGGCAAACAAAATCAAGTCAGTTTTTCTGGTACCTTCACAAGAAAAGAAAAAATATTAGACCTAGTACATTCTGATGTTTGTGGCCCTATGGAAGTTGAATCACTAGGTGGTAATAGATATTTTGTTACCTTTATTGATGATGTTTCACGAAAGGTTTGGGTATATTTGTTGAAATCAAAAGGTCAGGTATTCCAAACCTTCAAGCAGTTTCATGTCATGGTGGAGAGGGAGACTGGGAGAGCCCTCAAATGTATCCGCAGCGACAATGGAGGAGAGTACACTTCGAACGAGTTCAGAGATTACTGTTCGAAGTATGGCATTAGGCATGAAAAGACAATTCCTGGCACCCCACAACATAATGGTGTAGCTGAAAGGATGAACCGCACCATTCTGGAGAAGGTCAGGTGCATGCTGAAGACAGCCAATCTATCAAAGCGTTTTTGGGCCGAAGCAGTGTCAGCCGCTTGTTACCTTATCAACCGATCACCAAGTGTACCATTGAACTTTGAGACTCCCGAATGCGTATGGACCGGTAGAAGCGTTTCATATTCACACTTGAAAGTGTTTGGGTGCAAAGCATTTGCACGTGTATCTGACGAGAAAAGATTGAAGATAGATGACAAAGGCACACCGTGCATCTTTCTCGGGTACGGCAATGAAGAAATGGGCTACCGCATGTGGGATCCAAAGACCAACAAGCTATTCAGAAGCAGAAATGTACACTTCTTTGAAGATCAGACCGTGGCAGATCTTGATAAGGAGACAGTTAAAAATGCAGGCCAACTCACCTATGATTCATCACCGCTGCAACAAGAACCCAGTGGCAGAGCTCAAGAGGTTATACATGAAGACGTTCCTGACATGGCTGAAGCAGAAGGTGCTGAGATAGTGTCTGAACCTGAAGACGATGATCAGGACGATCAAATTCAGGGGGAGCCAAGCCAGGAGGAGCAACCGGAGATTTCCCAAGTACCAGTTCGTAAATCAAACAGAGTGCCGAAGCCGAATACTAAGTATCCTTCTTCACAGTATATTCTCACGACCAGTGATGGGGATGACCCGCATTCCAGATACATTCTGTTGACTGGTGATGGAGAGCCTGAAAATTTTGAGGAGGCAAAGACTCATGCAGACAATGACAAATGGATGTTGGCAATGAAGTCTGAGATGGAGTCTTTATTGAAGAATGACACCTATGAGTTGGTGGAGCTTCCTAAAGGCAGAAAAGCACTCAAAAATAAGTGGGTGTTCAAGTTGAAGAGGGACGAGAATGAGCAGTTGACAAAGTTCAAGGCTCGCTTGGTTGTCAAGGGTTTTGGGCAGAAGGAAGGAGTCGATTTCGACGAGATATTCTCACCAGTGGTTAAGATGACTTCTATCCGAGTTATTCTGGGCATGGCAGCTAGCATGGATCTTGAGGTGGAGCAGTTGGATGTGAAGACAGCATTTCTGCATGGTGATTTGGAAGAGGAAATTTACATGGAGCAACCAGAAGGTTTTGAAGTTGAGAGAAAAGGACACATGGTTTGTAAGTTGAAGAAAAGCTTGTACGGGCTAAAGCAGGCACCGAGACAATGGTACAAGAAGTTTGACTCATTCATGTTGGGTCATGGGTACAAGAGAACAGATGCCGATCCATGTGTGTATATCCAGCAGTTCACCGGAGGTAACTTCATCATTTTATTGCTCTATGTTGATGATATGTTGATTGTGGGGCACGATGTTGCTATGATTCACAAGTTGAAGTCAGATTTGTCAAAATCATTTGATATGAAAGACTTAGGTCCAGCTAAGCAGATTTTGGGCATGGAGATCACTCGTGACAGGAAGGCGAAGAAGCTATGGTTGTCACAGGAAAGGTACGTTGAACGAGTGCTTGAGAGGTTCAACATGAAAGAAGCTAAGCCAGTGAACTCACCTCTAGGTAATCAATTCAAGTTAAGCAGAAGTTTATGCCCAACTACACAAGAGGATATGGACAAGATGGCAGGTATTCCCTACTCATCAGCTGTTGGTAGTCTTATGTATGCTATGGTTTGTACTCGACCAGATATAGCACATGCAGTTGGTGTTGTTAGTAGGTATCTCTCTAACCCTGGCAGAGAGCATTGGGAATCAGTCAAGTGGATACTCAGATATTTGAGAGGCACTTCAAAGTTGTGCTTGTGCTTTGGTGGATCGAAACCGATGTTAGAAGGTTTCACGGATGCAGACTTGGCAGGAGACCTTGATGCTAGAAAATCCACTTCTGGATACTTATTCACCTTTTCAGGGGGAGCTGTTTCATGGCAGTCTAAGTTACAAAAATGTGTTGCCTTATCCACCACTGAAGCTGAGTATATTGCTGCAAATGAAGCAGGCAAGGAGATGATTTGGCTGCAGAGGTTCATTCAAGAATTGGGTGTGAAGCAAGAAAGTTATGTGGTACATTGTGATAGTCAGAGTGCTATTCATTTAAGTAAAAATTCAGTGTACCATCCTCGCACGAAGCACATTGATCTCCGTTATCATTGGATTCGAGATGCAGTATCAAAGAAGCTTTTCCAGTTGAGGAAAATTCACACCAACAAGAACACTTCAGATATGTTGACAAAAGTTGTTACACAACAGAAGTTGGAGTATTGCAGCAAATCCGCTGGAGTGGACTTCAAGTAGAAGTCACGTCGTTTTGACCTAGTTGGCCTAGAGGGGGAGATTGTAAAATATCTAGGCCCAAATTTCAAATATATCTACAAAATGTTATTTGAAGCATTAATGAAGTAAGTGGTTGTAGGTAAGTGGGATCCAAAATGTAGTAGGTGGTTGTAGGTAAGTGGGATCCAAAATGAAGTAAGTGGGTGGGTGAAGCATTAATGAAAGCATTTAGATGGTTCCTCCTTGGCCTATATAAGGAGAGGTCATTTGCTCATTCCATCAATCTCATCCAAGAGAAACATCTTCCTCCAAGTAGAGAGTGAAGAGTGCCCACTCTAAGTTGAGAGTGTTGAGTGTTGTAGTGTTGGTAGCAAAACAAGTGTGAGAGAGAGAGTTTCCTTCAAGTAGTGTTCTTGAAGTTGTGCATCTCTTTGTATCCCTAATTTCATTAGTGGAGGTTCTTGTTGTTGTTGCCCCGTGGACGTAGGCATATTGCCGAACCACGTTATATCCGGTGTTCTCTATTCTTTGCTCTTTTATTTCCTTGCATATTTTTCCTTTTTTGTGGGTTGAGTTATTATTTCCATTCTACTATTTTCCGCAACAATAAGTGCAAGTAGCTCTAGAGCCCGTCAACATTGGGTGCCTCTCAGTGATAGTGGAGTCTGACTCTATGGGTGTTGTGCAAGCAATTCATGCGCGAGGATGGACGATTTGGGCATACTGGGGTGCTTGTTATGGAGATTAGATTGTTGGCAGCTGCCTTTGTGAGTTTGTGAGGGCCTCCTACCCATTTCGGCCAAGACAATGCAATTTAGTGGCTCATAATTTTGCCAGACATGCCTTGGATTTACAGGAAATGGCGGTATGGATGGAGCACCGGGCAGTTTGGTTGGAACCTCTGTTGGCTGCTGATTTGCGGGCCCCACACCATCAGGAGGCCATTGAGCGCATCTGAGTCGGTCATGTGTGTTTTGGAGGGTTTCTAATTGGTACATGCGTAATTATTTTACAAAAATTTTAGTATTCAAATTAAAAATAACACATTTAATATAAAAAAATAAATAAACATATACTCATAAAATTTTCTAAATTATTATTATTATTTATATATATATTTTTATTGATATTAGAAGTATCTCTATAAAATATTATTATAAAATTATTTTCGATCGAATAATATTTTTAATACTATTTATAAAGTGCTCCAATTAATTTGAATTTCTATCCATATGACTGTCAAAATCTATTCGGATCCATCACTATTTCAAACGTACAATCAACTACCGTTCTATTTATATTTTATTTTTCCTATGCGTGTAAGTTAGTTGAAGCTTCCGTAGAACAATTATTTGGGGGAGTCAAAATCAAATGTAATGTTTTGGGTTTTGTTTTTTTCCTTGAAAGGTTGCTTTCAAGGATTCCCTTTCGAATACCCTTTTATTTATAAAACGCCCCAACTAATGTGTCGTTTTCTCAGGCCATCAGCATCAAAGACTCTCAATGCGAGTTTTTTGGATGGTATTGGAGTGGGGCTTCTGAGAACGCCTTAATCGAACACTAATCTCCATCACCGGACAGGGATGAGGAAAACGACAACCCATGTGGCCCATGTGGGGAGGCTGACTCCTCTGTGCTATGTTCTTTGTAAAGTCGGATGGGCCTCACCAATCACAGATGAGAATCGCCTAAAGTACTGAAAGCGCTGCGGGTACTCATTTGAACCACTGAACCAATTCGACCAGGATCAAAAAAATTGTTTTAATTTCGGTCCGTTGGATTCAGTTTGGTTCGATTCATTGTTTTAGCATACAAAATTGAATTCTCTTAAAGAATCTGAATGTGCTCATTACATATTTTCATATTATAAAAAAATTCAACTCAACCTTCACCGTTTGTATTTAATATCTGTTGATGATATAAATATATCTAACTCAATTTTCATTATATGCGCTTAGGAAAAATGAGTGTCATCGTCTTTATATTTTATATTAATTTTATTTATAGTATATTAATTTTATTATTAAAAATAAACATCTTTAAATTACGTTTAAACGTACAAACAAGTTTTTTTGCTAAATTCCTCAATAATTTTTATTAGAAAACACACATGAAAAGATAAATTTACCCTGATTCTTAACAGAAATCGTTGAGAAATTAAACAGAATGACTTTAGTTGCACATTTAGACATAATTTATGGATATCTACTACTAATAATAAAAGTTAGTGACGATAACTAAAGTTAGTGTGAATTTCATGGACGCTAGCAACAATTGTCCCTTTGTACTTAATATGTAGTTGTATCATAAACGATCCAGATCCATTTTCACTGCTTGAGATTGTTGATGAATACTATTTTGAGTTAAAGAAGCTTACCATATCAATTTTATCATCTACCTACACTATTTAAAATAAAAAATTACGTGACCTATATTCTTTGTACATTTAAAATTTATTCGTGAATCAATATATAACTCTTACGTTTCATAATTTTAATATCAAAATTTTAGTATCGCATAAATTATGATATTAAACTTAAATAACAACGTTACCAACTTGAATATCATGATGAGATAACTTCTAAACTTAAATTACGTGACGTTGTAAAGAAGCCGCTAGAGTAAGAATGGTTGCTTGATTGATTTTTAGGTAGAAGGTATACGGCGAGAGATGTAAGGCCCAGATTGCATGATGATGAGGATTGTGATATCAATCGCCATCTGCTAGGCCATACACGAACATGCTGCACGTACTATTGTTATGCCCTCCACTTGGCATATCGGCATTGGCCCATTCATGAAAATGTGTTACTGTGCCAATACATCTTTTATCATATTTTCACAAAATTGAGATGCTAACTTTACTAACTTGTTAGTCTCGTTAAAATCTTATTAGAATTAAAAAAAAAATATCACGTACCAACAAATATAAAGCAAAGCAAACATAGCCATAATCCAAAAATCCTGCTGCCATAACTAAAGCAGAATAAACCAAACAATAACAGTAAGTGATAAAAAACCCAAGCTAAACTAACCTATTATGCTTCAACGTGCGTGTCACACCCCCGCAGGATTTTTTATTTTATTTTAAAGAGATCACCTTGATGTTGGAGATGCAAGTAAGCAATCTCCAAGAGGTTTCCCACTCGCTAGAGATACACGTAATTAATAAGAGAAATCTCCCTCCACAAGAAGGTCCAAAAAACCTGCTCTCAAAACTTGAAAATACACAAACCACAATAATTTGATGAGTGATGAAGATGATGAGAATGATAGTTTAAGGAGCAAAATTGACAATTGCCAAATTGACATGGAGAGAATCAAATTCAAATTCAACTAATACAAGAAGAAAACCCCAAATCACCAGGATCAATGTGGTTCAATCAACTAATTGCAAGCTCCGATCCCCCTATCGTACCTTAGTGTGTCTAACGACATGAAAACAAATGAAATCACAATCATCAAATAACAAATTATAAATGTTCTTTAAACTATACACACTAATTGACACGCCCAGATCATATTGGGCGAAATGTGTGCATCAACACATTCTTCAATCTTCTAACACCCCACAAACAATGATCCAAACAAATGATTAAAAACTCAAGCAAAATTAACATTATTTCTACTACAAAATGTTAAGAGGGTGGACATAGTCAAAACCCCTCTATTTCATGGAATGGTTTATACTAAAAATAGGGCTTCTTAACAAAGTAACCATCCATGATTAGTGTCCTTTGAGCTCTCAAATCAATACACTATTCCAACACAATAATAACAACGATCCCATCTTTTAGTTTTCTAACACAAGGACATGGGCCTATAGTAAAGCAAATCAACAAAAGAGACTCAACCATTTTAAATAAAGAGGTTTTTAAAAGAGACTCTCTAATCAAACAACACTAAAATAATTTAATTGTAATGTTATTATTTACTCCTTTGGAATCGAATAAGTTAAATTCGTAATTAGAATTCCACCCTCACATTTAGGAGTCAAATTCTTTATTGAGAATTATTTTTAAGATAAAGTCATATTTGACACACACATATGAAATATATATATATATTTTTGTGAAAAATAACATAATAATCCACCAGTAAGTACTAATAAAAAATTTAGATTACTAATAATTATTATAAATTATTTAATACAATATCTATTTTTTTTTATAAACATTTATATTTGTCAGTGAAATTTCATATTGTTAACAAAAAGAAAAAAATCTTTGAATATTGATAAAGGAAATGAGGTTTAAGTAACACAATAAATTATTGTTGCAAAAAAGTAGAAGGCTATGAAACAATAAAGGAAAAAAAGGACAATAGTTAAATAACATACTATTTTTTTGTTGAACGTTTTTTTCAAGTGTTGAAACGACGTCGTGGTACTTGTCCCCATCAAGCATGACCTTGGCAACACAGGCAATTTCTTGGCCCCAAACCATTTTTCTCCTTTCCTTTTCCTCGTTCTCTCTCTCTTTCTCTCTCCCCTTCCTCGCTCGCTCGTCCATTCACCGTTTGGTATCGCGTAGCAAATCTCTCTCTCGCTCTTATCGCGAGCTCCTCGCAAGAAATCTCTCTGGATTTTGCTAATTGAATAACCTTCCTTCCTTTTCGATCCCAACCCCCCAAATCTCTCAAGCTTTTTCTCTCTATCTCTCTGACCCGGCCCATGGTTAAATCTCCGCCACCTAAGCCCTAGACTTTCCGAATCGTTCCCTCTGGCGTTTACCCCTTATCAAATTGAAGATCTGGGACTTGATCTAGGGTTTTATTTCCCTTCCAATTTCGCGAATCTAGGGTTTCTGCTGTTGAATTCGACTCGGGATTGATGTTTCATCTCAAGGGCGATTGTGGGATCGATTACTCGCAAATTCAAAACCAAGATGGAGGGCTATGCATGGGTCGCCAGCTGAGAATTCGAAACGGCGTCGGCACATGTGGCCTGTCCCTCATTCCAACGCCACGATAGTAGCTTCCAACCTTTCATACGCATCGGATTCATTCTCCAAAGTATATAAATTTCGCTTTCTCCGTTTCGTTTTATTTCGATTTTGCTGATTTAGTGTCAATTCCTGTTGTTTTTCGATTTTTGTTAAGTTGTTATTTTCGTCGGTTTGAATTTTTTTATACTGTTGCTTTGGTGAAATCCCACCAAAGTGGTTCTCTGGGTGTTGAAATCACTTAGTTAATTGATCCTCCAAATAGGTATTTGCTCCCTTTTTATTTTTCCATTTTCAATGGATTATCTTGTTCTTTTTTTCTTCAAATGAAGATTACTGAGGTTTTGCCTTCATTTATAAACAAGCCATTTGATAAGGATAATAATACCATTTTTTTGTAAATATGCCGTGAATTTTTTTTTCCTCCATCACAGAGCCATATTTCTATCGTGATAATTTCATAGACAAATTTTTTGGCTTTGAATTATGTTAATGAACCCATATCGGATTAGCTTCTTAGATTGAATTGCTCTGGCTTTGTTAAATTAGGCGAAACATGAGTTTTTTTATTTTTGCTTCGGGTTTTTCTTTCTTTTTGATTTTGAAAGCAGGCAATTTATAAACAAGAACTCTCTGGACTGTCTCCCTTAAGAATTATATTTTCTCGTAGAAGTTTCCTATTAGTTTATAAATTTCCGTTCTTATGTTATTTGAATTAGTTTGGTTATCTTAAAAAAAGCATTTTGGAATATGGTTTACGTTGTATCCGGAATGGAGAATGTTTTATGCAACTTCACTCTGGTTTCTGTTTTTAAATTCCCCATGGAAGATTTATATTTTGGTACAATCACTTCTCATCGGAAAATCATTAGCCGCGTGTCTGGTTCTGTTAGATGAACAAATGTTTATATTCCTTTGTTTATCCAAAGTTCAGATAGTTTTTATTGAATATACTGAGCTTACTTCATACTTCTTCTAGTTTAGCTTAATGAAAGCTTCCCTTCTATTTGTTACAGGATGGACGGAAAATTTGTGTTGGCGACTGTGCACTTTTCAAGCCACCTCAGGATTCCCCACCTTTCATTGGAATAATTCGTAGGCTAAAATTAGATAAGGAGGACCGTCTAAGCTTAGGTGTCAATTGGCTTTATCGACCTGCTGATGTGAATCTCTCCAAAGGGGTCTCGCTAGAAGCTGCCCCAAACGAGGTCTTTTACTCCTTTCACAAGGATGAGATACCTGCTGCATCATTACTCCATCCGTGTAAAGTCGCATTCCTTCGTAAAGGTGTTGAACTTTCTTCAGGGATATCCTCATTTGTGTGCAGACGAGTGTATGATACTGAGAACAAGTGTTTATGGTGGTTAACTGACAAAGACTATATTAATGTGCGTATGGAATATTTATTTCTTTTCTTATTGTCTCGCTGTCATGATTTGTTTCATTATGTTTGTAGTTACTAATCTTTTAATCACAGGAACGTCAGGAAGAAGTAGATCAGCTATTAGACAAGACAAGACTAGAAATGCATGGGGCAGTGCAGTCGGGAGGTCGTTCTCCAAAACCCTTGAATGCTCCATCATCTACACCACAGTTAAAGTCTGGTTCAGATAGTTTACAGAATAGTGCATCACCCTTTTCTTCGCAGGTTAAGGGAAAAAAGAGGGAAAGAGGAGATCATTCCTCCGAACCCGTGAAAAGAGAACGTTTAATTAAAACAGAGGATGGTGAGTTTGGTCAGTCTAGACCTGAGAATATGTTAAAGTCTGAGCTGGCCAAAATAACGGACAAAGGAGGACTTGTAGACATAGAGGGGGTCGAGAAATTAGTTCAACTTATGCTACCTGATAATGCTGATAAGAAAATAGATTTGGCTGGCCGAAGAATGCTTGTTGATGTGATAGCAGTGACTGATAGGTTGGAGTGCCTAGGACGATTTGTACAACTCAGTGGTTTGCGTGTATTGGATGAATGGCTCCAAGAGGTTCATAAGGGGAAACTTGGTGACAGTAGTAGCCCCAAAGAAACTGATAAATCTGTGGAGGAATTTCTTTTTGCTTTACTTCGTGCACTGGATAAGCTGCCTGTGAATCTTCATGCACTAAAAACTTGTAATGTTGGCAAGTCTGTGAATAATCTACGTACTCACAAAAATTCTGAAATCGTGAAGAAAGCTAGGAGTTTAGTTGATACCTGGAAGAAACGTGTCGATGCTGAAATAAATTTGACTGAGTCAAAGTCTGGATCTAATCGTGGTGTTTCCTGGCCTACAAAGCATGCATCTTCTGAAGTTTCTCATGTTGGGAGCAGAAAAACTGGAAGTTCCTCTGAAGTGGGCTCAAAAAGCTCTTCTCTTCAGCCTTCCATGTCAAAAACTTCTCAAGTTAAAATTGGTTCTGGTGAAACTGTTTCCAAATCTTCTGCCTCTCCTGGGGCAACCAAATTGTTGAGCATATCATCTGGAAATGTCTCGAAGGATCAAAATTTCAGAATGCTAGTTGGTGCTGGAACCTCAGATCTTCCATTGACTCCAATTAAGGAGGAAAGGAGCAGCAGTTCTAGCCAGTCGCAGAACAACAGCCAATCAAGTGATCCTGCAAAGACTCTGGGTTCTTTATATAGGGAAGATGCGAGGAGCTCATCTGCTGGTTCAGCTAGTGCGAGCAAAATTTCTGGCAATGCTTCTCGCCACCGAAAATCAAGCAATGGTCATCACGGGTCCTCTGTGTCAGGGGTTAACAAGGAAACAGTGCCAGGTAAAGCTTCTACCCCCAGTAAAAATTTGACTTCTGAAAAGGCTTCGACAGCGGTAGTAGGCTATGAGAAACATTCTGAAGTTCCCATGGTTGACCATGGAAATAATCGCCTGATTGTCAGATTCCCAAACACTGGTCGCAGTCCTGCTCGAGCTGCTTCAGGAGGTTCTTATGAAGATCCTGCTAGCAGGGCTTCTCCTCCTCCAGAAAAGTATGACAACCATGACAAAAAGTCTAAGAGTAGACCCGATGCTGTGCAGGACAATAGTACATCAGATATGAACACAGATGCATGTCATGTAAAAGAGGGATTGTCTGGCTCTGATGACGGTAATATGCTTCCCTTTCGCACTGAACATAATAGGGATGGTGATGATGGTGAAAAACAAAAGGAAGCGTCAAAGCTTGCTGGTTCCTCATCAAAAGTTATTTCAAGGGCTGGAAAATCTTATGAAGCATCATTGAGCTCTATGAATGCTTTAGTTGAAAGTTGTGTGCAGTTTTCTGAAGGTAGTGGGACTGCTTCACCTAGTGATGATGTTGGGATGAATTTGCTAGCTAGCGTGGCTGCTGGAGAAATGTCCAAATCTGAGAATGTGTCACCATCAGGTTCTCCAGGGAGGAATTCTCCCATGCCCGGGGCATCATTCCCAGAAATCGATGGCAAGTTGAAACAACCGGGTGAAGGACTTGCTGAAATCCAATGTCAACCTAATTTTGGGGTCAATAATGGTGCTACCTTAGAGCCAGGTAGTGCTAGTGACTCATTGCAGGGTAAGTGTGAAGCAGGACATTCTGTTACCCGCATGCAAACAAATGTTTTTGGTGATCTTAGAGTTACTTCATTAGGCTCTGGGGATAGGACTGCAGAGTCTAATGTAAATTTTAATTGTTCTTCAAATATGCAACAAAATGTTAATGGACAATCCTTGAGGGCTGAGGTGAAGCATGGCGAGCCATGTGATGGTTCTGCGTCTGAGCCACCTTCATGTGCTAGAAAAGATGGTCGTTTGGAGACTGAAGGATCTATCCGTTCTAATGAGCATGGAAAATTGGGGGCTCCTAAAGGTAGAGGTTGCAATAATTCTGATTCTAACTTAGAAGTCTTATTTTCCTTGTCTGATGATGATAATGTTGTTCATTATGCAGATGAAAGAAATCAGGAGAGAAGTAGACCATTTGCATCCGAAGCAGTCTCTGGGAGTGCAAAAGTTGAACCTGACAATGAAATATCTACATGCTCAACCTCTGAAGTGGTTGATACGAACCATGATGTTGACAAGGGTTCAAATAGTTCCTTACTGACAAATCAGAAACCATCTGCTGTACCAGGGATTTACCCCGAGTCTAAAGAGGCGAAGAGTGAGGATGCCATTCTGTGTTCGGATTCTAGAAATGCTTTTGATGTGGAGTGTAAAGGAGAAAAAACAGATGGCATTAAGGATGCAGGCCACATTGAGCAGGCTGGGAAAGAAACTAGTGATGTTCCTGTTCCAGTCTTGCAGAACAACAGTGAATCTGCTCTGGACACTACGGAAAGAAAACATACATATGGTCACTGTTCTGATGTGCCCGTTTCGCATGTAGAGCCACTGTCAATACCTGTGAAAGAAAATCAGCAACATGATAATTATAGTAGGTGTGTACCAGAAGGTATTGAATCAGGGGGAACAGAGGAACGGCAAGTCTCCTGTGTGAATGCCTCAGGGTCAGGTGCTGCTGTGAAGCTGGACTTCGATTTGAACGAGGGATTTCCTGGTGATGATGATATTCAACCTGAGTTTAGTAAAGCTGGAGATCCTGGAACTTCATCTTCTGTTCATTGTCCTTGCCCTTTACCTTTTCAAGTGTCTTCCGTGTCAGGAAGCTTCCCTTCGTCAATTACGGTAGTTGCGCCTGCCAAAGGTTCTTTTGTTCCTCCTGAAAACCCAATGAGGAGTAAGGGTGAACTTGGATGGAAAGGATCTGCAGCTACCAGTGCATTCCGACCTGCAGAACCCCGAAGGAATTTAGAAACTTCACTCAACATGACCGATGTACCTATTATAGGTACTGCGTCCAGCAAACAAGTCCGCCCTCCGTTGGACTTTGACCTGAATGTTCCTGATCAGAGAGTTTATGAGGAAGTTGCTTCCCAAAACTCTCTACATGTAATGGCTTCCAAGTCTGGGTCTCGTGATCGCGGTGCTGGAGGGCTTAATCTTGATTTGAATAGAGTTGACGAGAGTCCTGATTTTGGGCCGCTTTCTGTAAGCAATGGTTTTCGGTTGGAGATACCTCCTTTGCCAAGTAGGTTGTCATTATCTGGTGGACTATCTAATGGTGGGGTTAATGACTCAAGAGACTTTGATTTAAACAATGGACCAGGCCTTGATGAAGTGGGCGCTGAAGCTGCACAGGTAACCCCACATTTAAAAAGCAGCATACCTCTACGGACGCCTGTTTCGGGGTTAAGAATAAACAGCCCTGATTTTGGTAATTTATCAGCATGGTTCCCACAAGGAAACTCGTATTCTGCAATCACAGTCCCATCAATTTTTCCTGGCAGGGGCGATCAGGGTTATGGTCCTGCTGGTGGGTCACAGAGAGTGTTGTGTCCTCCCACTGGTAACACCCCATTTGTTCCTGACATCTACAGGGGGCCTGTACTTCCGTCCTCAGCTGCAGTGCCATTCCCTGCACCTAATACATTCCAATATCCAGGGTTTCCTTTTGAAACCAATTTTCCTTTGTCATCGAGCTCTTTTCCTGGTTCAACTGCTTATGTGGATCCATCACCTGGTGGGGCTCTTTGCTTCCCAACCATGCCCTCACAGATTGTGGGACCCGGAGGTGTAGTCTCATCCCCTTACTCTCGGTCCTATGTGATGAGCCTTCCCAGTGGTAGTAGTAATGTTGGACATGATGGTAGAAGATGGGGAAGTCAGGGCCTTGACCTTAATGCTGGGCCAGTAGCTGCAGAAACTGAACGCAGAGATGAGAGGTTTCCACCAGGATTTAGGCAACTTACCATTCCCAGCACGCAAGCCCTGGTTGAGGAACAATTAAAGCTGTCTCAGGGCCTTGGTCCAGTGAAGAGAAAGGAACCTGATAGCGGGTTGGATGCAGTTGATCGGATTAACTACAAGCAACCTTCATGGCAGTAGAATCATGGCACATTGCGGCAAGCTCTCGAGGCCTGGTGAGCCTTTCTTTCCTCTCGAACTCTTGTTGGCACTGTTTTTAAATTATTTAGTAGTTGGACAAGTTGGGAAACCTGATTAGTAAATGAATTCAATAATGTTACCATAAGCTCCCAGGGGTGTTCTGGGCTGGTGTCACTTAGCTCAGGACTGCAGTGCCAAAATTGATTCAATGTTTTTTGTCGTAGTTCGTAAAAATAATTCTTTTATGACTATAATCAATTAATTTATTTTTTGTTCTTCTATTTCTTAATTTGGAAATTATGGAGTTGATTCTGCTAAAATTTTTCTCTTAACTAATCCAATAAAACATTCATTGTGATTTTTCTGGATACTTGATGAAAACGTTGGTTGAATCTCAAGGAGTAGCGAATATGGCCTTCATATACGTGTTTTCAATGAGAAAAAAAGGGGAAAATAATTTGGTTTTCCATGTTTTGCATATTTTAAAACTTTCATCCATATGTTTTACGGATGGGGTTTTTCATGTGTAATATGCTTCAAGATAACTATTCTTTGTGCTCCCCTTAAAGCGTCCTCTTCTTAATCATGAACTTCTCTTCTTGCAGCACTTCGGGGTTTTGGATTGGAAATGTACAGAAATTGAGAAGAAATTTACTTGAAGAGTAAAAAATGCTGAAAGGGCAGTCTTTTGTGTTCAGTGCGCGGAACACAATTCCATAGTCTTTAGCTAAAAGCCCCTGAGGTCTTGGAAGCAGTTTTCTTAACTGAATCTCTTCAGTTGGCCTTTGCAGTCAAGAATTTCTGTGTAGATATCTAACTCTCTTGAAAAGCATCTTCGATGCGCTGCCCAAAGCTGAGACATTGGTGCTCAATGTTTGGACTTGTGCCGTTTCAGGTACACATTGCAATCCTGATCCTTACTGAATCCTATTTATAGGGGAGATTGATTGGTTGTATGAACCTCCCAGGCCGAGGTTGGCTTGTATTTTCTGTCATCAATTTTTTTTTTCTTCCTTTTCTCTTTTCTCCAGTTGTTACATATATAGTTATTACCTAGTCAGGACTCTGGAATTTTGTTATCTTATCACATTCAGGTTATTGAAATTTGCACAGGCCGTCACTGTATTTTTTTTTCTTTGTATTATATAAATTATAACCAGAGATGGAACCTTTTTGGCAAACCTAGAGAATGTTAGACGGAGGCTTCTTCGTTTTTTGCTGCATTTGATTCATTTGTATTATGAACATGCCTTTTGACTCTGCTGTCAAATATCTGGTTTGCCTTTTTTTTTTATCAGCAAATCAGTAACTCTTGATTCGTAATGTTGTGTGAACCGGGTTTCATTGGGTCGTTTTAACGTTCTAGTCCTGGAAACTGTGTTTTATGATTTTGGCAATGCAGCTTTGTGAAAACCCACTTGATTCATAATGCCCCTCGTGCTCAAATATGGATTCATTTTGCCTGTATAAATTTGGTTTATGGTCTTCTGTTGTTGAAGGCCTATTATATGTACAAACATGATGGCCTCACAATGAATCCCTCAATGTCTTCAAAAGTTGGAAGGAATTTGATTTCATTTTATTTTCCAGGCTGAGTTACCTGTCAGACCTTTCAGAAGATTATGGTGATCTTCTGGAATAAAGGTTTTCTATGTTAATGTCTGGGTTAGAGCCGACATATCTAGCAAAGTTATTCAATTTTAATGCATAAGTCTCCAGGTGTCGTTTATGTGGCTCAAGCTTTAGATGGACCAGATGGAACGGACTCCTAAGTGTCCTAAAGAAGAGAAAATTTTAAAGATTAAGAAAAGGGTTAAAGGGTCGGGTTATATATTGTATACCTTGCTTCAATACTAGAAGTCTAGAATTTCGGTACTATGAGAGCGAATCCTTGGTTTAACTCCCCCCTATACGGGTCGGATCAATTCGGGGTGGGTTGTAAATGTATGGGATGTTTACACAATTACCTCTTGTCCTTAACAGGAATGCATGATTGAGTCCAATTATAGGCAAATTTTTTCTTTGATTGACCTTGATTTTCATGGTTGGGAAGGCTAGCAAAATCCCGTCTCAAACGTAATAAAAAGGATGGGATCTTTACTTTATTTTTTAATAATATAAAAATCAAACTCGTATAAAAAAAATTAGCACTAAGCTATAACAATACGATAGACGTTGTCTGAAACCCTACATTCATTACAGTTTTCCCACTCCTGGAGTCTCATTGGACCTAAGAAAGTTCAAAAAATTCCAATCCGAAAAGTGAAGTTCGTGGTCTGAACCCGGTCCGATTAGATTGCGCCGGGTATTGGGGTCAATGCCAAAGGAACCTTCACATGCAAAGTTACACCCCGTTACCGCATGGCTCGCCACGTGTTATAATCTCACGGCTGACGTTACTCTCCACACAAAGCCACCTCCCCATCGCACATTCGCACATATTAATTATCTTTTATTTAACCCTTTTTTTTTTTTTTTTTTACAAAAGAGTTCTAAACAAAAACCTAAAAGGAAAAAGGAAAAAGAAAAAATAAAATTATGGAGCCTCTTTGGCTCTTCCCAGTCTACACGATTAGAATCGGTAACTCTGTAATTACGTCGTCGTGAATCCCCGCCTTATAATTTACTTTTCAAACCCAAATCATTGAATTTGTATCCTCTCTCACTTTTTCTTGAGGGAGAGAGAGAGAGAGAGAGTCATGAGTTTTTGTACTTTCTTCTCAGAAAAAAATCATCACCTTAATAATATCTATGGAAAGAGAGAGAGAGGCCTCACCATGAGCAGATTTGTGCCGTTCGTGTTCATCTGTGTAGCCGCAGCCACCGTTTTCAGCTTCTTCCTTGCATATTCTCCAAACCCTTTTCTAACCACCTTCCCCAAGCGAGTCCCTAATTCCATTCAAACCCACCCAGAAGTTCATGCACTGCAAGAACATCTCCAAGACCTCGATCCTAACAACAACAAAAACAACAGCATCAAACTCGAACCCCCAATAAGTAAGTCCCCGAGAAGCCGGAAAATTGTTATCTCACGACTTCCAACAAGGCAATGAAATTGTTCCATTGCATACTGTTATGCCATCGGTGTTGTTAATAGTAGAATGTTTTATTTTGCAGAGGAGAAATGTGACCTGTTTAAGGGTCACTGGGTGCCGGAATTGGAAGGGACGACAATGTACACGAATTCGAGCTGCAAAACGATCCCGGATTCGAAGAACTGTTTCAAGAACGGTCGGATGGACAAGGATTTTCTGAACTGGAGATGGAAGCCGGAAAAATGCGAGCTTCCAAAGTTTGACGCGAAAACATTTCTGGAAATTGTTCGAGGGAAAAAAATGGCGTTTATCGGCGACTCCGTTGCCCGGAATCACTACGAGTCCCTTCTCTGCGTCTTATCTCAGGTCTGTTCAAATTAAACAACAATAAAAAAATATGTCACACCGTGTTCGAACTGACCTAATTCACATTTAGAACTCGTTGACAATGCAATCAATATATTTTATCAAATTTGTTTGCTAGTCATTTACTATGCTTAGTTCTAATGAATTGTCTTGCATGTTATGTGAATTTGGCATTTAAGAATCATAATCTTTACACCTAATTATACAAAGTTAATTAGTCTTTGATTTGGATTTTTCTGTTCTCTCAGAGATTTTGTTGTTTTATATATTTATTTCTAACCTAAATTACGAAAATAATTTAAAATTTTATAATTTGATTACGTCGAAATTGCATCTAGGGCGTAATTATGGGAGGTAATAAATCTTGAGAAAGTCAAGATTAACGAGTAATAGAAATGCATGTATGTGTCAGAATTTATGAAAGATTTTATTACTAAATATAAATTTATAATTCACTGCCCGAAATCCTGTACAAATTTGTTCTAATAAAATTGAAATGTTTGTATTTCTAAAATAAATAGTAATTATTCTGTAATAATAACCTTTAATTATGTGGTGGGTTTTTAGTCGGATCGATACTCGAAATAATCGGGAGAAAAACTGTCATATCACATGTCGTCTACTTCTCTCTCTAGGATCGATGTAGTCTCTACAACTAACGTCCACTAATTTACAGGTTGGAGATTTCTTAATTTGCAAGTGAGAGACTCCTCTTAATTAGTAGGATTTAAAAAAAAATTAAAAAAAAAGAAAAAGAAGAAGATGATTTTTCATTTTATGAATAAAATAATTGTACAATGTAAAACAAGTTAAGATAATAACAGTTTAAGAATGAATCTCTCTTGAAAACTTACAGTGATCATGGTGGATAAGTACGACATAAAACGAGTGAGGATTTGACTTAGTTGTAATTTATAAAGCAAAATCATTATTAATTATATTGTTCATAATTTGAATGACTTTTAAGTTAAAAAATTATGCTCAGATATGGATCCTTTGAGTTCGAATTTTTGTAAATCTGATAATTTTTAGCGTAATTTTACAGGAGGAAACCCCTAAAGACATTTACAAGGACTCTGAAGACAGGTTTAGGAAATGGTACTTTCCTCAACATGACTTCACCCTGATGAAATTATGGTCCAAATATCTCATAGCTGCAGATGAGTTGATGGTCAATGGAACAGGCACCAGCACATTCGATTTGCACCTCGACAAAATGGACGAAAAATGGGCACAACACTTGCCGGAATTAGATTACACCGTGATCTCCGACGGTCATTGGTTTTTCAGGGTAATGTACCTATACGATGACGGTAACCTAATAGGATGTGTCTACTGCAACAAGCCTAATGTCACCGCTTATGACTCGAGTTACGCGTTTCGGATGGCCTTTCAGAGGGTGTTCAAGTACGTCAATGGGTGCAGGAGATGCAAGGGCGGCCTATTGACCATATTGAGGACGTTTGCCCCAGCGCACTTTGAGAACGGGGCATGGGACACCGGGGGATATTGTAATAGAACAAGTCCTTTCGGCGAGGGGGATATCGACTTGGGGAGTTTCGATTGGAAGCTTAGGGGGATCCAGGTTGAGGAGTTTGAAAAGGCAAGAAAAGAAGGGGAGATCAAAGGGAAGAGGTTCGGGGTTTTGGATGTGACTAGGGCTATGTTGATGAGGCCGGACGGGCATCCCGGCCTTCAATGGGGCAATCAGTGGATGAAGGGCTATAACGACTGTGTCCACTGGTGCATGCCCGGCCCAGTTGATCACTGGAACCATTTTCTAATGGAGATCATCAGAAATGAGGGAGGCTTAGTTTCTTAGTTACAGAGATAGGGCTTAGTTAGAACAACATAGTAATAGTAGCACCATTCATATTCATATCTTAATAATCCCGATTTTTTTTTCCGTATGTATGTTTTCTTTTAAAAGTAATACAGGGATAGTGATTTTTACAATTTCTTTGGTTTTGCTTTATTCAATTTGGAAGTGTTTTTGGACATGAAATGTAACAATTGTTGTCCACACAGACATATCTCATGAATTCCGTCTTGTCAAATGATGTCACGTGTTCTTTTTTGTTCGTTTCTTAAACTACACAAAGTGTTGAGTATCTTTCGATGTGGTATGGTAAGGTAAGCTATAAATCATTGAAATGGGCAAAGCAGCTTCCCTCCCTGGGTTGCTGTAATAACACCAAGAAATCATGGGACAAAGCTCAAACGTGAAACACAGACACCGTCCAGTAAACTCACAAGACATGTCATTGTCGACAACCAACCAACCAAAATCATGTTCAAAGATTACAGAGTAAGAATCATCAAAACCTGACTGAAGCCACATCTCCTACTAACTGTTCATGAGTAACAAGTGACTGTACAAAACTTAATGAAAACCATATACAAAATGAAGACATATTTTCGTATCCTTATCACGAATCTTCCATAAGAGACATGATGTTCACTCACCTAAACCCCCCAAGACACGAGTACCATCACATTTCATCAACTTTCTAAAATTCAGAATATTTGAGGAAGCCAAAGTGGTTTTTGACATTATAAAATGAATAGGCAGAGACACACACAAGAATGTACAACGATGCAAGTTCCTTGTTGATAACAGAGTTTATGGGGATATGTTCCCAGAATGTGGTCCAATGTGTGAAAAGGGATCATACATTAAAAGGAAGATTCAGAAGTGCTTAGCAAGCACATACGGGCGGGCGGAAGGCTGTCTTCAGTCAACAATCGAGTAGAGCCGGATAAAAATTCTTGGCTCAATCACATACAGGAAGAGTCTGAGAAGGATGATCGGTTACCACAAACCATAGCTAGATTGTTGAAGCAGAGATGTTTCAGTATTCAGTATTCTCTGAAACAGAAAATTGCAAAAACAATACTAAGAATCTATAGTTCATTAACACATGACTAGCCTTGTCTCATAAAGCAGTGCAAACTACGAAAAAGGGAATTCTAAAACTATGCAGTGCTTTTCAAAATATAAGAATAGTCTAAGAAATTGTCTGCACGCAACTTTAACAGATGAAGGCGATAGCTCTTACGCACCAATAAAACCAAGGTACTAGATAGACTAGAAGAACAAAGTCACTAGCTAAAACTCACTTGGGGGAATAACGTCTAACTGAAATGTTTCACTGCATTAAAAATCAACCTCCTATGCCCTATGTCAGAATTTGGCAATTCACTAGAACTATGAATTCGTGAGGTTATTGAAAGACACATGATAGAATCAGTGTACTTATGCTCTGAAAGACTATCAAAACAATTTATACTCCAAAAGAAGTTGAAAACAGAAATGCGACTTCATAAAAAAGGTATAATCTTTCATGAGGCTCACCATTACTAAACTTATAACATCCCAAACATCCAGTAGCAAACCAAAATAAGAAACTTATAATCTAAATCTCCTGCAACGGTATGAAATTGAAAGGCATATACACTAGATCAGATATTCTATCTTTGATATGGCTTAAGCATTAAAACACCAACACAAGAACCAGTATTCAATGCAACCAATAACCAGTATGAAAGAGTATATACATTTCAAGATCTCATCAGCGTTGATTATCATTCTAAAGGGAAGATAAAATGAAAACGATAGATTCGAAAAAATAAATTCAAATCCTGTAATCATGCTATAAGTAGCAACATCGACAGTAATCTATACTAGCACCAAAGGTAACATATTCATCAAACAACAACTAAATTTTGGGAATTAACACATGAATATGGCTCTGAAACATCATGCTTCCACTGTGTTACCTAATGCAAACGAGAACAATTCACGAACAGGCGTGAACTCCACCAATCCAATATCCATGGCATACCCAGCAACCGGCAACTTCAAGTCCCGCAACACGCAAAAGGCCTCGGCCATTCGAGTCTTTGGCACTTCTTGAGCCACAGCACAATAAGGAACCCAAGAGTCTGTGCGATAATCCTCCTCGATTTCAACGCCTTCTTTCTTCATTGCCTCGCACAATTGGGACTGAAACTGAAGCAACGAGATTGAAGGAGTTGGTGACAGAAATAGGACATTGTTGTCATTTGGAAGGCTCCCAACTGAGGAGAAAGACAAGGCCAAAGGTTCTTGCTTTGAAGCGAAGGCTCTGATTGCGTTTTCAAGCTTGGCCGGTTCAATGAAAGGGCTGGAGAAGAGGGTTATGTGAGGGCGCGATTCGATTTCAATGAGTTGGGTACTAATCTGACGGCGAGCGAGCACATTCCAAGCCTTCAAGACCTGGTTTTCGAGGGCTGGGTCGAAGTAAAGCTCGATTGCATAGCCTTGTGACATTGCCTTGAAGTGAATTTCGAGAGAAAGTAAGCTAATTGGATCAAACCCAGCCCAACCCAGTAACACAAAATGAGATCTCAGACTGCCCAGAAATGAAAAGTGAAGGATAAGCTGAAATCGAGGTGACCCAGAACTGAAAAACAAGAAATTAAAGAAAAAAAATCAAGATTTGAGAAGAACACAAAGGATCAAGAATACCCAAGTGAGATTGGGATCAGAAATGAGGAAGAAATACTGAAAGAGAGGGAGGCTTTATTAGGTAATGGAAACAAGTGAAACATACACATGTAAAATGAAGATTAAAGTTTGAATCAGAAAGAGACAGAAGGAATAAAGGGCAACAAAAATCAAAGACAAACTGGAAAGGGGTTTCTGTAGCGGCGCAACTACGATTGTGTGTCTTCGTCGGCAATCACAGTGAAGCGAAAGATGATAAGATAAAGTGAGAGAGAAAGGAGGGCCTTGCACCATCTGTTGAAGAAGAGTAAGGTGCAAGGTCACCTGTTTTGTGGTAGTTGGCTTCAGATTTTCAACACTTCCAACTCTCTCAAAATCAAGTCTAAAGTGGCGATTCCTTGGTAGTGGGATTACAACGAGAAGAGATTAATTGATTGCACATAATCAACAAGATTAATTAATAAACATTTACCAGTAAATTGGTGTGGTAAAAATGTTACTTTTAGAATCTTACTTAGAGGGTAGTAATATCCCAATTCCCAACAATAGGATATTCGCCTATACTAGCCCAAACAAGGCATATCCAATCATCTTGTGCAATTGTGGAATTGTTCTGTTTTGAACTAACTTTTTTCATAATTTGTAAGAGAGATTAAAATGTGGAAGAAAATATGAACGTTAAATTTCAACAATAATTTTTTTTGGGAAAAAATAACAATAATGATTGATATGTATACACACATATAGAAACTTAAAATTTTAAATTTAATTTGATATTTTGTATGAATATTTGCACAATTGGATTAATATTGCTCTAAATTTGAGCATTGGATCAAATATTGCTCTTTATTTCATCTCAACTCTTGATTTCAAATAAATTTAAATTTGAATTCTTAAATATATAGCTGTTGTACAAAATACATATTTTTGTATTATTTTTCATTAAATGGTACCTATAACGCAATTGTGCCTAGTGGAAAGGTAGAAGAATGGTAAATTACAAAATGCATTATAATTTTCACCCCTTAAAATCACAAAATTTAAGTTTAAAGTTGTAAATCTAAGAGTTTATATTTTAATATCGGAGATGATCTTAAGGGACAAATTTAAAATCTTGCACTTATCAATCAATATATAATTCCCATTTCCCAATATTTTGTTTAAAAAAAAAAACCCATTGAGTTACGGTTAAGCCCAAGAAAAATCAATATTGGGCTCTACTTTTGATATTGGGCTGTAAATATGGTGTAAGCCCAGCTCTCACATTTACTTCTATGTCTTCTGCTACCGGGCGCTTCTGAATCAAAGGAAAGCAGCAATTGATTCTAGAATCTTCTCTGCATGTAGAAAAAAGCCCTAAAAGAAAGCTTGGATCGTTCTGAGGCTACAATCCCAGAAAACCCAGTTTTCTAATTTTCTGAGGAAATTAAGAAATGGGTGATAATAAAAGAAAGAGAGGTCGAAAACCCAAAACCCCAGCAGCTGAAGATACAAGTCCCACCACCATGGATATCCAATACACTAACCCCACCACCATTAACGACGCTGTTTCAGTTCCAACGAGCGAAACCGGGAGTGACCCCATTAGCTCCCAGCCCAGTCGCCGTCGACGAGGCCGGCCCAGAAAGACAGAAAAGGTCAACATAGCCGCTTCACCGGAAAGGCGAAGCTTGAGACACATGGACCAAAACGGCGATGGTGGGCACGCTTTGGCTGTCGTTTCGGAGCCACCGCTGATGGTGCCGAGGTGGGAGAGCGTTACGAGAGTGGTCCCGGCCATGGACGCTGTGGTGAAGGTGTTTTGTGTGCACACGGAGCCTAATTTCTCGTTGCCGTGGCAGAGGAAGAGGCAGTATAGTTCGAGCAGTAGTGGGTTTGTCATAGGAGGAAGAAGGGTCTTGACCAATGCTCATTCTGTGGAGCACCATACTCAGGTTAAGCTCAAGAAACGTGGCTCTGAAACTAAGTACTTAGCTACCGTGTTGGCCATTGGGACCGAGTGCGATATCGGTAAGCAACTTCAACCTTGTTTTATTTTCTTTTGATTTAAATTTCATTTCGCTTCCCGTTGGTTATCGAGGAAGTGGGCTAATTGGATTGAAATGAACAGCATGCATCTAGTTTATTTGAACATATAGTGTGATATTACAGGTCACTGTTTGATTTTATGAATTAATATGTTATTGTAGTCTATTACAAGCTTAGTTAGAAGTTTGAAAGTAAAGATTACTTATTTGACGGCACAAAGTTTACAAATTTATGTTCATTGGACGTTGGGTTCTTAAATAAAGCATACAACCTCATACATACGAGTCTGTATTGGTATGACATTTGTGTATCATGTTTTGCAGTAGGTTTTTTAATCATCTGTTGAAGCTAAATTAAACTTGCTTTAGTATTCTTCATTTGGTATGAAATTGAAGAGTTCATTTTCCTTTTTTCCACGATGTTTCAGCAATGCTTACAGTCAGTGATGATGAGTTTTGGGAAGGAGTTTCACCTGTGGAGTTTGGGGAGTTACCTGCACTCCAAGATGCTGTGACGGTTGTGGGTTACCCTATCGGGGGTGACACAATTTCTGTGACAAGTGGTGTCGTGTCTCGTATTGAGATACTTTCTTATGTTCATGGATCAACTGAGCTTCTAGGACTGCAGGTTATTTATTCTGGACATTGTCTTCGTGACTGTACCTACTATATATAGCTGACTATTGTCTTTCCAATCCTTTTGCAGATAGATGCTGCGATAAACTCTGGAAACTCTGGTGGACCTGCCTTTAATGATAAGGGACAATGTGTGGGCATTGCATTTCAGTCCTTTAAACATGAAGATGCAGAAAATATAGGCTATGTCATACCAACACCAGTGATTGAGCACTTCATCCAAGATTATGAGAAGAATGGAGCATATACAGGTTTGTTAGTTGTTATAGTCCGTAATTCATTCAAGGAAGACAGGCCACGGCATAAACCTCCTTACCTAAATTTTTTCTTATCTGTATATTGTCCTTCTGGCACACATGGCTGGAAGTCCAGTGGGCACACATTGAACATTGAGTTATAATTTGGTTTGGGTGATTGAAATTTTTCTCCTCTTCTTATGTTGATTCTGGCTGTTAATTGCCTTACAGGGTTCCCAGTTATTGGAATTGAATGGCAGAAGATGGAAAATCCTGATCTGCGCATGTCAATGGGGATGAGATGGGATCAAAAGGGGGTGCGTATTAAAAGAATTGAACCCACAGCTCCAGAATCTAATGTCCTGAAGCCATCTGATATTTTGCTTAGCTTTGATGGTGTTAATATTGCTAACGATGGAACAGGTAAACTCTTTACTTTCCCTGCACCAAAAGATAACAGTTTAGAAAAGTTGCCTTTTTATTTATCTCATTCCTTCGAATGGCAGAATCTTGTTACTGTTTCTTGTTTTCTTATGCACCAATAAAAGAAGCTGACTTTTATTTTGCAGAATATTAACACTCTTCTGTATCAATTTTGTAGTTCCATTCAGGCATGGAGAGCGCATAGGTTTCAGTTACCTTGTCTCCCAAAAGTATACTGGTGATAATGCTCTAGTAAAAGTTCTTCGTAACTCAGAGATGCTTGAATACAACATAAAACTTTCAACTCACAAGCGACTCAGCCCAGCACACATCAAGGGCAAACCTCCTTCATACTATATCATCGGTGGTTTTGTTTTTGCAGCTGTATCTGTTCCATATCTGCGTTCTGAGGTACAATCTTAATTTCCTACTTAAAATGGTCACTCCTTTATACATTTATATGTAATTATATAGATCTTTAGATGCCTAGTTTTTTTTTTAAATCATGGCGGGGTTTACTTTGGCCCGCCCGCATAGTTTTGCCTGACCAGAGCTGGTGGTACTAAAGGGCCTTATTAATACAAGTTTCTTGCTTAAGTGGTGTGCTCAATGCCACATCCAAGCTATTTAAGAAAATGAAGATTGGCGATTTTAAGTTTTGGTCTATTAAAGGAAATTTTCCACTAGTATGTTTCCAAATCTTAACCTCTGGTTTTTCATTAATTTCCAGTATGGAAAGGATTATGAATTTGACGCTCCAGTCAAACTGTTGGACAAGCATTTACATTCCCAGGCACAGTCTATTGATGAACAGCTTGTTGTGGTTTCACAGGTTTGCCTCTTTGATCTATTTTTCTCATTTTTTTCTGTTTTAGAATGTAAACTGTTTTTTTTACTGCTTAATATCTTACATATACTAATATTTTCATAGGTACTTGTTGCGGACATTAATATTGGATATGAGGACATTGTCAATACCCAGGTTAGATATGTTATAGTCTACTAAGGTTATTATTGTTTTGATTCTTTCCCTTTCATTATTTTGTGTTTATGATTCATAAATTGAAGATGAGAATGCATTGTACTCATCCAAATCATTTGTTTTCCATATAGGTTCTTGCCTTCAATGGTAAGCCTGTGAAGAATCTGAAGGGTTTGGCTGACATGGTGGAGAGTTGTGATGATGAGTACCTAAAATTTGACCTAGAGTACAATCAGGTTCGTTAGCTGTCTCCCTCGCCCCATCCCCTCTCTGATTACCACACATAGCGACCCTATACGTTCATGTTCTCCATTTTTGTTTTGGTGACTAAATGGGTTGCTCGTCGATGCAGATGGTTGTACTAAAGACTAAAACTGCCAAGGCAGCAACATTAGATATCCTCCTGACACATTGCATACCTTCAGCTATGTCTGGTGACCTTAAGTCTTAAAACTTAAGAGAAGATAGCACTATCGCCAATATCATTTTCTTATGGAGAGATTAGAAGCTGGAAATTCATCGGCTATTTTGTTATAATCTGCTTTTCGAAGCATCCTCAGACGTGGAATGGGGGCTGCTGTTTACTTTATGCATCAATTTTAACCCACAGTTGGGTTACAGTGAGCCCGGACTTTCCTAGAATTAGCAGCATCTCGTTGTCTGTCTTTTGTCGATTTTTAATTTCCAGGTATAAACATGTAAACTGGTAACATTATTATCGGCGGATTGGTTTGAGAAAATATAGAGCTTGATCTGTTCAGTTCTGTGCCCCTTTTGGGTCTTTTCTTTTCACGTCGAGTTCAAATGTATTCAAATGTCTTTGGAGACTATGGAAACTTATTCCATGTTTTCATGGAGAGAAATGCATCATGGGTTTGGAATAGAAGCTACCTTTTTGGTTTCCTTCAAAGAATTTGCTTGTTACGCACGTTTGTCGGATTAGCACCCTTACCAAACTCATGGGATGTGCTTTGGAAGACCACATTTCTTTGGAAATTTGGAAGAGATCGGATCTCTTTTTTTGACTCCTAGGGTTGTTGACGGTGAAAATGTTTTAACGGACTTAGTGGAAAGTGTTTTTGTTGATGTTTCTCATGGGTAGAAAGGAGACCTACCAAATGACCAAAATTAGTCACCGTATAAGTTAATACAATTAAATGTCTTTATACAATTTAGACATGTAAAAATCATATTTTCGAAAATTTCCGTATTAAATAGTCATATAACTAGAAGTCTTGAAAAGTGTAATAATAATAATAATTTAATAAATAGGAATAATAATATATCAACAATCAATTAAAATAAACAATAATTAATATTTATAATATAAATATTTTTTATCAACTATTATAATATAATTCGGCCGGTATAATATAGTTGACATTTTAATCCGATAGAGCATCAAATGCCCAAACTAAATAGTTAATCTATCAAGTAGACAAATTAGTCTATCTAACTAAAGTAGTCGGACAATACGACGTACCAATCGAAACCTTAGCGTTTCTCATAAATATGTACCTCCTGAATGACCCTAAGCTTATTTAACATAAGCTAACCAACTAAATTCGAGAGAATCTTGAACATAAGCAATATTGAATCAAACTCATAGCATCACACACTACAAAGGAAAACCAACTAGATTCGAGCGGACCCTTGAGTCTTCGGGAGTTGGGAAAAATCATCTTTGTGGGTAGGGTTGTGTCGAGTTTGTGTCATGTCATGAATTCTGTTTTATTGAAATTTGTCTGATTCAAATTCTACTTATTAATAATTATATTAAGGATGACCAACCTGAACTCGACCCATTAATGAATTATGTAATTCGTATAACTCATTTCATAAACAAGTCGTACTCAGAACTTGATTAACATATGATTTATTTAATTTATTTAAATTTTTTGACTTTCTAACTTCTTCTTCTTTTTTTTATTTCAAAAGGAATTTCATTGATAGAGGAAAACATATACAAGAAAGAAAACTGTTTGAGTGACACCGAGATGCATGAGGTCTCATTAAAACTCTCATCATAAAATTCAGCTAATCCAGAATAAATCTGGGGAAACTCAGCTAATCCAGGATAAATTTGGGGAGGGAAAAAGAATACCTCTCCAAACAAACCACAAACCAAAATTACACCTCAAGGTCTGCTCAAGCAGACGGAAAAGCCAAGGAAGGGGGAAGCAGACGGAAAAGCCAAGGGAGGGGGGGGGCATGGGGTACCCATACAGCCCTTCCTTGCGATAGTAATCCTTCCTGGGCAAGCCCAGGGGCAACACAGTTTGCTCATCTTGGCAATGAACTATAACAGCATGCGACAACTGAAGCGAGGATAGTAACACATCAATTTCGCAGACAAAGAGACCCGTTCCACTCCAATCTTGATGCACCCTTTGAATAGTAGTAATAGCTTCCAAAGAATCAGTTTCTATCACACATCTGGTAGTACCTGTGAACTGCAACAGTTGTAACCCTGCCCGCACAACTTCGAGTTCAACGGTGCGAACCGAGGTGCTTGTAGACCTCGGCCCAGAAAAAGTCGCCAATAGAGTGCCAGAGGCATCCCTCAAAATACCTCCAATGCCGCGCAGCTTGGCTTCCTTTTGGATAGCCCCATCACAATTAATCTTGAAACAACCCACATCAGGTTTCGACCACCTATCTTGGCTGACTAACCTTGCCCCTTTAATGCTAAAGGGCAGTCGTGAAAACTCAGCCGGAGCTGCCAACGCTCTCTCCACCACCACATTGGACTCCAACACTCCCAAATTATGCACTTTCCAATTTAGCCCATGCCAAATATGCCAACAAATAAAAACAAAACGTACCAAATCACAAATAGAGAAGTTAGAGATATATCATACTCAACATATACCATAATACCATAATATATCATGAATTTATGTTGTACATCCTTAAAATTCAATATATAGTATATATACCATTAATATATTACGAATTTTTGCCCAATAATTTTAAAATTAAAATTATGAATAGATATATGAGTTAATGACTGACACGTTTATTAAATAGGTTGATAAGTTATTACACGGGTAACAAGTTGACTCGAAACCTAATCAACATATCTTAATGAGTTAGCTCAAAATGATTCAAAATTTTAATCGTACAAATTCTAACTAGATGAATTTCGTTAGCATTTTAAGTCGTTTATTGAATCTTGTCACTCCTATTTGTATGGCCACCGGCCACTCAATAAAAAGAGGTTATGCTCGAAAGAGTAAAGTGAAACTGGGTGGAACGAGCTGCTCAACCGAAATTAGCATAAGCATTGAGCAGGTTTTGGGCCCATCACTTCAGCATGTTTTGGGCCCATCACTTCAGCAGGTTTTGGGCCCATCTGTATCAAAGTGTGAACGACAGTTGACGCGTTAGCATGTGAACCCAGAATCGGTAAGTTTTCGGTCGTCCTTTGTTTCTTGTCTTCTACTCCTCTGCTTACTAACCGGCTTACCGCACAGCTTCAAGGAAGGACGCCGTTGACTCTCCGGTCTGCCTGAAACCCATTTTTTTTTATGACGACCAGCCCAACGACCCTCTTTTCACGCCACATTTATTAAAAAAACGAAAAAAAAGAGTAAAGAACACAAAAACCTCACATCATTAGCACCCACCAATTTCAATTCCCTCCACCATGTACCTCCAATACATCAATCCCACCAGCGCAGCCGCCGTAAGCGATGCCGTTTCCGTCCCTCCTACACCTGGACACAATAGCTCGGACCCGAGCAAGATAGCCGCATCCAAAATTGTGGACCAAAACGGCGATTGTGGGCACGAATTGGCTGCGGTTATTGACCCGCCGGTGACGGTGGTGGCGAGGTGGGAGAGTACGGCGAGAGTGGTCCCGTCCATGGACGCTGTGGTGAAGGTGTTTTGCGTCCACACGGCACCCAATTTCTCGTTGCCGTGGCAGAGGAAGAAGCAGTCCAGCTCCAGCAGCAGTGGGTTTGTGATTGGGGGGAGGAGGGTTTTGACCAATGCGCATTCGGTGGATCATCATACCCAGGTCAAGCTCAAGAAACGCGGCTCAGACACCAAGTACTTGGCGACTGTGTTAGCCATTGGAACCGAGTGTGATATTGGTACGCAAATCTGCCTTTTTTCGTTGTGGTTCTATTTAAGTTTGCATCTTTGATTTTGATTTTGACTTTTTTGGTGATGCTTCAGCAATGCTTACTGTTAGTGATGATGAGTTTTGGGAAGGGGATTTCACCTGTGGAGTTTGGGGATTTGCCTGCACTCCAAGATGCAGTGACAGTTGTCGGGTACCCAATTGGAGGTGACACAATCTCTGTGACAAGTGGTGTTGTGTCTCGGATGGAGATTCTTTCTTATGTTCATGGCTCCACTGAACTTCTGGGAATGCAGGTGTTTATATGGCTTTAGCCTCTTTTAGTTTCTTTTCTTCACATAAAATTATGGAACAAAAGTTGGAATCTTGATGTGTTTCGGGGTGCTTTCTTTTTATCTTTATCTACAGATAGATGCTGCAATCAATTCTGGAAATTCTGGTGGACCAGCCTTTAATGATAAGGGCAAGTGCGTGGGTATCGCATTCCAGTCCCTTAAACATGAAGATGCAGAAAATATAGGTTATGTCATACCCATACCCGTTATTATGCACTTCATTGAGGATTATGAGAAGAACGGAAGATACAAAGGCTTCCCAATTCTTGGAATTGAGTGGCAAAAAATGGAAAATCCTGACCTCCGTATGTCAATGGGGATGGGACCTGATCAAAAGGGCGTGCGTATTAGAAGATTGGAACCTACAGCTCCTGAAGCTCAACTACTGAAGCCATCTGATGTTATTCTTAGCTTTGATGGGGTTCACGTTGCTAACGATGGCACAGGTAAAATTCCTTTTCGTCTTAAACCTTGGCATAGATCTAAACTAGGAGGGCCCTATAACTATCCAATGAAAGATCAAAACCATTTACAGTTGAAAAGAATAGTTACAATAGGTTTTTCAAACCGGAATTGATACTAGGTTTTTCCTTTCTGCTCTCTCTCTCTCTCTCTCTCTCTCTCTCTCTCTCTCTCTCCCTCTCTCTCTCTCTCTCTCTCTCTCTCTCTCTCTCTCCTCTCTCTCTCTCTCTCTCTCTCTCTAATTTTAAACATCGTTGTTCTCCTTTCTAATCGCTTTTGCATTTTTATGGTTGGTACGACATATTCTTTGGAGAAGAGTGGCAATTGAATATTCTGCATTCCTTCAGAAAACAGATTCCTGTTATTATTATTACTTATGAAAGTGTGTGTGTAAATAATACCGTAGGCTTCTTTGTTTCAACTTTCAAGTATTAATACTACTTTTGGTATCAATTTTCTAGTTCCATTCAGGCATGGAGAGCGGATAGGTTTCAGTTACCTTGTTTCTCAAAAGTACATTGGCGACAATGCTCTAGTCAAAGTTCTTCGAAACTCAGAGACACTTGAATTCAACGTTAAACTTGCGAAACACAAGGAACTCATCCCCTCGCACATTGAGGGAAAACGTCCTTCCTACTATATCATTGCTGGATTCGTTTTTGCAGCGGTTTCTCTTCCATATTTGCGTTCTGAGGTGTGCACTTGCTTTCGATGCTCTCCCTTGTTCTCTTTGTGACTATATTTATACTGTTATTAGTTTCTTCCCAATGCACCAATTAGGGGCATATTAATTTTCACTACTATGTCACTAATATTCTCTGGATTTTCATTCATTTCCAGTTTGGAAATCTATACGAGGTTCCAATCAAACTGTTGGACAAGCATCTACATGCGATGGCACAGTCTACTGACGAAGAGCTTGTTGTTGTTTCTCAGGTTTCTCTCCCTCATTCAGGCATTCTATCTTTCCAATAGTATAAGTTATTCTTTCCCTCCACCTATGGCTTACATTGTTCAAAATCGTGCTAGGTACTTGTTGCTGACATTAATATCGGATATGAGGACATTGTCAACAACCAGGTTAGAAACTAAGCTTTTCTTTTCCCCTTTCATTACGTTATGAAACAAACCATGTGAGGAACAATGTGTGAAATTACATCTGATGTGTGTAAATTTATTCCGCAATCTGCGCAGGTTCTTACTTTCAATGGTATGCCTGTGAAGAATCTGAAGAGCTTGGCCAGCATGGTTGAGAACTGCAACGGCGAGTACCTAAAGTTCGGCCTGGACTACAATCAGGTTCGTAGTCTGTTTCTCTCTCACGCACACACAAAGACTCCGCATTTCTCTGTTGATGGCTGATTTGCGTACTTTCTGCGCAGATGGTTGTTCTGCAAACGAAAACTGCCAGGGCAGCAACGCTCGATATCCTTATGACACATTGCATATCATCTCCCATGTCTGATGATCTTAAGGCTAAAGACAGTAATTTAGAGGAGGTAGATAGGGTTTTAGAGGAAGTACAGAAGAACATTTCTCCTTTAGCCATTCATTGACCAATTTTAAACACATCACCGACCAAATTTGAGAGTCCTGATGATTGGATTATGGTTAGGGTTTCATTTTTATCCCTAGTCACAGGATATGTGATAGTAAGGGCAGAAGGAAATAATGTCAGTTGTACAAGTTTGTTTGAATAATGTAATATGAAATCAGTCTAATGCAATCTTGATCCCATATTAAGTGAGTGAATAAGCATTGGTCATGTTATTTCTAACTTCCATACATATATATATATATATATATATATATATATACATCTGAATATGTTTGAAGTTGGAATGATCTTCTACTTCTGGGTTTTGCAGTTCTGCAATAAAGGGGTCTTGTGGGTGGGGTTAGATTGTGATTCCAAGTTATCAGCTTCAAAGTCTTCACTTGCTTCTTCTTCCTTGGCTTTTCCCCACAGCACAGTGTAAAACCCAATAGATATAATTGTTGCTCCAACTAGGCTGTGAAATGCACATAAGAAAAACAGATTATTTAGACCATAGTAGCTAGAGATATTGAAGCCCATAAATATATATGAGAACACGATTAGATAAGTTTACATACCATTATTCAAAAAATTCAAAAGATTAAGATACGATTATTCAAAAAATTTCAAAATTTTAAGATGTAAATGCGCTTTAAATACGAATAAAACATTGCTTGTGAAACTATGGTTAGAACAAAAGAGAGGATTAACGAGAGTAGGAAAGGAGATGGTGGCAAGTCACACTATGATTCGAGCAAGATTGGATAGAGTAACTCTTCAATGTAATTTGAACGTAAAAATTAATATGTTTTTATTGTAGAATGATTAGAAATGAGAAGACGTAGAAGAAAACTTACATCTTCTATTCTTACTATTTTGAATAGAGTGGATTGGATAAATTTGTTTATGTCTACTCCACACCAATCCTTCCAATACCTACTATTTTAAGGGAAGAGATAAGTATGGTATCAAACCTTCCAAGATGAAGAGTGTCACCAAGGAACATAACACCCATAGCAACAGCAATGGCCATTGACAGGGGCTTGAACATTGTCACGTACACAGGTCCCTTCACACGCAACGCCCACGTGTGAACGGAATTGCTAATAAACGACCCAAATAACCCCTAATCATAGAGAAAGATCACATAATTAAGACATGATTAAATACGAACAACTGGAAAAGTATTAAGAATATCACATTGTAAACCGCATCTCTAATATTAGTAAATCCTATTTGTATTAGAAATATGGTCTACAATATGGTCTTCCTAACAGTATCCTAACAATGCTTCGTAAAGTATGTTAATATTCTTACTGAGCAGACCACGGAGACCAATGAAATATCCAGCCTTAGCCTCCAAGCACTTGAATTTGGTTCTGTAATTAGGGCAACCACGGCAGATGTGACAACAACACATATATTATAGAAGAAGATTACCGTTAATTCGTTTGGGAACTCCTTCATAATTTGTGCCTGTAAAATGTTTAATCCTAATTAATTTGGAAATAAGAAAGAGATTTTGAAGAAAAAAGAAAGACATTTTACGTGTTTTATAATCGAGCAATACTCCCTGGTGATTGATTACACTAAATGTTCCCTATCCAAGCATAATAATTTGAACTATTTATTTTCTAAAGCATTTCATCTCTGTAACAATCAAGCATCAAGATGATGGTTTAGTTGTCTATATGTATCAATCAAATTAATGATTCACCAAAAACATTTTAAACGGCTACCAAAATCGTCAATTATTTTGATACATAAAGCTACCAAACGATCTTCAACTTGGTTGATATCTGTAAGTGAGGATATTTACATGATGATATAAAAAATGAACAGTTCCGATTATCCTGGTCGCATATAGAAAACTCGATAGTCAATCCTAAGAAAAATAAGATCAAATGAAGCGTGGATGTAAATATTTTCCTTTATAATTTACCTGAACAATGTACCAAAGTGGTACTAATATGTACTCAGCTGTTAGCAGAAGGCCACCAAGGACCCAACTTGAGTTTGGTGATGATGATGATGATCTTAAGTTTAGAAGTGAATTGGACGGTGATGGATTAGCAAACACAATTGGTGGGCCCTGGTAGAGAGTTACCACAATGCACCTGAAAGTGAAACTATTGTACCCATGATTTTGGCTCGACTGCTTCTACTTCTCAAAGCTGCACTTTCCAACCTTTGTTGGGTGAAAAAAATGAGAGGAGATTAATAGAAGTTACTTTGCCTTTTTTTACTTTCTAGTTTTTTCTTCATACTACAGCAAGTTGGAAGATGAATCTGCCCTTATGTCATTGGGATACGAATACAAGTACGAAGATATTATACGATATGCATATATGAATTTAAGAACAAAATAAAGATAAGAATAGAGTAATTACAATGTAAGCACAAAAATAAGTTTGTAGTACAAAAATAAGTTTGTAGTACAAAATTAAACTATGTAGAATAAGTCTATTACAAAATAAATTTACAAATTCTCTAATATTTTACAATTTAATAATCACTAGTTTTTTCAATTTGACTAATTTTTTTACTATATCGAACCTGTATTAATAACGTATTGGAATCATATCAAGTCAACAAGATTGAAACATTAACAATATGCTATGTTACATACAAGGATGAAAATATCGATATCGACCCATATATCGCTAGTTAAATTTACAGATATCTCGCTTCAAATATCGATATCGTTTACGATCAACAAAAATGATGGAAATTCGGTCTAAAAGTTGGAAATTTGGAATGAAACTTTGGAAAAATCTTAAGTATCCAATAATAGTTATATAGGACTAATAAAAACTATAAAATGACTTTTATATAATAAATATATGACAATTGTTTGATGTAATATGATTCTGCCGATGACTAATAATATAAAATCTTAAATATAAATATAAATTGAAGTGAGTTACTATAATTGAATGTTAAAAGGGTTAAAAACATAACAATAAACATACAAAAATTCAATGTAAAAAAATGATAAAATAAGTTTAAATATATTTAATATTGGAAAAAAAATGAAAAAATAGGGTCAAATTTTGTTTAAAAAATTGGAAGTAATGGATTATATAAAATTGAACAAAAAATGGAAAAAAAAAACCTCACCTTTGAAAAATTGGAATAAATGAATAAAAAAGGAAAAAACAAAAAAATAACCATTAATGGCAGCCAGAGGGGTCGAACCCAAGACCACCCAAATGAATCCAAAAACTCAAACCAACTCTGCAAGGCTGAATTTTGTAAAATAATATAACGTCAATTATATAAGTATACATATTAACCGGCTAGGAACAGTCTCCCCCTACCTCCCGCCGAGTCTGCAACTCGGATTTTCCGACCCGACGGCATGACCAGACGATATATCCCTCGATTTAAGTCCGATTTTTACGAATTAATAGTGTATTTTCATCGTTTTGATCCTAAGAAAGGATTGGTGGACTCAAAACATGTCAATTGTTCGATATTTCGGCGAATTTCTTTCCCCTCTTTCTTATATGCAGCCGACCTAAAATAAATTTCGGCGACATTCACCGATATTTTCATCAATGGTTACATATTAGATACGTATCATGATGTATTGTACCTGTATCATATCGATAGAAGTATCTAATACTTATCAATTTCCAAATTTGAAATATTGGTGCATTATAACAAGAAAGAGAAAATATAAGGGAGTAAAGTAAAATTTCTATCATTTTTTTAAAATAGGGAAACATACTTCGGACACACCACATTGGATACGCCTCAAATATGAAAACCTCGCCTCGTGCCCCGGCCTCACCGTGCAAGACCATGCATGCGTTTTCAACTATAAACCATAGTCCTCTCAAACTAAATTTCCTAGGTCCGTAAAAGTTGACTACACAAGAATACCTCAAGAGGAAGACTTGAGTCATCTAAGCTTGTGCCATTACCAAGTGGGCCACCCTTATCTATCATCTTTGGTCACTTCAACTTTCTTAAGAAAGCAAATAGGGCATTAGATTTTTATGAGGTGAGGGCATTGTGGTAAATGTGGGGCTGAAATAAAGAAAAGAACCTGAAAATGATGGCAAGAATGAAAGTGAAAGCTGGCACAAGGTTGCTGATGGCTGAAGCAAGGGTTGGAGAGCTGAAATTGATACCTGTGTAGCCCATGATCTGAGATGAACTCCTGCCCAGAATTAAAACCAACAAGATGACCAATTTAATTAGCAAATTTATTATCAAATAATTCAATAGTTGATCAGTTCTGAAAAAAAAAATCATGGGTTTTGAAAATCTTCACCCTATGACTCCAAGAAGACAAATTTTAGACATTATGGAGAAATTGAGAGGAGGAAGCACCCTTGATCTGCAAATTAACAAATAAAATTAGACATTCATGTTCCAAAAATCAAAACTTTATCATATCGTTTTTTATCTGACCTGTGGGAGATGAATGGGGCCGGAAGGAGAGCAAAAGCGGCAACAGAGTAAGAATACACAATAAAGACATGGTAGCTCATGCCTCTCATGGTGGCAGCTTTGAACAGAGTGTTTAACCCCACGTTCATGCACTCCATCGTCACCATCGCCGTGAACGGCAGCGCGTCCTTGTAACAAGACCTCCCCCCCACCGCCGCCGCCATCTCCGCTGCTCCTCCTCCTTATGCAACCTCACTCTGTTTCTCTTCGTTTTTTGCACTCACGGGAAAACAGAGAGAGAGAGATGGGTAAAGTAATGAGGTAACTGAAGTGGGGTTTTAAACTTTTGATCGTCTGATATAACAAAGCAAAATGGAGGCAACTGTACTAGTTGGTGACAACGATATGGAATGTGGGTTGCTGATTGGTTTGGTCCATTAAGCTTCTCTCTTTTTTTCTAACCAAAATTTGGACAAAATTATCCCACTCGATTCTACTTATTAAGAAGTTTCGTTGTCAAAATCAATGCAAATATAAAACATTTTCATTTCAAATGACATCAATGTGAGTCGATTTTTCAGGATAAAACAAAATGTGAGCTGATTTTCCAGGATAAAAAAAATGTGAGCCGATTTTCAAATCTTTACCTTGTAAAATGAATAAAACTATTAGACGATACAGTCATGTTTTCATTTTCGATCCAGACATTTATGTAAGTCGAGTATAAAATCTTCCGATTATAAGATAATACGATGTAACTAGTCCTTTTATTCCCAGGACTGGCCATGGCTTAGAACCACAAAGGCGATCGCCGTCCATAAACGAGGAGAGCCCAAAAATTTTAATTTTGATTTATTTTTATGGCAAAAAAATTGAAAGATTGTTTATTTTTATTTTTTTGAAAAATATCTAAATTAATTTTGAAGAAATATTTTATTAAAAAATTGGGCTCATATTCTTGAAATATTATATGAGTTATTCTGATTAATATGTAGTTATCTAGTTTGTCTTATCAAATTATGAAAACTCTTTAACTTTAAATTTTTTTTATAAAATTTCACCGTTTTCTTAAAAATATGATTGCAAGATGACTATATTTTCTATGTATGATTAATGTGCTTAAATTCTTGAAATTTTTTTGGAATATTGCTAGAAAGATGAAAAATAAAATTAAAAAAAAAAAACTATTTTTGTGTATATAAATATAGATTATGTGGGCACTTTTATAATTTTCGCTTTAAACTTTTAATTTATTGGATCGGCCATAACTAGTCGTGTTTGTTTATGATATCTCTACTTATAATATAATATCGTTTTAAGTTCGATTCTCATATTCTTGTCTTTTTAGCAAGGAAGAAAACAAAATGGGACGTGGCTCATTGGGCACATAAGTTGTGCTAGGTGGGGCAAATAATGCATTATCGTAATGGCAATGATGCAGCCAATGCAGGGTGACTAGTATGAAAGGGATCTATTCTTACATTTTTATATAATAGGTAATGGCCCAATAATGCATGCTTGCTTTCATAGGCCGGGTTTCGTGCTCTTTTGAATTTCTGCGATGACTTCTTTTTACGTTTTGGTGCCATGCTAAAACTTTTAAATTTGAATTAGATGTTTTAAAAGATAAATTAGTATACGATATGAGAAAGATATCGATGTAACAACTACTTCAATCATACGCTTGGTTTCATATTAACACTTATTTAAATACATTTGTATTATTGAAAGAGATATGGAGTTAACTTCTAAACGACTATATATAATTTTTATACCGGTTCATTCTTTGAGCTACTTCTTACGATCCGGAGGCAACTATGCTTATTACTGGGCATAAGCCAATTAGGGTTGTCAATGGGTCATATCTTGTCAAGTTCATATTGTGTCATAAACTCAATTTTACCTAAATATATCCAACTCGAACCCAACATGTTAATTATTCAGGTAATCAATATAACCCATTTAATAAATAGGTCTGTTTGAAACACAATTAACTTATGAAATATTTAACCCATTTAATATGTGTGTAACACTTATTTAAATATATTTGTATTTTCGAAAAAAAAAAATATAAAGTTAACTTTTAAACGATTATACGTCATTTATATACCAGTTAACTCGTTGAGCTACTTGTTGTGATTGGAAGGCAATTATGCTTATTACCATGCATGAACTCAGGTAGGGTTGGTAATGGGCTATGTCGTGTTGAACTCTTATTGTGTTATAAATTATGTTTTACCCAAATATGCCTAATCTGAACCTGACATATTGAATAATCTTGTCTAATTCAAACTCGACATGTTAATAATTCAGATAAACCATGTAATCAATTTAATAAACATGTCGTGTTCGAAACTCAATTAATATATGACATGCTTAACTTGTTTAATATGTTTAATCTATTTAAAAATAATAGATATGTAGGTAAGTAAGCTGATAGATATATGAGTTAGTGATTGAAACGTTTATTAAATCGATTAATATATAGGTCATTATACGGGTTGTGGAACCCAGAATCATCCGAAAATTATGGAGCCACCACGTGTCCCGTAATTCCCAAAAACAAACACTGATCATTCGAAAAATACCCGCACATCAAATAATCTATTTACCAGTTAAATACGTTATTTGGCCGGGTTAAAACCTCCGTAATATTGATATTCTCTCCGAGAGATAATTATCGTTATTCTTAATAACGGTAATTTAATATTAATATTACAATACACTAAATATCATTACTATCATGATAAGCCATCATTATGATTATCAAAATAATATATTATTCATTTATTAATAATATATTATTTATTAATTAAATATTCAAACCGACCAATCAGAACTCTCCAAGGCTCCCAAGATTTTTCTATAAATAGCAAGGTACATTTCACTTCCAAGGTACGTTGATTCTTCGTTTCGAAGTATATCCTTTTCCTCTCTCAAAGCTAACTTAAGCATCGGAGTGTTCTTGGTCGAACAACCCCCCGGGTAAATCGATCGAAGCAACGATAGCTAATTGTTTGCTGTCTGCAGAAATTGTGAGGACTTTTCGCGACGAGTTCAATCTTTGATTCAACAATTGGTGCTTTCATTGAGAGCTATACTCAGAAGAAGCTCTCTCATTTGTTCATCGTTCATCTTTCTTCGTTCGTCGTTCATCGATATTGTTCGAAGATTTTGAACGTTGTTCATCACTCATCAACAATTTGTTCATCGTTCATCTTTCTTCGTTCGTCGTTCATCGACATTGTTCGAAGATTTTGAACGTTGTTCATCACTCATCAAGAATTTGTTCATCGTTCATCTCCCTTCGTTCGTCGTTCATCGACATTGTTCAAATCAGCATGGCTAAGGTTCGTCGATCCATTCAGTCAGCCAGAGAAGGTGTTTCTGCCTCAACAGCTCAGACGAGGAATGAGACTCACATTGAGACTCCGGAGAAGCGCCCTGCTCAACCCAGGCGTGTGACCATAGAAGCGCCCATTGAGACACTCGGAGGGAGACCAACCTTTAGCTTCGGAACCTTCCCCTCTTCGGCCAGCCAAATACCCCCGCCAGGGGAAGGAACTTCGACTCTACAACGGGCAGGCGGGAGATTGATGGGAAGTACATCGCAACATGAGCAGCCTGCAACAAACATGGTCCTAAGGGACTTCCTGGATGGGAATCATGACATCTCAGGGAGAGGTCACCCCCAACCCCCCCAGGACATCTTGGCGCAACAAGTTGAAAGGTTGAGCAACCAAGTTCAACTTCAATCGGAGCTCTTGCAGCAAATCCTCGCAGGGAGACCAATCCAGGAGCAGCACAGACAGGAGAATACCCAAAGGCGCCCTGGGAAAGAACAAGTCCGCTGCCAAACAATGTCACGAGATACTTCGCTTAGCGACTCTGGAGCGGAAAGTCACGCTCGTCAAGCGAAAAGCCCACAACGCCTAAAGCCGTTAGTACGAGAACGGCTAGGAGGAAGGGTTGGGACAACCTCACGAGCAGAGCTCTCACAACACTCACATAGGAGTAGGGGGCAACCGCAGGCTCTATACCAAAACCTGAGGCGATTTGTCCACGACAGTGAGGGAGAGGATGAGGCCTATTCCCCTACACGATCCCATAGATCGAGGGAAGAAGCCCACGGAGGTTCTCGACGACTGTCACAACGGAATTCATCGCTTCAGCACGGCGCATTACGGGCTAATGATGTTCAAAAGATACTGGACAAGCACCTCCGTGCTCAGCGAGGTGGCGATCTAGAGGACGATCTACGCCGCCAAATACAGCTCTCTACACCCTTTGTAAGAGATATCAAGGAGGAGCCATTTCCCCAGAGGTTCGCAACGCCGAACTTTACCCCATTCAAAGGAACCTCCGATCTGGTAAAACACATAGATTATTACCGAGGAGTCATGATCCCCCACAGGTCTAACGATGCACTTATGTGCAAAGTTTTCCAGGCTTCTCTTCAAGGCCAAGCCATGACTTGGTTTAATCATCTCCCCCCATGGTCGATTGAGTCCTTTGAAGAGTTGGCCTTGGCATTTGTGAAGGAATATGCACAACTTCGGACAATCGAGGTAAAGGATGACCACCTTTTCTCTGTCCGAAAGAGAACAAAAGATACTCTGCGACAGTACATACGCAGATTTTGCGAAGAGAAGTCTCGCATTGTCGGCTGTAGTGACCTTGTAGCAGCAATGGCGTTCAAACAAGGACTCCCTCGGGACAGCCAACTTTACGGGGATATCGTCATGAGTAATGCCCGAAGTCTCACCAAAATACTTTCGCTAGCAGAGCGACATGCAAGTTGGGAGGATGAGAAGAACGCCACTCAAACTCAGGATCATGTTGGAGCTGGTGAGAAGACCCCCAAAAAGGAGGAATCCCATGGAAAGTTTACGGCTGGAAAGACCAACAAGCGCAAGGCGGGACAACCTTCCCAAACTCCGGCAGTAGGGAAGCCTAATTTGCAACTATCTTTACCAGTCCATCAGATCCACAGTGAGATTAAGGACAAACCATGGTTTAAAAAGCCAGAACCAGTCAAGGGAGATCAGGAGAAGGCTGATATAACAAAGTGGTGTGCCTTCCACGAGTGCTATGGGCACAACATCGGTAAATGCATATCTTTTGAGAGATATCTCCGAAATCTCATCAAGGAAGGGCATTGTACTGTGTAACACCCCGGAAATTCGAGGATTTTAATATTGTAAATTAATGTTTGAATTGACACTTTTACCCTTGCGTTGGGTATGACCAATTGTTGACTTTTTGATTTATAAATTAAATGGACTTTGACCTATGACCGTGACGTAGTTCGGGACGTCACGAGTTCATAGACAGGTGGCACGTCCATTTCGGACGATCAGGGAAAAAGTTATGACTATCGGAAGTTCAAGGGCATTACCGTAATTTGGACATTTGGGGGTGAAAATGTTGACTTTTCTCTTGGAAACTATTTTTCAGTTGACTCAAGGACCGTTGGGTAGGTCTCGACGTCCTGAGTCCGTAGACAGGCGGCACGCCGAAATCGGACTTCGTACGGGGAAGTTATGGTCACGGAAGTATTTCGCATTTAACCGAACAAACCGAGAACCGGATTAAAATATTATTTTATTAATGGAATCTGGTTACTTTAATCAAATCATTCTGGACCCTTGGATGAGTGACAAGTGTCACTCATCCCCACACTCCCTAAAACATGGATCTCTGTTGGCCATTGGATTAAACAATTAATTTCCTCTCCTCAAATCCTCACCATTGATCCTATGCTGAGATTTAATCTCAGCCCTTCAAACCATCCAGCCAACCTGTTTATTAATTCTCAGAATTTTCACTCTTCATTCTTCCAAACCGTGTGCACGGCTAACCATTCGAACAACCACACCAGCCCCTCACCTTTCAACCTCACCCTCACGGCAACACCAGGCGGCCAACTGCCACCCCCCAGACGCCGGCCACCACCCCACGGCCACCTGCACGGCCGGAATTCCTCCCAGACCCGAGAAGGAGACCCGAACAGCCCAAGTCACCAAACCGTCCAAACCTTCACTCTGAGGCTCGAACCAACGTACGGTTGGGATCACTGTGACGGCAGGACGACCCTCTGCTAGACTGGACGACGTGCGGCGGTGACACGGCGGCGGTAGGTTGAAAAACCCGTGAGACCCGATTATCTTCCCTTCTTCGAAACGACCGTTTTTGACGTTGATTTTGTTTGTTTGCTTCTAAGACACACTTAAGGGACCCAGACGACCATTTTAAACCAAGGTTCGCGGCTGGAAGCTGGACGACTCGCCGGAGAAGACGAACCAGAGCCGGCAGCCGGATTCCTGTCGATTTTCAGGTAGTTCTTTGAACCTAGAAACTAGTTTTGAGTCCATAGAACCATAGAACACTTCGTGACGAGTTCATAGGAACAAATCCCATCAGAAATGGTGGTCGGGTTGGAGAGAACTGATCGGGTCGAACCGTGGGTCTGCGGTGACCCGGTTCTCAGACCCGGTTACTGTAGCGGATGACGTCATCATGCTGACGTCAGCAGTGACGTCATGATGACGTCATCATGTCAGAATTCAGTCAGACCAGGGACCAATGGACTGCTGACACGTGTCCTCTAACACTGTCAGTGATGACGTCATGCTGACGTCAGCAGTACTGTAGCACCGTTGACCAGAGGGTTGACCAGGCGCGTGGGGGCGCGTGTGAACAGTAATTTTGGTGGGACCACCACCATTCTTTAGGTTTCGACGATCCGGATCCAATGGCGGTGGTTTCGGGTCGATCGGAGATCATTAGGTTGGTCAAAATGAGAGTTTTTGCCTTGGAAAGCGCGTTCGGGCGGCTTTTCCGGACCGGTTTCATGGTTGAATGTTAGGGGTTTGTATTTACCCTTACGTATACTTTGGATGTGACAGGAATTTTGTAATTGTACCAGATCGAGGGTAAACGCTCGGTTTTCAGCAGGACTGTACTGTGAGTGGGCCATTTTCTTAAACCCTTGCGTGCATAAACGTTTTCTGGTTTTATTATACTTATTCACATGCTAAAACAATGATGTTTTTGATGATATGGAAAATATGGTTATGGCACGTTTCACGGTATTTGGGCTTGAGACCCGTTTGATGAAACTTAATGATTGATTCAGATTTTATCTAGGTATATATATACCTTGCATGTGGATATCGATAAAATGTATTTGGTACTGCACTGTATAGATCCTTCCATGTTATATTGTCTCCTCCGGATGAGGTACCCCGGAGAGGTCACGGACGTCTAGAACGTCCAGCGTCTATGACGCTAAGCATCGGGGATGCTGTACCCGAACGGGGTTCGGGGATTGAACTCGGAAATTGAGACCCGAGTGGCACGCGTAGCCTTGTGATTGTGACCTTATTGACGTCAGGGACGTCAGACATCAGGGATGTCGGGATTGGAGTGTATAGTGCAGCAACTAAAATTATACTTATGGTTTTATTACATGCCTTATGGTTTATATTATATGGTTTATGATTTTAAATAATGATGCATGCATGTTTGGAAAACAGAGGGGTAAATTATATGTTTTACTTATCAAATGATTTTATAAACTTGAGTTTCGGTCCACTCACCCTTACTGTTTTGATAACCCCTCCAGGTCGGGAAACTGAGGTAGAGGAGGAACCAGAGGCTGAGGCATAGATCCACTTTCTGCGTACCTGAACCCCTGTTGGGTGGTGTACCCGCAGGTTTTTAATAGAGTCGTGCTCGCAACTTGTATTTCGGATTTTCATCCCTTGTCTGACATTCGTTTAATTCGGATTTGATGTATAACGTTTATTTGGTTATTTATGCTTTTAAATGTTTGGAGGTTAAAATTGGTATGAACTATTGGGTGTCAGACGGGAGCAGGGCACGTCCCCTTGTGGTCCCTGTGGGATCGGGGCGGGTCTTGTCAGCTTGGTATCAGAGCACTAGGTTGTGGTCAGTACTAGGTTTTGGTCAGCATGCTAGACTAGCGATTAGTACTAGTTACTTTTCGACTTTTCAGAATATTGTTATCTGATCTATGCCTCTTGACAGTTGGTTATGCCTCCTAGGAGAATTCCTCATACTCGAACGGACGAGGATCTAGAAAGGGAGATGGAATGCGCGAGCATTGAAAGGGCTCAACGTTTGGGAGCCACTCCTTTCTGCGGGGGAGCAAACCCCGAGGATGCTCACGACTGGATCACCAAGTGGGAGAGGATCTTCTCGGTGATGCACTGCCCTCCGGGCGAACGAGTGACTCTGGCGGCCTTCTTGCTGGAAGGAGGAGCCTACCAGTGGTGGCACGGACTCGAAATGTCTGGGTGGTCTGTCCATACCACTACCTGGGAAGTTTTCCGTTCCAGGTTTCTGGACCAGTACTACCCGCGATCCTTTCGCGCGGCGCGGGAGGCGGAATTCCTGCGGCTGGAGCAGGGTGACATGTCTGTTGCAGACTACGAGCAAACTTTTGGGAAACTTTCCCGGTTCGCTGCTTCATTCGTAAGCACGGAGGAGGACAAATGCCAGCGGTTTGAGCTTGGACTCAGAGGGGAGATCCGGGCCAGTGTGACTGCTACCACTCATGCTTCTCTGAGAGATATGGTCGACGCTGCGGTGCGTGTCGAGGCCAGTCTGGCGGCACACCAGACACGACAGTCTACGGGCGAGGGGCGACGTCAGGATCGCCCACATCATGGGCCATCGGGCCGTAAGAACAACAAGGGAGGGAGCTACAGGGGAGCACCCTCATCCTTCAAGGGTCGTGGCTGGTCAGGTCGACGTGGAGGCTCTCAGGGCAGAGGATCTGGATATAACTCTGGGCAGCGTTCATCTGGGAGCGGTGCTTCGGGTGGGCATTCAAACTGGCCGAGGTTTGTAACCTGTTTTGCTTGCGGGGAGGAGGGCCACTATGCTAGTGATTGCCCGCAGTTGTCCAAGAACAACGACGCTGGGGGCTCTAGTGTGGTGCAGAGCACGGCTTCCCACACTAGTGGAGGTCGCGGTCAGGGAGGTGACCGTGGTGCTGGGCGTGGCGCGCGCGGGCGCGGACGGAACGGAGGGCCGAGGGCCCAAGTGTTTGCAATGACCCAGCAGCAGGCGAGGACTGCCCCAGGCGTAGTCACAGGTACATTACATATCTTTAACCTTCTTGTACGTGTATTGATGGATGCGGGGGCTACACATTCTTTTATTTCGAAAAGTTGTGCTGGTATGCTTGATTGTGTGGTATCAGCTTTAGATTGCAAAATGGGTGTTGGCACCCCGATGGGTATCGTGTACCTTGTGAATCAGGTGATTCGGAGGTGCCCGGTAAGAATTGAGGATGTGGATTTACCAGCAGACTTAATTATTCTGGATATCCACGACTTCGATATAATCCTAGGGATGGATTGGCTATCGGAGCATGGGTCGCTCATCGATTGCTGTAGCAAGCAAGTGATTCTGCGGAGCCCGGGTTTGCCGGAGGTTATCTTTCAGGGGGAACGTGATGGTTCGCCTCCTGAAGTGATTTCTTCACTTACTGCTACCAAACTTCTACGGAAGGGATGTCAGGGTTATCTGGCGCATGTCATGTCGGAGCAGGTTGGTACTCCGGGTATCGACGAGATACCGGTGGTATGTGAGTTCCCGGATGTGTTCCCGGAAGACTTACCTGGATTGCCACCATCGCGGGAGATCGAATTTACAATTGAACTACTCCCTGGTACCCGACCTATATCCCAAGCACCATACCGGATGGCGCCGGCTGAGTTACGAGAACTCAAGGCTCAATTGCAGGAGCTGGTGGATTTGGGATATGTTCGACCGAGTACTTCACCGTGGGGAGCACCGGTGTTGTTCGTGAAGAAGAAGGAAGGAAGTCTCCGTTTGTGCATTGACTATCGACAACTCAACAAGGTGACACTGAGGAACCAGTATCCTCTACCCAGGATCGATGACCTTTTTGACCAGTTGCGGGGAGCTCAGTGCTTCTCGAAAATTGATTTGCGGTCTGGGTATCACCAACTGAGGATTTCGGAGGAGGATATTCCGAAAACTGCTTTTCGAACCCGTTACGGACACTACGAGTTCCTTGTTATGCCATTTGGTTTGACGAATGCTCCAGCAGCATTCATGGATCTGATGAACCGGGTCTTCCGACCCTACCTGGATAAGTTCGTGATTGTGTTCATCGATGATATTTTGGTGTACTCGAGGAGTGCCCATGCATATGAGGAACATCTACGGTTGGTCTTGGAGAGGCTGAGACAAGAACAATTGTACGCCAAACTGAGCAAGTGTCAGTTTTGGCTGAGCAGTATTGGTTTTCTGGGACACGTGATATCGACGGATGGGATTTGCGTGGATCCCCAGAAAACAGAAGCGGTGACCAACTGGGCTAGACCGACAACAGTGACCGAGGTGCGGAGTTTTGTCGGATTAGCAGGTTACTACCGGAGATTCGTGGAGGGTTTCTCCAAAATTGCTGCACCATTGACTCGTTTGACTCGGAAGGGAGTAAAGTTTATCTGGGACGAGCAGTGCGATCGGAGCTTTCAAGAGTTGAAAGATCGATTGACCACTGCACCTGTCCTTGCATTGCCGGATGACAGTGGAGAGTTTGTGGTCTTCAGTGATGCATCGCTGCAGGGTCTGGGCTGCGTGTTGATGCAAACTGGCAAGGTTATCGCCTATGCATCCCGGCAGCTGAAGACTCATGAGTTGAACTACCCTACCCATGATTTGGAGTTGGCAGCGGTGGTTCATGCTCTAAAGATCTGGAGACATTATCTGTTCGGCGCAACGTGTCGGATTTACACCGACCACCAGAGTCTTAAGTACTTATTCACTCAGAAGGAGCTCAACATGAGACAACGGAGATGGTTGGAGCTGCTGAAGGACTATGACTGTACGATCGAGTACCATCCGGGTAAGGCCAATGTGGTGGCGGATGCACTCAGCAGAAAATCAGCGGGATCAGTTGCACACCTGGGGATGGTGTATCTTCCCTTGCTGGTGGAACTCCGGAAGGCGGGAGTTATTTTGGGTACGGACGAGCATGGAGCTTTGTTGGCCAGCTTCCATGTGCGACCAGTACTGATTGATCGGATCATTGAGGCACAACTTCAGGATCCGATACTCTGTATTTACAGAATTGAGGTCGATGTGGATGGGAGACATGATTTTACCATCCGGGACGATGGAGCACTTGTGAAGTTGGGCCGTTTGTGTGTACCTGCAGTGGCAGAGTTACGGGCCGAGATTCTTGAGGAGGCCCATAGTTCGGCTTATGCTATGCATCCGGGAGGTACAAAGATGTACCGTATGTAACAACCCGTACCTACGGGAAGGGAAAAAAATGTACTTTTGTGAAGTTTTGTAAAAAGGACGATTTTGCCCTTGTGAATAGTAAACGAAAAGTTGACTTTTTGTACTATCGATTGGATGAGTGTTAGCCCTTGACCGTGACGTAGGTTAGGACGTCACGAGTCCGTAGATAGGCGGCAGGTTCGATTCGGACAACCGGAGGAAAAGTTATGATGTACGGAAGGTTGGGGGCGTTATCGTAATTTTGAGCTAATAGGGAAAATGTTGACTTTTTGGAGGATGTGTGATTTTCACGTAGACCGAGGACCGTTGGATAGGTCTCGACGTCCTGAGTTCAACGACAGGCGGCACGCTGTCATCGGACGTCGGACGGAAAAGATACGGGTCTGGAAAGTCTGAGGGCAAAATGGTAATTTTGTGCAGGAGGGGCATTTTGGTCATTTTCCCTCAGCCCAATCAGATAAGGGCAAGTGGCAGATATTTTGGGCTGGCCTATGGATGTTGGACACGTGGGAGTGGCTGGATGGTTCCAGGCCATTCTCAAGTGTGCACGGCCACACTTGGTCATTTTTGAACCGTGCACAAGTTCGAAGGAAACAGAAAACAGAGAGAGGATTGGGGTGAGGCGGTGATCGATTTGGATGCTAGGGAGAGTGAAGAGTGAGTTAAGAGAGTGACATAGAGACAAGGAGGAGCTGGTGATCGTAGTCTGGTGGTGCAACCGTGCGCGGAGGCGACGTGGTGGCTGGTTGGATACTTGGAAGAAACAGAGGAGGCCGTGGACGGTGGTGGCTGTTGCGTTGTGTGGTGGACGGATTCAAGGTACTAGGAGACTCAGGAGGTTGAGGGGAGTCCCACGAGCACCGTGGTGGGTGACGGTTCTCACGGCGGCGCCGGAATCGAAAGGTAATTTCTTTTACCCTGTTTTTCGTGGATTTTCAAATGCAAAGTCGTGACGTTGGGCTTAGAGTCGAGGGATTAGGAGGTCAGGGTGTTGTTCAGTGAGGTCTGAGGATTGGTTTGTGATGGCTGCCGTGACGGGGGCGTACACGGCGGGGCTCAGTCGACGGCGAGTATCCAATACTCTGTTTTTGGCCGTGACTTCAAACTTGAAGTCGTGGACTTCGGGGATGAATCGACGGATTCTGTGAGTTGGGTAGGACTAAGTAGGGTCCTAGGATGGTGCTGGTATCACCACCGTGAAGGGGGAAGCAGTGGACGGCCTGGAAGGAAAACAGGGCTCACGGGCAGTGGTTTTCGAGGTTGAAGACGAGGGGTTTCAGGCCGTGATTTCTGGATTTTAGGACTGGGTTTGGTTGTAGGGGACTGGACGAAGCTAAAGGTATTGAAATGGGGAAGAATGGTGGAGGAACGGAGGAGAACCGGTCACGCCGGTTCAACACAGTTGAACCGGGTGACTCGAGGTTGAAGATACACTGTAGCAGGCGCGTGAGGCCCACGCGCAGCCACTTTGGGCGGCGCGTGGGGGCGCGTGGGGAGGAATCCGGTCAAGCGTCCAACATGAGTTTAACTCTAAATGTCCTAAGGAATCCAATGGTACAGTTTTCGGGTTAATCGGACGGTGTTACGGAATGGTTCGGGAATCCGTACGGTTTAGGGTTTAGGATTAAAATATTATTAAATTCCCGAAAATTGGGGAAAATAGGGAAGGTATCCTTGATGTTATTGTGACCCTATTTGGTATCTATTGACAGGACGGGAGACACCAGAGACGGTTGAGGAGCGCACGGAGCGCGAGTGACGTGTTGTAAACTGTGAGTGGACTTTTTCTTACTTCCGAGCATGCCTAACTGTTTTTATTAATATTTTATGCTTTTATATGTGTTTATATGTGATTGAGATGTTTGCACGTTTTTCGAGACGTTTTGGGATTTTGCACGTTTTTCGAGAGAAAGCGGGTTTTCAGAGTTTGATGTTATCATTCAGAAATTTAACCTAAAAACGTTTTCTGATGATGGTAAATAGGTTGTGGAATATGATTTGGGATTTTCCTATGGTTTTCCGGATTTGGGTTCGGAATGTCGGTTCTGAACGCCGGAAGGGCTTCGAACCGGGGATTTCGAATTCGAATCTGGCGATGGATTTTGAATTGGTTTTACACTGGATATGGATTGGATTTGCTGGATCTGGATATGGGTTTAAAGACCCGGATTGATTTTGATGGGGGACGGGCCCGGATTGAGTTTAAAGACTCGGGAGTTTAAAGACTCGGATATTACGATATTACCCCCATAGGCCTATTGAGTTTAAAGACTCGGGAGTTTAAAGACTCGGATTTATATGTGAGGCCTGGTTGAGTTTAAAGACTCGGATAGGTCCAGCAGGTTTGATCGAGGAAAGTGATTTGATGTTTATGCTCTGGTTTCTATATCAGTTTTATAGTGTATCTGTTTCTTATGGTATTTATAGTGTTTCTGTTTCTTATGATGTTTCATATTAAGACTTTTCTAATACTTCATTGGCATGCCTGGTTTTAAACCGGAGGGAACAAATGATTTTATTTCCTTACTTTGATTTGCTGGTAAACGGTTTTAAAACTTTCATTCTTTTGGTCCACTCACACCTTCTTTTTGTTTAAATTCCCTCCAGGTCGTGGTGATAGCGCTGGGGTGAACGTTGAGGCAGATATCGAGGCATAGGGCTTCCGACGTTCTTCCGTTGCGGACTTAGACTTGTAGGACTTTTGGTGCCCATTTTGTAGAACTATGCTCTGACTTACGGTTGTATATATTTACTCCTTCGTCTGATGGTTATGCTTATAGTGGTATTAAGTTTATTTTTGGCATTGTAAGTGTGATTGCCAGACGGGAGCAGGGTTCATCCCGAGTATCGTGGTGATATTTGGGACGGGTCCTGACACCGTACCCTCCGGAACCATTACTGGTGGCCAGGAATGAAGAAGGATATTGCTGAATTCGTGAGTAAATGCTTAACCTGTCAGCAGGTTAAGGCGGAACGGCAGAGACCTTATGGGGCTATGCAGCCACTTCCGATTCCCGAGTGGAAGTGGGATCACATCACCATGGACTTCGTCTTTAAGTTACCAAGGACTCAGAGTGGAGTTGACGGAGTATGGGTGATCGTGGACCGGTTAACCAAGTCAGCCCATTTTCTGCCCGTTCAGGAGACTTATAAACCTAACCGACTGGCTCAGTTATTTGTGAAGGAAATCATATGATTGCATGGTACGCCGGAATCGATCGTGTCCGATCGTGATCCGCGTTTCACTTCCAGGTTCTGGCGAAGTTTGCAAGCTACTTTGGGAACAACCCTACGTTTCAGTACTGCGTTCCATCCACAGACCGATGGACAGTCTGAAAGAACTATTCAGACCCTGGAGGACATGATGAGGTCATGTGTACTACAGTTTCAGGATGCTTGGGATACTCATTTGCCATTAATGGAATTCGCCTACAACAACAGCTATCAGGCAAGCATCGGAATGGCACCCTATGAGGCACTGTATGGTCGACAGTGCAGGACACCTATCTGCTGGACGGAGGTAGGAGAGCGAGCGGCTGTAGGGCCGGAGATGATGGACTTAACCATGGAAACTGTTCGCGTGATCAAAGAGAGGTTGAAGGCGGCACAGGATCGCCAGAAGAGTTATGCTGATCGACGGATTCGAGACTTGGAGTTTGAAGTGGGAGATTTTGTCTTCCTGAAGTTGTCTCCGTGGAAAGGGATTATCCGTTTTGGCCGACGGGGGAAACTGAGTCCGCGTTTTATCGGACCGTACGAGATCGTGGAGAGGATTGGCAAGGTTGCTTACAGATTGGCGCTACCTCCAGAACTTTCTAGAGTTCACGATGTTTTCCACATATCGATGCTGCGGAAGTACGTACATGATGCTTCGCATGTACTTGGGGAACAACCTGTCGAACTACGGGAGGATTTGAGCTTCGAAGAACAACGAGTACAGATCTTGGATCGGAAGGACAAGGTACTACGACGGAAGACGATCCCTCTCGTGAAGATTCTCTGGAGAAACCAGAATGTGGAAGAAGCCACATGGGAGCCTGAGGCTCAGATGCGAGAACAATTTCCTTACTTGTTTCTTTGAAATTTCGGGACGAAATTTCTTAAGGGGGGAAGGTTGTAACACCCCGGAAATTCGAGGATTTTAATATTGTAAATTAATGTTTGAATTGACGCTTTTACCCTTGCGTTGGGTATGACCAATTGTTGACTTTTTGATTTATAAATTAAATGGACTTTGACCTATGACCGTGACGTATTTCGGGACGTCACGAGTTCATAGACAGGTGGCACGTCCATTTCGGACGATCAGGGAAAAAGTTATGACTATCGGAAGTTCAAGGGAATTACCGTAATTTGGACATTTGGGGGTGAAAATGTTGACTTTTCTCTTGGAAACTATTTTTCAGTTGACTCAAGGACCGTTGGGTAGGTCTCGACGTCCTGAGTCCGTAGACAGGCGGCACGCCGAAATCGGACTTCGTACGGGGAAGTTATGGTCACGGAAGTATTTCGCATTTAACCGAACCAACCGAGAACCGGATTAAAATATTATTTTATTAATGGAATCTGGTTACTTTAATCAAATCATTCTGGACCCTTGGATGAGTGACAAGTGTCACTCATCCCCACACTCCCTAAAACATGGATCTCTGTTGGCCATTGGATTAAACAATTAATTTCCTCTCCTCAAATCCTCACCATTGATCCTATGCTGAGATTTAATCTCAGCCCTTCAAACCATCCAGCCAACCTGTTTATTAATTCTCAGAATTTTCACTCTTCATTCTTCCAAACCGTGTGCACGGCTAACCATTCGAACAACCACACCAGCCCCTCACCTTTCAACCTCACCCTCACGGCAACACCAGGCGGCCAACTGCCACCCCCCAGACGCCGGCCACCACCCCACGGCCACCTGCACGGCCGGAATTCCTCCCAGACCCGAGAAGGAGACCCGAACAGCCCAAGTCACCAAACCGTCCAAACCTTCACTCTGAGGCTCGAACCAACGTACGGTTGGGATCACTGTGACGGCAGGACGACCCTCTGCTAGACTGGACGACGTGCGGCGGTGACACGGCGGCGGTAGGTTGAAAAACCCGTGAGACCCGATTATCTTCCCTTCTTCGAAACGACCGTTTTTGACGTTGATTTTGTTTGTTTGCTTCTAAGACACACTTAAGGGACCCAGACGACCATTTTAAACCAAGGTTCGCGGCTGGAAGCTGGACGACTCGCCGGAGAAGACGAACCAGAGCCGGCAGCCGGATTCCTGTCGATTTTCAGGTAGTTCTTTGAACCTAGAAACTAGTTTTGAGTCCATAGAACCATAGAACACTTCGTGACGAGTTCATAGGAACAAATCCCATCAGAAATGGTGGTCGGGTTGGAGAGAACTGATCGGGTCGAACCGTGGGTCTGCGGTGACCCGGTTCTCAGACCCGGTTACTGTAGCGGATGACGTCATCATGCTGACGTCAGCAGTGACGTCATGATGACGTCATCATGTCAGAATTCAGTCAGACCAAGGACCAATGGACTGCTGACACGTGTCCTCTAACACTGTCAGTGATGACGTCATGCTGACGTCAGCAGTGACGTCATGCTGACGTCAGCAGTACTGTAGCACCGTTGACCAGAGGGTTGACCAGGCGCGTGGGGGCGCGTGTGAACAGTAATTTTGGTGGGACCACCACCATTCTTTAGGTTTCGACGATCCGGATCCAATGGCGGTGGTTTCGGGTCGATCGGAGATCATTAGGTTGGTCAAAATGAGAGTTTTTGCCTTGGAAAGCGCGTTCGGGCGGCTTTTCCGGACCGGTTTCGGTCTAGGGTTTCATGGTTGAATGTTAGGGGTTTGTATTTACCCTTACGTATACTTTGGATGTGACAGGAATTTTGTAATTGTACCAGATCGAGGGTAAACGCTCGGTTTTCAGCAGGACTGTACTGTGAGTGGGCCATTTTCTTAAACCCTTGCGTGCATAAACGTTTTCTGGTTTTATTATACTTATTCACATGCTAAAACAATGATGTTTTTGATGATATGGAAAATATGGTTATGGCACGTTTCACGGTATTTGGGCTTGAGACCCGTTTGATGAAACTTAATGATTGATTCAGATTTTATCTAGGTATATATATACCTTGCATGTGGATATCGATAAAATGTATTTGGTACTGCACTGTATAGATCCTTCCATGTTATATTGTCTCCTCCGGATGAGGTACCCCGGAGAGGTCACGGACGTCTAGAACGTCCAGCGTCTATGACGCTAAGCATCGGGGATGCTGTACCCGAACGGGGTTCGGGGATTGAACTCGGAAATTGAGACCCGAGTGGCACGCGTAGCCTTGTGATTGTGACCTTATTGACGTCAGGGACGTCAGACATCAGGGATGTCGGGATTGGAGTGTATAGTGCAGCAACTAAAATTATACTTATGGTTTTATTACATGCCTTATGGTTTATATTATATGGTTTATGATTTTAAATAATGATGCATGCATGTTTGGAAAACAGAGGGGTAAATTATATGTTTTACTTATCAAATGATTTTATAAACTTGAGTTTCGGTCCACTCACCCTTACTGTTTTGATAACCCCTCCAGGTCGGGAAACTGAGGTAGAGGAGGAACCAGAGGCTGAGGCATAGATCCACTTTCTGCGTACCTGAACCCCTGTTGGGTGGTGTACCCGCAGGTTTTTAATAGAGTCGTGCTCGCAACTTGTATTTCGGATTTTCATCCCTTGTCTGACATTCGTTTAATTCGGATTTGATGTATAACGTTTATTTGGTTATTTATGCTTTTAAATGTTTGGAGGTTAAAATTGGTATGAACTATTGGGTGTCAGACGGGAGCAGGGCACGTCCCCTTGTGGTCCCTGTGGGATCGGGGCGGGTCTTGTCATACTGAATATGTCAAGGGGAAGGCTGCAGATCGACCTACCGACAAAGGACCAAAGGAACCTGCAGCCAAGATGATTCGCATCAACACCATCATGGCTGAATCAGAATTGCTAGGAACCACCTCCAAGCAGAAAAAGAGAAAAATACGAGATGCTCTTGCCATCTCTCAAGTCTCCCAAGTCACCACCACCGGGGTGGCCAACGACCTTGTCGTTGGTTTCTCTTTGAAAGACAAGGAGGGACTTGATTGGCCGCACGATGACGCATTGGTCGTATCAATCCAGATCGCTCATGCTCAGGTTGATCGGGTTCACGTGGATGAAGGGAGTGCGGCGAATATCCTCAGCCTGGAGGCAGTTCGCCAGATGGGGTTAGAAAGCCTAGTGGTAAAAGGGGTTGTCCCTCTCCGAGGCTTCAATGGGTCAACTAGTATGACCATTGGTACACTCCAGCTAGATGTACATTCAAACCCCGTTGTCACGACCCAGACCTTTTACATCATGGACGAGTACTCTCCATACAATGGAATCCTCGGAAGGCCATGGCTTCACAAAATCCTCGCAACCACATCAAGCCTCTACCAAAAGATTAGATTCCCTATTCCCGGTGGTGGAATCGGAGAAATCAAGGGCGATCAGACGATGGCTCGACGGTGCCTCACCGAAGGGCTAAGGGAGGTAAATGTGGCAGAATTCATTCCCCAAGCAGGATCATCCAATAGGGGCAAGATTTCTTCTTCATCTCCCAAATAGCAACTAATCACAGGACAAGATCCTGACGTTCACGAGGAACCATCGGCTCCGGAAGGGTGGCAGCCGGAGGATGACGTCATCCTCGTTCAGCTTGACCCTCGACATCCTGAGCAAGAGGCCCGTATTGGCGCCCAGTTAAGTGACACAGAAAAGGAAGAACTCATAGCCTTCCTGCGTAGGGAGAAAGAAGTTTTTGCTTGGTCTCCGTCTGACATGCCTGGGATTGACCCTACTATCGTTAGCCACAGGCTACACGTCAATCCCCACCACAAGCCGGTCAAACAGAAAAGACGCAACTTTTCCCCAGAGAAAATTGCTATCATTCAAGAGGAGATCGACAAGTTACTCATTGCTGGATCCATTGAAGAAGTTCCGCACTCTGAATGGCTAGCAAATGTCGTGCTTGTCAAGAAAAAAGAGGCTGGACGGTGGAGAGTTTGTGTTGATTACACCGACCTCAATCTTGCGTGCCCAAAGGATCACTATCCTCTGCCTAGAATCGATCTCTTGGTAGATTCAACTGCAGGGAATGAGCTGCTAAGCTTCCTGGATGCATACTCGGGCTATAATCAGATCTCCATGCACGAAAGCGATAAGGACAAGACGGCCTTCGTTTTCGACCGCGGTGTATACTGCTACAAGGTGATGCCATTTGGCCTCAAGAATGCAGGAGCGACGTACCAGAGGCTCGTCAATCGGATGTTCAAGGATCTCATCGGCAAAACCATGGAAGTCTATGTGGACGATATCATGGTCAAAGGAGAAAAACGAGGGGATCATATCGCCAACTTGCGAGAAACCTTCAACTTGCTGAAGAAGTACAAAATGAAGCTCAACCCTCTTAAGTGTACTTTCGGAGTCTCAGCGGGGAAATTCTTGGGATACCTTGTGACTCAACGTGGGATCGAAGCAAACCCAAAACAGATCAAGGCAATACTCGAGATGAAATCCCCATCAAGTCTGAAGGAGATTCAAAGTCTCACTGGACGGGCAGCAGCGTTGAATAGGTTCCTGTCCAAATCAACTGATCGGTGTCGACCCTTCTTCCAGGCAGTAAAGAAGGAATCCAGGGATAAGTGGGATGAAGGTTGTGAGAAAGCATTTCAAGATCTCAAGGCCTACTTAACATCCCCACCATTGCTATCAAAACCCAAGGATAACGAGGACCTGTTCCTCTATCTGGGGGTTTCGGACGTTGCCGTAAGCTCTGCACTTATCCGAGAAGAAAATGGGATTCAGCTTCCTGTATTTTACACATCCAAAGCCCTCCTTGATGCTGAGACACGATACCCGAAATTTGAAAGGCTGATTCTAGCATTACTAGTTACCACAAAAAAGCTGAGGCCATACTTTCAAGCTCATCGAGTGATCGTCATGACCGAATATCCACTCCGTTCGTTGCTCCATGCACCTGATGCATCGACACGGGTAATGAAATGGGCCATCGAGTTGAGTCAGCATGATTTGCTCTATCGTCCACGGACAGCTGTCAAAGGCCAGACCTTAGAAGATTTTGTTGTGGAGTTCACACCGGCGTCACTGGAAGGAGGCAATAAGCTTGGCAAAACCCCCGGGGCCGCCGACACTTCTCTACCACGGGATCAAGAGGCCAGTTCTTCTTCCCTACAACCCTCAATTTCCAATCTTCTATGGAAACTCTTTGTTGACGGCTCCTCAAACCAAAGGGGGGCAGGAGCAGGGATTGTCCTTATCACTCCAGATGGCTCAATGATGGAATAAGCGGTACAGTTCGGATTCAAAGCCTCTAATAATGAAGCAGAGTATGAGGCTTTGATTTGCGGGCTCACGCTTGCCAAGGAGTTGGGAATCAAACGCCTCGCTATTCATTCGGACTCGCAATTGATTACTAACCAATCAACCGGAGAATATGCTGCGCGTGATGCAAGAATGCTCAAGTATAATAACAAGGTCCAGGAAATGCTTACCCTTTTCCCAATTTTTACTTTTCATCAACTTCCACGAGCGGAAAATACGCAAGCAGATGCGCTGGCCAATCTAGCATCATCACTTGACTTTCGTTTCAAGCGCTCGATCCCGATCGAATATCTCGAACGGAGAAGTATTGACATGAGGGAGATCGAAGTGAGACAAATTGGTTCATCTCCAAGCTGGCAAGATCCTTTCCTCAACTATCTGGAACATGGAATATTGCCTGATGAACGATTAGAGGCCCGCAAAATCCAGATGAAAGCTGTGCGATACTATGTCGACAGGGGGCAACTCTTTCGAAAAAGCTTTACAGGACCAAACTTGTTATGCTTGAGGCACCCAGAAACATTGAAGGTCTTGGCAGAAGTTCATGAAGGGCATTGTGGAAATCATTCCGGTGGAAGATCGCTCGCTCAAAAGACGCTTAGTGCAGGGTTTTACTGGCCTACTCTACGCCAGGAAGCTCTGCAATACGCCCAGAAATGTGACAAATGCCAAAGGTTCAAGCCTAACCAATTGGCACCACCGGAAGAGTTGCATGCACAGTTAAGCCCTTGGCCATTCATGCAATGGGGACTTGACATCGTTGGACCACTCCCAAGTACCCCAATCCCAAGCAAGAGGTATTTGATTGTCGCCACTGACTACTTCACTAAGTGGGTGGAGGCAAAAGCTTTGGCTACCATAACCCAGGCTGATGTCCAAAAATTCATCTGGAGCCAGATTATCTGCCGATTTGGGCTCCCCAAGGTCATTCTGACTGACAATGGGACTCAGTTCACTGGCGCCATAATCAACGAGTTCTTTGAGCTTTGGAGGATCAAGCATTTCACTTCAACTGCATATTACCCCCAGGGTAATGGCCAAGCTGAAGCTTCCAACAAAACGATCCTTAACTGTATCAAGAAGCGGCTCGACGATAAAAAAGGCTTGTGGGAGGAGGAGTTGGATGGCACGCTCTGGGCATACCGTACCACTCCGCGTCGAGCAACAGGAGAGTCTCCATTCACCCTTGCATACGGTACTGACGCAGTCATTCCTCCACACGTTGTTGTCCCGGCACCCTTCACCGAGCTCGACGATCCAGTGGTCAACTCCATCGCTCTGAGAACTTCACTTGATCTCAGCGAGGAATTAAGAGAGCAAGTAGTGAAGCGTATCTCCAGCTACCAGCAGCAAGTGAGAAGCTCCTATAATAAGAAGGCTCGACTCCGGCACTTTCTCCCAGGAGACCTTGTTCTCAAGAAAAAGTTTGCGGCACCCAATCGTCCAGGGTCTCAAAAACTCAAGTCCCCTTGGGAAGGACCTTACCGAATCTACCAAGTAGGCGGAAAAGGAAGCTATACCTTGGAGACCATGGACGGGAAGTTGGTGAGTGGTTCCATGAACGCTCATCACCTCCGAAAATACTATGTGTAATACAAACTCGAGCTCAATAATAAAGCTAGTCGTTGTTTGATGCTACATAAAAGACTTTATTCCCCCGGGAAGAACTCAAGCCTTCCTCCGGGAAGCATCCAAAGCCTTCCTTCAGGAAGCACCTCAAGCCTTCCTCCGGGAAGCATCCGAAGCCTTCCTTCAGGAAGCACCTCAAGCCTTCCTCCGGGAAGCATCCGAAGCCTTCCTTCAGGAAGCACCTCAAGCCTTCCTCCGGGAAGCATCCGAAGCCTTCCTTCAGGAAGCACCTCAAGCCTTCCTCCGGGAAGCATCCAAAGCCTTCCTTCAGGAAGCACCTCAAGCCTTCCTCCTAGGAAGCATCCTAAGCCTTCCTCTTGGAAGCTCCCTAAGCCTTCTTCATCGAAGCACTTCAAGCCTTCTCTTAAAGAAGCACAAGCCCTTCCCTGAAGGCATCATTCCAAAGACTTAATCATCTAAAAGCGTCACAAGTCATTTAGAACCCACTGTTATACACACATGGTTTTGGCTGAGGCATATTAACAAACTCACACCAATACATTAACAGGCATTTACAAATATTCACTTCGACACATAACATGTAAGAAAGTTAACACTTGCGTTTCAACAACTTAACTTAAATTCTTCTTATTTATTCATTTGGTAAGTGTTTGGCAAATCACATGACGATTGCTCACACCAGTTGTACAATACATAAAAAAATGCACACAAGAACAAGCCGACATGTAACTATGGAGGCAAATCTTCAAATCCCATCGTGTTTCTAAACTCTTCCCACTCTTCTGCTGAAAGTAAGGAAGTATCATGAAACAATGAATCGGCAGTCTCAGGGACAGCTTCATTCCTGGTCCCGGCCTCGGGCTCTGGGAAAGATACCGGAACAGGCTCCAGCTCTTGCTCCAACTCTGGTTCCCGCTCTTTGGTGGTGACCCCGCTACAACTCGCCATATCCAACTTTTGTGCCTCAACAGGTCTTTGGCACAAAGTTGTGGGGGCATGCGGCGATTGTAAATAATCATGTCCCGGGAGCATTGCCGCTTTTAGACTCTGGATCTCCACCTCCAAAAGTCTGCTTGTTTCTTCTGAGTCTTGCAACTTTCTGCGCAGCAAAGAGAGCTCGTCTCGAGCAGAGTCTCGCTCCTTTTCTATCTGAATCCTCTCAGCACGGCTCACCTCCAGCTCGCCCACTTTGACTTCCAAAGAGTGGATCCTTCCGACCAAAACTTCGTTATTCCGACTAGAGTGGTCTCGGGCTTCTCGAAGACGTTTACATTCGCTCTTCATTCGCTCATTTTCACCCTCCAAACCAACATTCCCACGAAGCATGTCCACCAACTTATGGGCCCCAGCTTTCGCAATCCTAAGGTCTCGGACTACCTTGTCGAAAGCCCCTCGCGAAACAGTTTTCTGACTGTCCTCTGTTGGGATGGAGGCACCTATCACATCAACAATCTTGGACGGAGCACGTGTCTCCCCCACTATCCGATCTAGGCTTTCATCTCTCGACGCTTGATGAACCGGGTAGTGGGAGGTGGGGATCACCTTCAGCTTCTTAAGTTGCTTGGGTACCCCCTCGCAAGGACCTTCTGAAACTTTACGCTTGCTAGATGACTCCGCAGGAATAGAACGGTCAGGCTTGAAATGAAGCTGCTCAGCATGCCTTTTCTCCAAGGAAACAATGGATCCTTGCTTGTCATTCCTCTTCTGGATAACGGGTTTCTTCAACCGCAAAGGAGCACTCAACCACTCTTTGATTAGGATATCCGAGGGCCTCCCACCATTCAAATCTCTAAGTGGAGAAAGTAGCCAACTCATGTCTCGGAACTCTGGGGGAATCTTCAAAGCCATATCAATCTTCTTAAGATCAGGATGAATTTCAAATCCGCTATACAACTCATCAAACGAACGAAAATGTGAGGCGATCCTCAGGTCTGAGGAGGCGTGTTTGTCCCATGCACCACCGACTTCAATACAGTTGACCCTGTACGCACTGTCATTGAACTCCGCCCTCAAAAATAGCTCCACCTTGGGAACAACTCGAGAAAGCCGACCGCCGGTAACTCCGTTGTGTGACACGGAATAGCAATGCCAGAATTCATCTTCCGAGAGTCCCAGGCTAAAGAACTTGTTCAACTTCTCAAAGCACATGATGTGTCTATAAGCATCGACGTCCAGTTGAGCAGGACTGCATCCCATCCGGCCAATAATCTTAGAAAAGAACTTCGAGAACGGGAACTTGAAACCCCACCCAATGGTCAAAGGATGGAATTTAGTCCACCGACCGCCGACAGGGTTCTTTCCCCTTCCATGCTTAAGAGCCTTCATGGAAGAGCATCTGTCTCCAAGCTCCACAAAGACATCCTCGGGAAAAGCAATTTGATTACGAGCTTTCCACTCCTTAAAGTCTTCAGGCTTCTCAAACTCCATATCTTTCCCTCGGAATGGACTAAGGCTACGAGAACCGCCACGCTCCCACAAAACAGGCTTGCTGGGTCTCTCAGCACCTTGACGCATAGCGAACATATTTGTGGTACTAGCAAACGTCACAACAGATGTGACCTAGCCTACCAATGCTCACTAGTCACGTTTGCAAGTGCACTCAATCACCACCAAATCCCCGTCAACTGCTCAGCCAAACTCCGTTCACCACGTAGCAAGCATATTTGTGGTACTAGCAAGGGTCACAATGAGTGTGAGCCAGCCTACCGATGCAAGCACGCACTATCCAAACTGCTCGCGATTCCGTAATTTCTGACGCTTTTTAGGAATTTCGAATCCTGCCCAAAAAACATCATAAAGGGTCACCAATGACTCTAAATACATCATATCAATTTTCCACAATTTTTCGGGAATTTAATAAAAATTTAAAGTTATAACCTAAACCATCGGACCCTCGAAACAGTATCGATACAATGTCAGTTTGTCTCGGACCCAACACAAAAAATGTTCATTACATCAAAAATAATAAAACACCTGTTGAAAATCCCCCCGGAAACGCCTCCACGCGCCCTCACGCGCCGCCGCAAGCGGCTGCGCGTGGAAGCCATGCGCGTAGCACAGTAACTGCTACAGTGCGTCTCCTCTACCCGAATGACTGGTAAACGGGTTGGAGACCCGCGTTGAGACCCGATCTGTTCTCCTTCAATTGGGCATTGTTTTCATCCGTTTTTTAAACTGATTTCATCCAAACCATTTATATTTAGGTTCTGTAACGTTTAAAACTTCAATTATAACCAAAAACTGATAAATCCCCGATGAACTCTCAAACGGGTTTCGTGATCGGGTTCGTCCAATTCATCCCTGTTTTTCAAATTAAATCACACAAAGAGTATTGTGAGAATGAAACAAAAGTTTTTGCATAATCAATTTCATACAATTATACCTCCAGCTGCTCGAACTCAAGCTCGATTTCGAGCAAAATTCAGAGCTTCTGTTCTTGCTCAGGGAAGCCCCAATTCTCTCCGTTTTTGTTGTGAATCGATTCGAATTGACCTCAGAAGACTCAATCAAGTCCCAATTTTGATCCTTAGAGCTCGCGAATCCGAATTCGAATTCTCCCCACAATTTCTCAAAATTTTCGAAATCTGCAAAATCAGTTCACCCTCTGTCTCTCGTGTTTAATTTGATCTAATTCAACCTCTCAATTGATAATTCTCGCAGCTAATTTGATCTGTTATTTAAACAATAACACAAATGGACACATTGAGTGTTTTTTCCCTAATTAAGGGTTTAATGTCTCTAAACCCTAGATTTAATCCCTAAAATCAGGTGTAAAAGTGAGAGGGAAAGTGACATGTTTGGCTGGAAGTTTGAGTCAGCATTCACTTTTCGTTTAAACGACCGTTTCGCCCTTCGCTCGGAAAATTACGAAAATGCCCCTCGCCTTCATAGATCCATAACTTTTGCGTCCGATCTCCGATTTCGGCATGCCGACTGTCTATGGATTCGTATCGACTAGACCTACGTAATGGTCCTTGGCCCTTGTCCTTCGGACCTCCCGGGTCAAAAGTCAACATTTTGCCCTTACTTTGCAAAATTTACGAAAATGCCCCTCTCCTTCGTAGATCCATAACTTTTGCGTCCGATCCCCGATTTCGGCATGCCGTCTGTCTATGAATTCGTATTAACTCGACCTACGTAACGGTCTCTGACCCACAACCTTTGGACCCCGGGCTCAAAAGTCGACTTTTTTCCATGCTTGGGGGGCAAAATGGTCATTTTTGCACATTATGACCGATTCACACCACTAAACCCGGTAATATAAGATTCCAAGCAAAATACATCCCTCCGGATTCCCTGAATACCGAATCGATGTGGGGGCATTTGTGGAACCCAGAATCATCCGAAAATTATGGAGCCACCACATGTCCCGTAATTCCCAAAAACAAACACTGATCATTCGAAAAATACCCGCACATCAAATAATCTATTTACCAGTTAAATACGTTATTTGGCCGGGTTAAAACCTCCGTAATATTGATATTCTCTCCGAGAGATAATTATCGTTATTCTTAATAACGGTAATTTAATATTAATATTACAATACACTAAATATCATTACTATCATGATAAGCCATCATTATGATTATCAAAATAATATATTATTCATTTATTAATAATATATTATTTATTAATTAAATATTCAAACCGACCAATCAGAACTCTCCAAGGCTCCCAAGATTTTTCTATAAATAGCAAGGTACATTTCACTTCCAAGGTACGTTGATTCTTCGTTTCGAAGTATATCCTTTTCCTCTCTCAAAGCTAACTTAAGCATCGGAGTGTTCTTGGTCGAACAACCCCCCGGGTAAATCGATCGAAGCAACGATAGCTAATTGTTTGCTATTAAACATATCATAATAGGTTGATTCGAAAATAACCTGAAAATTTAATCATGTGGATTGACCCGGATAAATTTCATGCATATTTGTCGATCAAATCATGTCAAAATTGTCACCCTTAAACCCAATGGTTGGTTAAACTCCGATTTCGTGCCTATTTATTATACTCATAAAATTTTGACATTTCTTTTTCATGATGTATTAACATCACACACACCATTATTGCAGCAGGTATTAACAGTTGATAGGTAAGGAGCTACACTAATACAATTAAAAAATATTTTTTGCATTGAACAATTATTAATCAGCCAGCGTCCATATACGTACAAATAATTTTACATATTTTCAACTTTGTAGCTTTCCAACAAAGGCTCTTCAGCTCCACTGCTTTCTTCCTCCTTTGCTTTCCCCCATATCACAGCATAAAAGCCTATGGATAATATTATAGCCCCAATAACACTGCAAAATTACAAACAACAAGGCCAAATAATTAAACAGTTTTAATTAAATTAACGAAAAATAGTTGACAGTATCTCTGAATTTACACTAATTTAATTATCGCCTATAAATTTTATTATTAGTAGCAGATGTTCTTAAACTATGTCTAGACGTGCAATGAGAGATTTAAAATTTTTAACGATTTCTGTTAACAAAACACACACGATATGATAATTTTATCTTTATTCTTAACATAAATCGTAGAGAAATTTAATGAAAAAATTGTCCTTTACTTGTTTAGACATAATTAAGAGAGACGTATACTACTAAAATTAGTGTAAAGTTTAAGAATGCTGACAACAGTTTTCATTTGAATTAAAATTAAAACACATGAAATTAATAGAAATTAACAAATTAAGCCTAGTTAATTTCTAGCGTGCTTCTTTCTTCTTGATCAAAGTCGATGGATTAGGTTAAGATGACAACGATCGATTCGATACCTGCCAAGATAGAGAGCATCGCCAAGAAATGCGACACTGAAAGCAGCAGCAATGACAATTGACAATGGCTTGAAGATCGACACAAAGACAGGACCCTTCAAGTGGAGGCCCCATGTATGAACAAAGCTGCTAAACGATGAGCCAAGGCATCCCTACGTATTACAAACACATACACTGTTTCTTAATTGATTCCACATCAAAATTTCCGGTAATGATTCAGTGGATACACACATCCAACAGTACCAAAATTGATTTTTCGATGGTGATTTCATCAGATGGATGTACACACCGAATCACCACTATAAAACTTCATGCTCTATTAATTTGATAGTAGGTTATTTTCATTACTATCGTACCGAGTAAATAATCGCGGCGAATGCTATGCCGGGACTCAATCTCCAGGCACTCGAGTTAGCTTCTGCTAGCAAACATACCGGTGCTGATATAATTGTGCCACACAAGTTGAATAACAAGACCAAAACTAGCTCATCTGGGTATGTTTTCATGACATGGGTCTGAAACATGCAACAGATAGGTACGAACAGACATACGAATCTGATATCTGATAACTGAAAACGAAAATAATTATCAAACAAGTTCTTATTTGACCTGAAGGATGAACCAGCTTGAGGCGAGAAGGCACTGAAGAGCAAGTAGCAGGCCTCCAATTACCCAATTTTGTTCTGATGTGCCTAAGATTGTAGGGCCCTCATAGAGAACCACTATCAGTGCACCTGATATTGATACTAGAGTGCCAATCACCTTGGCTTGAGTGCTGGAGCTTCTCAAAACTAGTCTTTCCATCCTAAAATAAAAGAGCATTCTTTTTATTCAAGCAATTTTGACTTCAATATTGTTGATAGTTTAAACTACGAGAGGATAATTTGAATTCGGATGTAATTATGAAAATTGTGAGCAATAACTCACGATTTTCTAGTGATTTCTTGCCGGTTTTTCAATTCTTATCTTATTGTAAGCTTCTTAAATTTTCTACATGACATTCCTTATTTTTGGATAGGCCCAAAAGAGTTTGAAACATTTTTGTTAGTGCACAAATAATATTTAACGAAAACTAAAAGTTGCAATCTTCACAAAAAAATGTGAGCAGTTTAACGTTTTTAAACTTTAAAATTGAAATAAAAAAACTAGTTAATGCGTTTAATAAATGGCTGGACATATCTCAAATGAATTATAACAGTTATGTTATTGAGCACTTAAAATACTTTTCAAATATAAATTGAAATCTTCTAAGTTAACTTAAAAAAAATCTCATAGGGAGATGATAATGGAGATTTCCCAAACTATTCTAACAGTGCATTAAAAAATTATTATACGACATTTGAGATATTTTCCGGAATATATGAATGGTGCCTAATTACTAGGGTTTTTATTTTTAATATTTTATACTTAAAAACACAAAGCTCAATGAAATTTTCGTAATATGGTCCGAAAGTGAGTTCAAAGAACAAAAATAAAATGAAATCTTCCGCATTCACTTTAATAAATCTTATAGGGAGATGGGAATGAAAATATTTTAAGTTTTTTGATATTTTTGTCAAAATTTTAAGTACGTACTACATATTGTGATAGTTCAAAATGTTTGCAAAAAATGAAATTGTTGAGATTTCACCAAAAAATTGCGCATTAAGAAAACTATTATAAGACATTTGAGAGGCGTCCTGCCATATATGATGCCTAGTATCTAATTTCTTGAATTTTTTAGATTGAAAAAAGATAAAACTCAACGAAACTTCGTGTTAAGAGGTCCGAAAGTGAGTTTAGGTACCAAAAATAAATTGACACTCTTTATCAACTTTAAAAGATCTTATAGGGAGATGAGAATAGAAACAATATAATGTTTCTAAAAAATTTATCGAAATTTTAAAAATTGTGAGCATATGTAACGCCCCGGAAATTCGGAAAAATCGAAGCACTTTGTCCTTTCGGTCCAAGATCTGTACAGGCTGTTCTTCAAAACTTAGGTCATCTCTGAGTTCAACGGGCTGTTCCTCCAACACATGGGACTCATCATACACATATTTTCGCAGCATTGACACATGGAAAACATCATGGACCCTGGAAAGCTCGGAAGGTAACGCCAATCTGTACCCAACCCAACCAATTCTCAACAATCTCATAAGGTCCAATGAAACGGGGGCTCAATTTCCCGCGTCTGCCGAATCGCACTATACCTTTCCAAGGAGATAACTTCAAAAATACCCAATCTCCAACTGCAAATTCAAGATCTCTGACTCGGCGGTCCGCATAACTCTTTTGTCTATCTTGGGCTGTCTTGAGTCTGTCTCGGATGAGTTTAACTTTCTCCGTCGTTAAGTCTATCAATTCGGATTTAGACAATTTCCTCTCGCCCACCTCAGTCCAACACAAAGGGGTTCTGCACTGTCGTCCATATAAGGCTTCATAAGGAGTCATCCCAATACTCGCTTGGTAACTATTGTTGTAGGCGAATTCCATCAATGGTAGATGTGACTCCCAAGTACCCTGGAATTGCAAAACACATGCTCTCATCATGTCCTCCAAGGTCTGGATAGTCCGCTCCGATTTCCCGTCGATCTGAAGGTGGAATGCCGTACTAAAATGCAATCTCGTCCCAAAAGCTTCCTGTAAGCTTTGCCAAAATCTGGACGTAAATCGTGGATCTCGATCAGATACAATAGAGACAGGAGTACCATGTAGCCGAATAATCTCGTCAATGAATAGTCTGACATACTGCGTCAACTGAAAGTCTTCCCTCACAGGTAGGAAATGTGCTGATTTGGTAAGCCTATCCACAATTACCCAGACTCCATCGTGTCCTTTAGGCGTTCTAGGAAGTTTAAACACAAAATCCATTGTTATATGATCCCATTTCCTTTCCGGGATCGGTAGTGGTTGTAGTGCTCCATAGGGTCTTTACCTTTTAGCCTTTACTTGTTGACATACCACGCACTTACTAACAAACTCTGCAATCTCCCGTTTCATACCCGGCCACCAATAATGCTCTCGTAGCGTACGGTACATTTTTTGTTCCACCTGGATGCATAGTATACGCCGAACTATGGGCCTCTTCCAGAATCTCTTTCTTTAATGTTACATTTTCGGGCACACACAGCCGTCCGTCCTTTACTAAGGCTTCATCCCTTCTAATTGCAACATCTTGTCGTTCCTCCGCATCAGCTTCAATTCGGAGGACACATAAGATAAGGTCTTCAAGTTGGGTTTCAATGACTCGATCAATTAGAATCGGTCGCACCTGGAAACTAGCCAGTAAGCCACCTTGGTTATCCAATCCCAAAGCAACTCTAGTCCTACGGAGTTCAACCAATAAGGGCAAGCGCACCATTCGTAGATGTGCCACAGTATGAGCTGATTTCCGACTCAATGCATCAGCTACCACATTAGCTTTTCCAGGATGGTACTCAATCGTGCAGTCGTAATCCTTGATTAGCTCCAACCATCGTCTCTATCTCAAATTCAATTCGTTCTGTGTGAAAAAGTACTTCAAACTTTTATGATCAGTGAAAAGTCTACATGTCTCCCCATACAAGTAATGTCTCCAGATTTTCAGGGCATGTACCACCGCAGCTAATTCCAAATCATGGGTAGGAGAGTTACGTTCATGCGGTTTCAGTTGTCGAGAGGCATATGCAATCACCTTTCCATGTTGCATTAACACACACCCCAAACCTTGTAAGGATGCATCACTATACACCTCAAACTCCCCACTATCATCTGAAAGGGTTAAGATAGGAGCAGAGGTCAACCTTTTCTTCAGTTCCTGGAAACTTTGCTCGCAGTCTTCACCCCAAACGAACTTGATTCCTTTCCTGGTTAGACGGGTCATTGGAGCAACAATCGCAGAGAATCCTTCCACAAAACGTCTGTAGTAACCGGCCAATCCCAAAAAGCTCCTCACTTCGGTCACTGTTTTCGGCTGCTCCCAGTTTTCTATCGCTTCAATCTTCTGGGGATCAACACGAATTCCATCCACGGAAATCACATGTCCCAGAAAACCAACACTAGTTAACCAAAATTGGCACTTACTCAGTTTGACAAAGAGCTGGTTCCTCCTTAGCGTATCAAGCACAATCCTCAAATGTTCCTCATGTGCCCTCTTACTGAATGTCATCAATGAACACAATAAAAAATCGTTCAAGGTACTTCCAGAATACTCGGTTCATCAAATCCATGAACGCCGCATGTGCATTAGTCAATCCAAATGACATCACCAGAAATTCATAATGACCATATCGAGTTCGGAAAGCTGTTTTTGGAATGTCCTCCTCTCGAATCCTTAACTGGTGGTAACCAGAACGAAGATCAATCTTCGAAATGTACTTAGCTCCCCTTAATTGATCAAACAAGTCATCAATCCGAGGCAAAGGATACTTATTCTTTATCATGACTTTATTGAGTTGCCTGTAATCCATGCATAGTCTCAAACCTCCTTCCTTCTTTTTCACAAACAATACTGGGGCTCCCCATGACGATACACTCGGTCGAATGAACCCCACATCCACGAGATCTTGCAACTGTACTTTCAATTCCCTTAACTCAGCTGGTGCCATCCGATAAGGTGTCAAGGTAATAGGTCGTGTACTAGGAATTAGTTCGATAGTGAACTCAATCTCTCGAGAAGGTGGTAATCCTGGTAAATCCTCAGGGAATACATCTGGGAATTCACACACTACTGGGATATCCTCGGCCTTGGCTGGTGCATCCCGTACATCAACAACATAAGCTAGATAACTCTGGAAGCCCTTCCTCAAAAATCTATCTGCCGAGAGGGCTGATATGACTCTAGGATCTCCCTGAAATAGCACCTCAGGTAATCCAGGGCTCCGAAGTACTACCCTCTTATCGAAACACTCGATAGAGGCATGATGGGTTGTCAGCCAATCCATCCCAAGGATAACATCAAAGTCACAAGTCTAGGAGTATCAAATCAACCACTAGATGCACATCCCCTATCACAATAGGGTATCCTCGTACCACCTGGTTTACTACATACAACTCTCTAGTCGGTGTACCGACTCCCATCTCACACCCGATCGCAGAAATCTCTCTATCTGCTAACAGTGCATACTCCCGAGAAACAAAAGAGTGGGTAGCTCCCGGGTCTATTAAAGTACGTGCATGATGACTGAAAATAGTAAGCATACCTGTCACCACCTCCGGGGCTGCCCGAGCCTCCTGTTGAGTCACTGCATAGACTCGAGCATGTGGTCCCGAAGTCCGGCCACGTCCTCGTGATCCACCACGAGTTCTGCCGCCTCCTCTCCCACTTGTAGCATTTGAAGCCAAGGTTGTACTAGGGCCCTGCTCAGTAGTGCCCCAACCAGCACCACTACCGCCTGATCGATAGGGGCATTCCCTTATGATGTGTCCAGGCTCTCCATAAAAATAACAAGTTATTTTACCAGCCCGGCTAGGTCTACCACTCTGGCTACCAGTAGACCCTACAGATGTTCCGCTAGCTTGTGATGTCGCCTGGGGTCTGTAACCATATCTCTGTGTACTCCCACCACCAAAGCTGGGACGAGCGCCACGAGAAGATCCAGAGCCATAATTACCTCCCTTGGAGGACTTCTAGTTCGAAGATCCCTGATACTGACGGTCTCGGCGTCGACCAGAGTCTGAGGACTGTTGTTGCACTCGCAAGGTCACCTCAACTCGTGCGGCTGCATCAGACAACTCTCGCAGGGTGGCATAAGTTCCTACAGTCACAGCTCCCCGGATGCCATTCCTCAGTCCTTGCTCAAACCTTCGGCACTTGTCCTCCTCGTTGGCTACGTATCAAGGAGCAAAACTGGACAGGTTCAGGAATTTCTGCTCATAGTCTGCCACTGACAAGTCCCCCTGATGGAGTTGTAGAAATTCAACCTCCCTAGCATTACAAAATGAGCGAGGATAGAAATGATCCAAGAAACGATGGCGGAAGTCCTCCCAACTCAGGGTGCGGGCATCCATCCCTGTCAGCTGCAATCCACGCCACCATCGGTAAGCTTGGCTACTCAGCATGAATGTGGCCAATGGAACCATATCTCCTGGTGGACATTGCATAATCTCGAAGATCCGCTCAAATTGAGTAATCCACTCATAGGCCTCTTCTGGGTGAGTCTGGCCAGTGAATCCAATGACCCCTAAACGTTGAGCTCTCTCTACGTCTGGACCCCCAAACTCATCACCAGCATGTGTACGGGGCTCGCGTCTCGGAGGCATATTGTGATGTTCTGTACACATGCTGGTGATGAGTTTGGGGGTCCAGACGTAGAGAGAGCTCAACGTTTAGGGGCCATTGGATTCACTGGCCAGACCCACCCAGAAGAGGCCTATGAGTGGATTACTCAATTTGAGCGGATCTTCGAGATTATGCAATGTCCACCAGGAGATATGGTTCCACTGGCCACATTCATGTTGAGTAGCCAAGCTTACCGATGGTGGCGTGGATTGCAGCTGACAGGGATGGATGCCCACACCCTGAGTTGGGAGGACTTCCGCCATCGTTTCTTGGATCAGTTCTATCCTCGCTCATTTCGTAATGCTAGGGAGGTTGAATTTCTACAACTCCATCAAGGGGACTTGTCAGTGGCAGACTATGAGCAGAAATTCCTGAACCTGTCCAGTTTTGCTCCTTGATACGTAGCCAACGAGGAGGACAAGTGCCGAAGGTTTGAGCAAGGACTGAGGAATGGCATCCGGGGAGCTGTGACTGTAGGAACTTATGCCACCCTGCGAGAGTTGTCCGATGCAGCCGCACGAGTTGAGGTGACCTTGCGAGTGCAACAGCAGTCCTCAGGCTCTGGTCGACGCCGAGACCGTCAGTATCAGGGATCTTCGAACCAGAAGTCCTCCAAGGGAGGTAATTATGGCTTTGGATCTTCTCGTGGCGCTCGTCCGAGCTTTGGTGGTGGGCGTACACAGAGATATGGTTACAGACCCCAGGCGACATCACAAGCTAGCGGAACATCTGTAGGGTCTACTGGTAGCCAGAGTGGTAGACCTAGCCGGGCTGGTAAAATAACTTGTTATTTTTGTGGAGAGCCTGGACACATCATAAGGGAATGCCCCTATCGATCAGGCAGTAGTGGTGCTGGTTGGGGCACTACTGAGCAGGGCCCTAGTACAACCTTGGCTTCAAATGCTACAAGTGGGAGAGGAGGTGGCAGAACTCGTGGTGGATCACGAGGACGTGGCCGGACTTCGGGACCACATGCTCGAGTCTATGCAGTGACTCAACAGGAGGCCCGGGCAGCCCCGGAGGTGGTGACAGGTATGCTTACTATTTTCGGTCATCATGCACGTACTTTAATAGACCCGGGAGCTACCCACTCTTTTGTTTCTCGGGAGTATGCACTGTTAGCAGATAGAGAGATTTCTGCGATCGGGTGTGAGATGGGAGTCGGTACAACGACTGGAGAGTTGTATGTAGTAAACCAGGTGGTACGAGGATACCCTATTGTGATAGGGGATGTGCATCTAGTGGTTGATTTGATACTCCTAGACTTGTGACTTTGATGTTATCCTTGGGATGGATTGGCTGACAACCCATCATGCCTCTATCGAGTGTTTCGATAAGAGGGTAGTACTTCGGAGCCCTGGATTACCTGAGGTGCTATTTCAGGGAGATCCTAGAGTCATATCAGCCCTCTTGGCAGATAGATTTTTGAGGAAGGGCTGCCAGAGTTATCTAGCTTATGTTGTTGATGTACGAGATGCACCAGCCAAGGGCGAGGATATCCCAGTAGTGTGTGAATTCCCAGATGTATTCCCTGAGGATTTACTAGGATTACCACCTTCTCGAGAGATTGAGTTCACTATCGAACTAATTCCTGGTACACGACCTATTTCCTTGACACCTTATCGGATGGCACCGGCTGAGTTAAGGGAATTGAAAGTACAGTTGCAAGATCTCGTGGATGTGGGGTTCATTCGACCGAGTGTATCGCCATGGGGAGCCCCAGTATTGTTTGTGAAAAAGAAGGAAGGAAGTTTGAGACTATGCATGGATTACAGGAAACTCAATAAAGTCACGATAAAGAATATGTATTCTTTGCCTCGGATTGATGACTTGTTTGATCAATTAAGGGGAGCTAAGTATATTTCGAAGATTGATCTTCGTTCTAGTTACCACCAGTTAAGGATTCGAGAGGAGGACATTCCAAAAACAGCTTTCCGAACTCGATATGGTCATTATGAATTTCTGGTGATGCCATTTGGATTGACTAATGCACCTGCGGCGTTCATGGATTTGATGAACCGAGTATTCCGGAAGTACCTTGAACGATTTGTTATTGTGTTCATTGATGACATTCTAGTGTATTCAAGCAATAAGAGGGCACATGAGGAACATTTGAGGATTGTGCTTGATACGCTAAGGAGGAACCATCTCTTTGTCAAGCTGAGTAAGTGCCAATTTTGGTTAACTAGTGTTGGTTTTCTGGGACATGTGATTTCCGTGGATGGAATTCGTGTTGATCCCCAGAAGATTGAAGCGATAGAAAACTGGGAGCAGCCGAAAACAGTGACCGAAGTGAGGAGCTTTTTGGGATTGGCCGGTTACTACAGACGTTTTGTGGAAGGATTCTCTACGATTGCTGCTCCAATGACCCGCCTAACCAGGAAAGGAATCAAGTTCGTTTGGGGTGAAGACTGCGAGCAAAGTTTCCAGGAACTGAAGAAATGGTTGACCTTTGCTCCTATCTTAACCCTTCCGGATGATAGTAGGGAGTTTGAGGTGTACAGTGATGCATCCTTACAAGGTTTGGGGTGTGTGTTAATGCAACATGGAAAGGTGATTGCATATGCCTCTCGACAACTGAAACCGCATGAACGTAACTATCCTACCCATGATTTGGAATTAGCTACGGTAGTACATGCCCTGAAGATCTGGAGACATTACTTGTATGGGGAGACATGTTGACTTTTCACTGATCATAAAAGTTTGAAGTATTTTTTTCACACAGAAGGAATTGAATTTGAGACAGAGACGATGGTTGGAGCTAATCAAGGATTACGACTGCACGATCGAGTACCATCCTGGAAAAGCTAATGTGGTAGCTGATGCATTGAGTCGGAAATCAGCTCATACTGTGGCACATCTACGAATGGTGCGCTTGCCCTTATTGGTTGAACTCCGTAGGACTGGAGTTGCTTTGGGATTGGATAACCAAGGTGGCTTACTGGCTAGTTTCCAGGTGCGACCGATTCTAATTGATCGAGTCATTGAAGCCCAACTTGAAGACCCTATCTTGTGTGTCCTCCGAATTGAAGCTGATGCGGGGGAACGACAAGATGTTGCAATTAGAAGGGATGGAGCCTTAGTAAAGGACGGACGGCTGTGTGTGCCCGAAAATGTAACATTAAAGAAAGAGATTCTGGAAGAAGCCCATAGTTCGGCGTATGCTATGCATCCAGGTGGAACGAAAATGTACCGTACGCTACGAGAGCATTATTGGTGGCCGGGTATGAAACGGGAGATTGCAGAGTTTGTTAGTAAGTGCTTGGTATGTCAACAAGTAAAGGCTGAAAGGCAAAGACCCTATGGAGCATTGCAACCACTACCGATCCCGGAATGAAAATGGGATCATATAACAATGGATTTTGTGTTTAAACTTCCCAGAACGCCTAAAGGACACGATGGAGTCTGGGTAATTGTGGATAGGCTTACCAAATCAGCACATTTCCTACCTGTGAGAGAAGACTTTCAGTTGACGCAGTATGCCAGACTATTCATTGACGAGATTATTCGGCTACATGGCACTCCTGTCTCTATTGTATCTGATCGAGATCCACGATTTACGTCCAGATTTTGGCAAAGCTTACAGGAAGTTTTTGGGACGAGATTGCATTTTAGTACGGCATTCCACCCTCAGACCGACAGGCAATCGGAGCGGACTATCCAGACCTGGGAGGACATGATGAGAGCATGTGTTTTGCAATTCCAGGGTACTTGAGAGTCACATCTACCATTGATGGAATTCGCCTACAACAATATTTACCAAGCGAGTATTGGGATGGCTCCTTATGAAGCCTTATATGGACGACAGTGCAGAACCCCTTTGTGTTGGACTGAGGTGGGCGAGAGGAAATTGTCTAAATCCGAATTGATAGACTTAACGACTGAGAAAGTTAAACTCATCCAAGACAGACTCAAGACAGCCCAAGATAGACAAAAGAGTTATGCGGACCGCCGAGTCAGAGATCTTGAATTTGCAGTTGGAGATTGGGTATTTTTGAAGTTATCTCCTTGGAAAGGCATAGTACGATTCGGCAGATGCGGGAAATTGAGCCCCCGTTTCATTGGACCTTATGATATTGTTGAGAGAATTGGTCGGGTTGGCTACAGATTGGCGTTACCTTCCGAGCTTTCCAGGGTCAATGATGTTTTCCATGTGTCAATGCTGCGGAAATATGTGTATGATGAGTCCCATGTGTTGGAGGAACAGCCCGTTGAACTCAGAGAAGACCAAAGTTTTGAAGAACAGCCTGTACAGATCTTGGACCGAAAGGACAAAGTGCTTCGACGAAAGACGATTCCCTTAGTGAAGGTTCTTTGGAGAAATCAAAACGTGGAAGAGGCTACGTGGGAACCTGAGACACAGATGCGAGAGCAGTACCCGTATTTGTTTCATTGAAATTTCGGGGACGAAATTTCTTAAGGGGGGAAGTTGTAACGCCCCGGAAATTCGGAAAATATAATTTTGTAAAATAATGAATAAATGACGTTTTTACCCTTGTGACTAGTATGGTCAATTTGTTGGCTTTTTGATTGGTGAATCAAACGGACGTTGACCGATGACCGTGACGTAGTTCGGGACGTCACGAGTCCATAGACAGGTGGCACGCCCAATTCCGACGATCGGGGAAAAAGTTATGACATTCGGAAGTTCGAGGGCATTTTCGTAATTTGGACGAAAAGGGGGAAAATGTTGACTTTTTGTTTGACAACTAATTTTCACACGATTCGAGGACCGTTAGGTAGGTCTCGATGCCCTGAGTACAACGACAGGCGGCACGTCGAAAACGGAGTTCGGATACGAACGTTACGGGTCACGGAAGCCTAGGGGCAAAATGGTCTTTTAACCATGCTCAGACAATGACACCTGTCCTTTGTCTTCATCTTGCCTCAGACAACACGGAAACCGGATTTCATGGAAAACACAATGATATACACTTTAGACATTTACCCCTAAATCATGGCTTGACCTCATCATTTTGTTCAATTGATCCGTGATAAACCACTAGCTCAACGTCATTGTGCAATTAAGAGCTTAGGGAACTGAATTGAGAAAGAAGAACTCGAGGGACTGAGAGAACTGGGTGTATTCTGAGTTCGAAAATTCTTGAAATTAGGGGGAAATTTGAATTCGAATTTGTGAGCTAGGAGAAGAGAAATTGAGGATTGAGTTAAGCTTCTGGGATCAAAACGAAGCTCTCTGCAACAAAAACGAAGAGAATTGTTGTCGAATTGAGGAAGAACAGAAGCTTCCATGGCTGCTGAAAATCGAGCTTGAGTTCTACCAGTTGGAGGTAAAGAATTCTCGAATTGATCTTGCAAAGATGTTCCTTACACTCTCACGATACTAACCGTGTGAATTAATTTGAAAACCAGGGACGAAATCGACAAACCAGAATAGGAGACCCGTCAAAGTTTGATCGTGAGGTTTTAGACATTCATTGAGGTAATTGAACTTACAAAACTTGAATTCAGTTATATTAGAGGGGGTCAGTTGAAAGAATAGATCGATTTGAGGTCAAATTGATGGAGTTTGAATCGGGTTCTATCGCGGGTATTCCAACCCGTTTATCAGACATACGGGTGAGAACGACGCACAGTAGCAACACTGTGCTACGCGCGTGGCTTTCACGCGCAGCCGCTTGCGGCGGCGCGTGAGGGCGCGTGGATGGGATTCCAGCAAAGTGGTCAACATGAAACTTGATGTTCTCGATTATACGAACCTATCCACATTGGTTTCGGGTCAATCAGATATGGTATCTGAGTAGTTCCGAGTACCCGACACGTTTAATTTATATTTAAATAATATTATAAAATTCTGATGATTAAGGGATTCTTATATGAGGATCATATGATAGTCTAGTAACCTTAAATGTCAGGACCCACCCCGGTTTCACCCCGAAACCCGAGGTAAATCCTGCTCCCGTCTGACTCCCCGACACAACACCCAAATAAAACTCACTCAAACTCAGTCAGACGCAGGAGTAATTAACCCAATAGAATCCCGACTCTCGGGACGGGTTGTTACAATCTACCCACCTAAATAGAATTTCGTCCCCGAAATTCCACCGCTAGTTCCCGACACCTAGGGTCTCCGACCTGGTAATCAACGCTAGACCAACAACAACTGCTCCTAGGTTTCCTGTCTATCATCTCCACCTTGGGTATTTTACTCCATCATGGTGTACGCAAGGGAAACTCTATGAACAGAAAACAAAGGTATGTTACAATACCTCATGTGGAGTACCCGATAGAATTCACAGAGCACATCCTCGTGTACAACCACAGATACTTCCCTACTGGCTGGCTCCTCCCTCGGTTGTTACTTCGGCCACTGTCGGAATAAATCTACAAAGTCCTAAAGGCAAACTCTAGCTTGTGGGTTCTCTCCTAGGACTCTTCGAAGTCTAACCCGACTCACCTTGACCGTCGACTGCTGCCCAAACGTCACGACTCGCCGTTTGAACCCACGGCCAAAATAGAGCACCAGAACACCCCTGTCGTGCCATCCTCCGCCTTGTATCTCCCCGAATCGGCAACCTACCCAATAGAATCCCAGACCTCCACTGAGTCCCCTAGACCTGCTTATGAACCTCGATTCGACCTCTAGACTTACGACTCTCGACTTGAAACTCAACGGCTAAACAGAGCAAGTAGAAAAGGATGAAAAATTACCTGTCCTCCGATCGCCGTCGCGAGCTCAGCCGTGAGGCAGTAGCTCCTCCTGTCTTCCTCCGTCCTCTGAGCCCGTCCGCTGACCTCGAGTGATCGATCACGGCTGCACCACCATCCAACTCTCTGTTTTCCTCCCTGAGTTTCCCCCCGATTTTCCCGTAGCCCACAGCTCTCACACACACACCCGCTGCACCTCTCAACCAACTCACCAGCTTCCCTTCGATCTCCCGTCCCTCACTCACTCACCAGAACTCATCAACCACCACAATCAGCCTTCAATTTTTCCTCACCGCCTCACCCTGTTTCTGTTTCCTTCTACGTACAATCACGAACACGGGCACGGTTGCACCCCAAGTATTTGGGCCGTGTATGCACAGGATTCTCCCAGAACCCTATACACACCTGCCACATGTCACCAATCTCTCAACTCCACTCCCACCTGGTTCAATCTCAGCCTTCCATCTTCTTCTCTCTGCACAAATCCCAATGTGCAGAAAGACCAAATTATCCGTCTTTTTAACTCATATTTACGGTTTTACCACTGCCTTTCTAGACCCGTATCTCACACCTCGTAAGTCCGATGAATACGTGCCGCCTGTCATCGAACCCAGGACGACGAGAGCTACCTAACCATCCTCGGTCAACATACCAAAACTCGTCCGTATGAAAAGTCAACGTTTCCCCCTCATTTACCCAATTACGGTTATGCCCTCAACCTTCCGAACATCACAACTTCCTCCTCGGATGTCGGAATCGGGTGTGTCACCTACCTATAGATTCGTGACGTCCTAAAGTACGTCCTGGTCACCGGTCAACACCCAATTGACCACCCGAACTAAAAGTCAACATTTTTGCCTGAACCAAGGGCAAAATCGTCATTCTACGCTCACGGACCTATCAGGATCACCTACCACCGATTTAGCTCACTAATCCCGACTTAATCACTGTACTAATCTCGACTTTCGGGACGGGTTGTTACAATCTACCCACCTAAATAGAATTTCGTCCCCGAAATTCCACCGCTAGTTCCAGACACCTAGGGTCTCCGACTTGGTAATCAACGCTAGACCAACAACAACTGCTCCTAGGTTTCCTGTCTATCATCTCCACCTTGGGTATTTTACTCCATCATGGTGTACGCAAGGGAAACTCTATGAACAGAAAACAAAGGTATGTTACAATACCTCATGTGGAGTACCCGATAGAATTCACAGAGCACATCCTCGTGTACAACCACAGATACTTCCCTACTGCTGGCTCCTCCCTCGGTTGTTACTTCGGCCACTGTCGGAATAAATCTACAAAGTCCTAAAGGCAAACTCTAGCTTGTGGGTTCTCTCCTTCAATAACCTCATATCGATCAGTTATAGTCACTTTTTCCTCTTCCTTCCGTCATCCTTCCACTGCAACACTCCCCAGGCCACCTAGGGAAACTCCTTCTAGACTCTACCCTGGGATCCAACAACAACAAAACCAAGTACAACACAACCCAAAAATAAGACAAGTACCTGTCCCCGCATCTGGTGCCGACTGAACCTCCTGCTGAGTCATCGAAAACACTCGGGCCTGAGATCCCGACGCTCTACCACGTCCCCTCGAACTACTAGTGGTAGTGCCACCTCCTCTAATACCCGCTGTCCCTGACGCTGTACTCTGTCCAGGCTCCGCTACTCCTCGGCCTACACCCTCTTCCTGTGGCAACCGTGGACACTCACGTCGAAAATGACCTCGCTCCCCACAGTAGAAACACACATTCCAACCTGGTCCACTGCTCGGTTTCCCTGTAGACGCTACAGACGTCACGCTCACTTGCGGAGTCGGCTGTGCTCGGTAACCCCAAAATCCTGAACTCTGGAAACTACCAGGCCTACCAAAACGATCATCGCCCGACGATGACGCTCCACCAAAGTTACCTCTTTTCGGTGTCCGCTGGCTCGAAGCTCCCGAAAAAGATGGCTCCCGGCGCCGCATCGGCAAACTAGCCTCAACCCGCACCGCAGCATCCGACAAGTCTCGGAGAGTAGCAAACGATCCAGCCGTCACGATGGCTCGAATCTCGCCTCGCAAGCCCAATTCAAACCTACGGCATTTCTCGGCTTCAGTGGCTACAAACGCAGGAGCAAACCGAGACAACATCTGGAACTTCCGTTCATACTCTGTCACTGTCATATTCCCTTGTTGGAGCTGCAGGAACTCCGCCTCCTTGGCATCCCGGAAAGAACGAGGGTAGTACTGCTCCAGGAACCGTTCCCTAAATGTCTCCCAAGTCACCGTATGAGCATCCCAACCAGACAACTCGAGGGTATACCACCGCTCATACGCTGCACCATCCAATAAAAATGTAGCCAACAACACTCGCTCTTCTGGCGGACAATGCATCACCGCAAAGATCCGCTCAAGTCTGGTAAGCCACCTCCGGGCTTCCTCAGGATCAGCCCCACCACTAAAAGTCGTAGCCCCGAGCCGCTGGGCTCGCTCAATCGTAGTACTCTCAGTTCCTCTCGCCATTTCTTCTTCAGGTCGTGGAGAGGGTCCACGTCTCGGAGGCATCGTCAACCGCACGCTGAAAGAGGCATAGAAGTAGTCAAACAACTGAAACACAACTTCACAAACCCAAAAACCCGACAGACTCGACAAACCTATGCTCTGATACCAATTGTCAGGACCCACCCCGGTTTCACCCCGAAACCCGAGGTAAATCCTGCTCCCGTCTGACTCCCCGACACAACACCCAAATAAAACTCACTCAAACCTAGTCAGACGCAGGAGTAATTAACCCAAATTATCCCGAAGTTAAAGTTTACAGAGCATAGTACGAAAACCAAGGAAATAAAAACCGATGATAATTACACGCACGCGGAAAACTTTAAACCACTCCGGAATCCCTCTTGTCACTTCTATGCCTCGGACACTGCCTCGACGTCAAGACCCCACGCTCGCTCCACAACCTGGAGGGCAAGTTAAAAACAGAAGACGTGAGTGGACCATAAAAAGAAAAGATCTAAAACCATTTATCAGCAAACCGAGTTTTAACCCTCCGTTTTGAAAACCACATGCATAACCCAGTTATCAAACCAAATTACCATAAACCACATCATAAGAAACAGAAACACTATAAAAATAGTTAGAAAAACCACGGCATATGAATCATAAAACTGTATCAGAAACCATAAACATCAAGTCACCATTTTCCGATCAAACCTGTTGGACCTATCCGAGTCTTTAAACTCCCGAGTCTTTAAACTCCCGAGTCTTTAAACTCAACGGCTAAACAGAGCAAGTAGAAGAGGATGAGAAATTACCTGTCCTCCGATCGCCGTCGCGAGCTCAGCCGTGAGGCAGTAGCTCCTCCTGTCTTCCTCCGTCCTCTGAGCCCGTCCGCTGACCTCGAGTGATCGATCACGGCTGCACCACCATCCAACTCTCTGTTTTCCTCCCTGAGTTTCCCCCCGATTTTCCCGTAGCCCACAACTCTCACACACACACCCGCTGCACCTCTCAACCAACTCACCAACTTCCCTTCGATCTCCCGTCCCTCACTCACTCACCAGAACTCATCAACCACCACAATCAGCCTTCAATTTTTCCTCACCGCCTCACCCTGTTTCTGTTTCCTTCTGCGCACAATCACGAACACGGGCACAGTTGCACCCCAAGTATTTGGGCCGTGTATGCACAGGATTCTCCCAGAACCCTCTACACACCTGCCACATGTCACCAATCTCTCAACTCCACTCCCACCTGGTTCAATCTCAGCCTTCCATCTTCTTCTCTCTGCACAAATCCCAATGTGCAGAAAGACCAAATTATCCGTCTTTTTAACTCATATTTACGGTTTTGCCACTGCCTTTCTAGACCCGTATCTCACACCTCGTAAGTCCGATGAATACGTGCTGCCTGTCATCGAACCCAGGACGACGAGAGCTACCTAACCATCCTCGGTCAACATACCAAAACTCGTCCGTACGAAAAGTCAACGTTTCCCCCTCATTTACCCAATTACGGTTATGCCCTCAACCTTCCGAACATCACAACTTCCTCCTCGGATGTCGGAATCGGGTGTGTCACCTGCCTATAGATTCGTGACGTCCTAAAGTACGTCCTGGTCACCGGTCAACACCCAATTGACCACCCGAACTAAAAGTCAACATTTTTGCCCGAACCAAGGGCAAAATCGTCATTCTACGCTCACAGACCTATCAGGATCACCTACCACCGATTTAGCTCACTAATCCCGACTTAATCACTGTACTAATCCCGACTCTCGGGACGGGTTGTTACATTAAACCACTTTGTTTGACAGGCTGGACTATTCCCGGGACGTCGGAAGAAAACGAACAGCTCGAGGCTGAACAATCGGGACGGTGGGTGTGTGTGAGTGGACTTTGTTTTCCTAACCTTGATGCATGCATATATGATTTAAAATGCTTTATTATATGATTTTATATGCTTTGACATGATTGATGTTTCGATCCGGTGATTTCTTGATTTTCTCGGTTTTATGATTATTATATTGTATTTTGGCACGAATTTCGAGAAATGACGAAATTGATGTTTTGGGCGTGGGCCCGGGATTGAAAATGATATTTGGACTCGGATTATGAGTCAGTGATTGATTTTATGGATTTACGTGATCGTGGCAACTCGGGTTTATGGTTGCACGGATTTGCGTGAAAATGATATTTTGGGCTTGTGACCCAAGTGAATAGTAATTTTGACTCAGATTTGGAGTCACATGTGAATATGATTAAATTGATGATTTTGATTTATAAAGTAAATTCTGGACACTATTTTATGATGGTTTTGTGGAACTTGATTTGTGAAAGCTATGTCTCGGGCATAGGTCCTATTGAAATGTTTTTGACTTGATTTGAGACATAAATGATTTTAAAATGAGATTACTGGATTTGGTGACCTGTTCCACATATACCATCCTCTGTGATTTGATAGTCTCCTCCAGACGTCGTAGTTCCTAGAGTAGTCACGATTCACTGTCTGGAGATGAGTAGCTCCGAAGGAGGCTCACTCGCAGGAGCGTGGGATTTTGATGATATCCTCTAGACGTCGTTGATCCTAGAGTTGATATCCCCCCCAGACGTCGTTGATCCTAGAGTTGATATCCCCCCCAGACGTCGTTGATCCTAGAGTTGATATCCCCCCCAGACGTCGTGGATCCTGAGGGATGTACTCGGACGTGAGACACCGAGTTGCACGCGTTGCATTGATATCGTCACGGATTATATGGATATTGAGATTGGATATTGAGGATTGGTGGTATTATGATTTATTGATATTTGTGTCCAGATACTTTAGAAAATGATGCTTTATATCATGAACTGATTTCATACTATTACTTATGTTTTATGTTATGCATGCACGTTTGTGAAAACTGGATGGTAAGAAATGTGTTTTGGTAAATGTACTTATCAAACTTTATTTTTGTCCACTCACACCTTTACTTTTTTATGCACCCTCTAGGCTAGTGCATAGGTACGGGGGCTAGAAACGAGGCAGAAGAATAAGTAGACCGTTGCGCACTCAGACACTCTACAGAGTAGGAATTTGATTCCTATCTGTAATAGTACATATGCTCTGTATTGTCTTTGACTAGTCAAACTTGTGACGTCATTGGTCTGTAAAACTTAACTATCCCTTGTCTGGCAATGTTTTTGGGATTTGTTGTGTGGTGTATGTATATAAGTTTGGTTACTTTTGGTATTTTTTTTAGTTATTGTCAGACGAGAGCATGATTCATCACGACTATCGAGGGATAATCGGGATGGGTCTTGTCAGCATAACTCACCATTTTTGCATAAAAAGTGACGGTTGAGATTTCCCAAAATATTTTAACAACACATTAAAAAAAAAACTATTATATGGCATTTGAGACATATTCCGGAATATATCATGCCTAATAATTATTTTTTTTAATGCTAAAAAACAAGAAACTCAAGGAAATTATGTAACAGAATAAAATGATATTCTTTTTTTAATGTTAAAATAAAGTTACCAAATGATATTCTTTCTTGTTTTACCATTTTGGTTAAATTTAATATTTTCTAACTTAAAATTTAATATTTTTTTTAATAACTTTGTTGACTTCGGATAAATGGATAAAAGTAATTTGCTCAAGATAAATGGAACCTGAAGAAGACGGCGAGTATGAAGGTAAACGCCGGAGTGAGGTTGCCGATGGCTGAAGCAAGTGTTGGTGAGCTGTAATTTATGCCTTTATATCCACATATATCAGCCAAAAACCTGATTCATCGAATCGACGATCAAACACACATGACACAATAAGTTAAATTCCAAATTAGAAATGAATCAAAATTTGTTAAATTTCCCTGCGGAGCATGAAATTCATACCCAATCAATCCGAGGAGGAAAGCTTTAGAGAGGAGAGGGAGGTTGAATATGGAAGGAAGCCCTGTTCGGCGGCGGAAGATGAAAGGCAGAGGGAGGAGGACGAGAGTGGCAACCGTGTTGGAGTAGACTATGAAAACATAGAAACTCAGCCCTTTTGACGTGGCGGCTTTGAACAACACGTTTAACCCTACGTTGGTGCACTCTACCGTGACCATAGCTAGGAATGGCACAACATCCTTGTGAATATCACACCTCCATGCCATCTCCCTCCCTCTGTATGTCATCTTGTATAGAGATTAAGGCATTCTTATTGTTGGTCTCAAAATGGGTCTTGCCCACGTGGCAAACAGTCAGTGGGAGATTTTTGGACATTCTTTGTCCTGTGGTTCGAATGCAGGGATGATAAGTTTGTAATCCGTGAGATTTGTAGTCACAAGTGATGATAGTGATGAAAGTGTAATGGAATAGGCGATCTGTGTAGCGTTAAGGATACGTGTACGAACAATAACTCGCATAAACGGTAAAATGAGAAAAATTACACATGTACGAACAGTAAATCCATCAACGATAAAATTAGAAAAATTACCACTCGAGGATAATACTAGTAGCTAATACAGGTTAAGTCATCAAAAGTTTCATTATTTGGTAACTGATAAGGGTTTAGGCTTATGAGCCTCTTGAAAATATAAGTTTAAGTCTTGTAACCATCTAGACTTGATCGGCACAGTTTTGTAACAGAGGAGTAGTCTGGGTGGATGGCTCCAATCTTTGAACTCCAGCAACAAGATCTGTCCTTTTTTCTTTCATTTGTGCACCTATCACTGTGTAAAATCCGATCGCAATTACAACAGATCCAATCAAGCTGCACAAGAAAATGAATCAATCAAAATCAATTGATGAACGCGATTTTTACTTCAGATTGTGTATGAATCTGACTATGTGGATGCAAATGAGCATAGCTACCTGCCAATATGAAGAGCATCGCCAAGAAATATTACCACCATTGCCACCGCAATGGCAATTCCCAAGGGCTTAAACATGGCTACGTAAACAGGCCCCTTCTTGTGCAAGCACCAGACATGAACACCGATTCGACACACACTCACAAAGATTGCCTACGACAACAAATGAGATCATATTAATTAGTTCCTATAATCAAAACGAGTTTAAAAGATAAATGAAGTGTATTTGTTTTGGTTATCTCTCACCGCGTACACAATGGCAATCAACTCAATCCCAGGCTGCAATTTCCAGGCATTTGGATTCCTGATTTCCACAATCAGAGAGATAACTGAGCATTGAATTGTCAAAAAGAGAGTGTAGAAGAAGACTATTGTCATCTCCTCCGGGTAATCCTTAACAGTTGCTGCCTGAAAGCATGACAAATTCAGACCACTTTTAGAACCGATCTTACCAATATCCCATCTCAATGTTTAAGTAACAAGTTAGACCGGTGGAAAATGATTTTACCACACCCGAAGTAAGAGATCGGCAATTGTAAGGGCTTTATTTTACCTGAGCAATGTTCCATGTTGAAGATACAATGCATTGAATTGCAAGTAGAAGACCACCAAAGACCCAGTTTGATTGCTCTGAGAAGAGAGCGGGCTCTTTAGGAGTCAAGCTGGAAGGCGGCTTCGACGGAGCAGTCAGAAGAGCAGGACCCTTATAGAAGGTTACTATCAATGCCCCTAACACTGATATAATGGTGCCCAAGGTCTTCGCATGACTGGTCCATTTTCTAAAATCTAGCTTTTCCATCCTATAATTAAATCATCATAAAAGTATAAATTGATGAACTGAAAAAAATGGTTCTAACCTCTGCACACTATTATTACCTGAAAATTATCGCGAGCAAGAATGTGAAAATGGGGGTGAGATTCGACATGGCTGCTGAAAGAGTAGGTGAGCTGTTTTTGACACCGGCGAAAAACAGAATTTTCCCTGAACTCCTGCAAATTACAATTTCTCCATCATTTACTTATATAGTAATATGAATTCTTTCAATGATCTGAAGATTTAAGATAGTTTGCGTGTAAGTTTTCGAGTTACCCTATTAGGCCAAGGAGGAAGAATCTACAAATGAGATTGAAATTCAAAGGAGCTCGTTTTTTTCTGCAGAAGCAAACTTCAAGCGTTAGTGGTCATGTACATTGAAATAACTTTCATCCACTAACAAAATATAAACCCCAAATCAACCATGATTTGAGAAAAATATTTACTGTAAGCAAATAGGAGAGACCTGTGATAGATGAAATAGGGAAGAAGCATGAGGGTCCCGAGGGCATTGTAGTAGACAATGAAGACAAAGTGGCTCATCCCTCGTGACATGGCTACTTTACTTATGGTTGATACTCCAATCTCCGCGCACTCCACCATTACCATGGCAGCAAAGGGTACAGCACCAGCCCATTTTCGAAGCTCCAACACCATCTCTCTCTCTCTCTCTCTCTCTCTCTCTCTCTCTCTCTCTCTCTCTCTCTCTCTCTCTCTCTCTCTCTCTCTCTCTCTCTCTCTCTCTCTCTCTCTCCACGGTCACAGAAATCGAATACTCCTTATACTTCTTCTAGTAAAGAAAGACTGAAAAAATAGCAGGAACACAAATTGCACTTGCTACTTATTCTTTGTCTCTTTAATTTCATCATTAAGATATGCACCATTAAGTGAACAATCTGCTTAATGAACTTATTATTATATGTAGCAATTTCAAAGATACTTTAAATCAGAAAGTTATATAAGTTAAACAAAGTACAAAATGAAAGAACAAGCAACCAAAACAAAATGAAAGAACAATGAATCAGAAGTTCATTGCATCGTCATCCATGTATTAAAAATTGGGCTATTCTCTATTGCAACCCAACCTTTCAATGGATCAAAAGAGAACCCATCTCAAGCTCTTGCCAATAACTCATCACTCATTCTCTTGCCTCAAGTTTTTGAAATGATTACTAAAAATGAACAAAGTTGCAGGCCCTAAACTCACAGCAGCAAAAATTTGTAGATTAACTTAAGATTGCAAGAGAGAAGGAAGGAAGCATTAAGAAAGAGGAAAGAAAGTGCAAAACGAATACCTGAGAAGCTCAAGACACTTCAATATCTTCAAATTGAGAATGGTGGATCCCTTGTTTTGAGCAGAAGACGACCCAGAAGTGATGGGGGCAGATATCTCTGCTTTCTGATTGCCAAAATGTGTTAATTTTATAAACTTTTGACTTCTTTGCACCATTTGTACAGTCAAGTAGAGTGCAAAAGAAACAAAGATAGCATTTTTACATCCCAACCCTTCAATTCACAGAAGGCTGTGCCCACAATATTGTTTCCCAGACAGTGAAATGCGTCTTTCTCTGAGTACTGTGGTTGGGTCGAGACCGATAGTTTTGGAATGCAAATGGTCCGATTAAGTTTTTCTAAACTTCGATTTACACGAATAACGACAATAATGTGTAATTTTTTTTTCCCCAAACTCTATCCGAACAGTAAACGTGAGTGCCCTCACTGAACTTCAAGTTGCTCTGCAGAATGGCGTGGTTCACCCATTATGATGACTTTTTTTCGACTCGGAAATGGCCAGCGACCTACGAAAATGACGGCTTATCTTTATCCTTAGGACAAAGGTTGATTTCTACTGAAAATCGAGTTTCAGTAATTGTGCGAATAAAAATAAGGAATTTTAAAATACCAATGAATTTCAATTGATTATGTCACACTTAAGAGTGTCAAATTAAAATTTCTTACCTTGAAAAAATGTAGTACTAATAGTATTCTTATTCACAAATATTATAAGAAATTTTAAATTCGAATCTCATGGACAAAGTCGATATATAATATATATATTGTAATCCACCTCCTCTAATATCACTGTATTTAAAAAAAAAAAAAAACTTAAATCTCCTTAGCCCTCTTCAACAATTTTTGTTATTGATACTAAAAAAACAGTAAATATATTAAAAAAAACAGCAAGTATATTAAAAAAAATAAAGATATTAAAAAACAGTAAGTATATTAAAAAAACAGTAAATATATATATATTTTTAAATGTAAGGATATAAAAAAGAATAATCAATACTTAATATTTTGTATATTAATTTTGCAGAGAATTAGATTGCAAACATTACCATTATATTAAGATTTAGCAAACAAACATTACCACTTAATAATAATTTATTATACTTTTATCTAAGTAGACATATATTTATCTGTGCAGATTTGGGTATCTTTTTATTTTTTATTATTTTGTATTAATAAGATTTAAAAATTAATATATTGTTTAACGGTTCAGTTTGGATTAAACGGATTTTCAAAATGAAAATCCGTTAAATCCGAACTGTTACTAATTAAACGGTTTGGATTCTCAAACTGTTTGACTTTTATCTGGTCAAATTTAAATCGTTTGATAAATAACGGTTTGAAGCGGATCAATTAACGGTTTTAACGAATTTGTGTCCACCCCTAATTAAAACTACTCTTCTATTAAAATAACGCACAACATTCTAGCTAAAAAGCTTTTTTTTTTTTTTATACGGCTATTAGGAAAAAGACTTCGTCTTTTACGAAAATCGAATCCATGATCACCCATGCAATGTATTGAAAAGAATAACACTAGGTCATAGTATTAATTACCTGTCATGCAAGGTTATTAAATACGTTATCTCCTTGAAAATGGGATGAGGCTAGTTTTTAAGAACAAGTTGTACCCATAAGCAGTGTTGGGCCTAAGGCTTGGGCTGGAAAGGTTATAGTCTTTTCCATCCAAGTTTACTCCCTTACATATTTATGGACTAGCCCATCTTAATTTTAATTTATAACTAATCTCAATATTAATTTATAGTCTATTTCGATATTAATTTATAGCTCACTTGACTATCTCGATTTTATTATGTAGCTCATTTTAGTTTTATTATATAGTTCAATTTGAAATAAAAGATAAAAAAAATAAAGGAGTTGTAGTAGCCCAACCTCAATATCAATTGTACATACTGAAGTTAATAAGAGAACATTCTCCCATAAACAGGACTGCAGCAGCCAATAGCAAAAAAAAAAAAATCAAATTTCTTTTTGCTTTTTCTTCATCAAATTCATCTCATTATTTTATTCCCACCTATTTTCTTCAGAAAAAAATTTGAGTGTAAATGTAGCCTCTACGAAATTTGGATTCAGAAACTATAAGTGCCCATAAGCTACTATCAAAATGTATCCACAATGGCACAGAAATCAATTACGTGACAATCCTGGTTGCTGCGTCAACTCCAAGAACTACTCCATTGTTATGGAATCTTGCAGAAGTTTCTTTGTCATGTATCTCCCTTTGTTATGGATTGTAGAAGAGGGCGTCTGTTGGGGGGATGATTCCAAGCTTTGGACTTTATGATCCTTCATAACAATGTTCTTTTCTTTGATTTGTCCCCACATCATGGCATAAAATCCAATTGCAATAATGGTGGATCCAATCACACTGCCATTCACAGATTGGTCCATCATTAGCTTGATTATAATGAATGATGGATTTGGAAGGAGATAATCTCGCATAATCCTCTAGTTCAATAAGAAATATACGTTGGAAGGAATTGAAGATAACTTGCTTCAAATCTCGCCTATCCTCTAGTTCAATAAGAAATATATGCCGGAAGGTATCGCAGATGACTTGCTTCAAGTGAATTTACTTGCTTCATGTATATGTTGTCATTTGATTGGCCAAATGCATAGAGTTCGCCTGGTATATTGTATTCGCTTGGATTGTATGACTTATCAAAATTCAAATTATTTTGACGGAAAATTGAATGATTATTAATTGGAAGGAGATCAGACATTTCATGTACTTATCTCTCTAAATCTTACCATAAGAGGATTTATTAGATAAGTTTCCTTTTATTTTTAAAAAACTTTGAATTTGATAAGGTATACAATCCAATCTAATCCAGCACGACTTACGAAACGAACCCATAATGTATTAGATATCAGTGAAACCTGTTACCTGCCGATATGAAGTGCTTCGGCTAGGAAGATGACCACCATGACTGCTGCAATGGCAACTCCCAATGGCCTGAACATGGATACAAAGATAGGGCCCTTCTGGTGCAAGCACCAAGTATGAACACCGATGCGAAAGACGCTCCCAAATATGGCTAAAATGATCCTTATACCAGTAATCAACTTATAATCACCATGACCAAAATATTGCACCAAAGAGATTGAAATAGGAACATAATCCAAGAGTTATAGTTCTTCTCACTGAAGAGACAATGGCGATTATTTGTACGTCCGGGCTTAATACCCAAGAATTTGGATTCCTTTCCACAGTGAGCGAAAATGTTGTACATTGGATTGTCACAAAGAAGGTGTAGAACACTATGGTCACTTTTAATGGACGGTTGTTAACAATGGATGCCTGAGAGGAAGAAAGCTCATCAAGTCATAAATGTCAGATTTCCGTATATGGTAAGTTTGGAACTGAAATTTCCATGTCATATGGCACAATTGAGAGCGCTACTTATATACACCTGAACAATGTTCTAAATTGCAGCCAAAAGGCATGACATTGCAAGGAAAAGTCCTCCAAAAACTCACTTCGTGTGCTCTGAGAAGATCAAATTCTGGTGAGGGAATTTGAAGCTGGAAGGCGACAGAGCTGCAAACTTTAAGATTGATGAGCCCTTGAATAAGATTACTACAAATGCCCAAGAAACTGATAACATAGTGCGCAACAATTTGCTTGACTGCTTGACCTCCTAACATCTAGCTTTTCCATCCTAAAAATTCAGAAAAAAATTAAAACAAAATTAAGGCAACCGAAAAAAAAAAGAAGGAATCTTCCAACCTAAAAATGATTGCCAGAATGAAGGTATACAAGATTTCCCATTGCTGATGACATTGTTGTGAGCTGAGATTGATGCCACTGTATGCCAATATCAGACTTGGAACTCCTGCACGCACGTAAATTGAATGATTATTTCGTTAAGCAGCACAGAATTTGAACCCAAATTAAAAGGAAATAAAACCATAATTTCTTTTACTTATATAAATAATTTCTACCAGTCTTCATCGCAGGCTACTAGGCCAATCAGTCTTCTTTGTCTGTTGGTAGTAGTTATATATTGTATATGTATCTGTGTGGCTTAGGATTCAGCGACTTAGCATATATGTATGTCGGAGAGGCAATTAGGCATTGAGTAGTAGGATTAAAAATTCCTTACTGTTGTCTGGATGCTGCAAGAAGCAATCACAAGGATTCCCCGGACAAATGAAGCAAATTCTGGATTAATTTAAACAAAAAGAGCACAAACTATATTTTCTTGGTTAGAATATAAAGTAAAACATTCGACAGCCAAAAATAATTACATATTTACAGATAATCACAAAATAACGACTGAAATATGCTCAATAGAAACATACACATTATGCTCTATCAACAAATGGAAACTAAAAAAATTCAAAAACAACACGGCTACTTAAGCATCTCTCAGGTCTTCCTCCTTTTTTTCCTTAGTAAAGGCATTGCACTTAGAGTTGGAGCTTTCATGGATGCCTCTCCAGAGTTATTCACCGGGTTTTTCTGCAGTGGCACACTCAACTTCGTATGATCGTCATTATTTGTCTGATCATCATTATTTGTAGTGATCGCATTATCTATATTCTGCTCAGTATCATAGGCATCTGTCCTCTCACTACCTTGAAATCCGACTAAGAGTCTTTTGGTGCCAATTCTGGATTGAGCTTCAATATGACCTAGATCAGCTTCATTAACAAAGCCAGAGAAACTGGGAAGATCAGAATTTTCTATTGCGGTTTCAACACGATTTCCATCTTGGTCATCACCAATCTGATCTTCATCTCTGCAAAAACCCCCTCCCATCTCAAGATGGTCTTCAAAATCATCAGCCTCGAAAGAAGGACAACCATGTTGGCTCAAACCTACTTCGCTCGTTTCACCTTCCGCGGCGCAGAACCCACCACCTGTTTCAAGATAATCTTTACCTGCATTCGGAGACAAATTCCCCACATTCTTCTGTTTCTTCTCACTGATACAAGAACCACTTTCTTTGCATGTACCCTCCTCATCCCAAGAAGGAACTTGTTCCCTTGCCTCGTCATTGGAGCGTTTTGTATCGCTGGGATCTAGTGGCTCATCATCCTCATCACTTTCAAAGTCACTGACCGTGTAATTTACAGGCTTCCGCAAACGCCCAGACTGAGTAAATGGATACCAAAACAAGTTAATTAAACTTAAAAGAAAAAAATTAATCGATATACACTAAATCCTTCATTATGATACAGATCTCTAATGTATCACCTAAATAAGAATCATTGGCCTATCAAGTTTATCGCTCATGTTCTTTATATACCTCCCCCGAAAAAATATATAAAAATGCGAAGCTTACCCTGCGCACTTCTTCAGACACTTCAATTGTCTCGATTTGAAGGTCCATCCCATCACCATTATCAGAACTGGTTTCATATACTTCAGAACTGGGATTTTCTTTTCCTTTCCCTCTTCCCAATGCCCTCCTACCTCTTCCTTTTCCCGTTCCTTTTCCATTTGCAGGCAATCGTCTTCGTCCGCCTAGAGCAGGCTTTGATCGCTCAGAAGGAACAGGCTCTTCAGTAGCCCTTTTCCTCGACTGCTTGATAGTTGATTTTCCCACGGAACTGCTCTGCTTTTGAATAACTCCTTTTTCTAATTTTTCATCACCAGCAGCATCAGTACTTACAATTTTCTTCTTTCTACTTCTAGACACTTCTTGTGCCGCATCATCGATCCACTCTGAAGATTGATTTCCAGCAATTCCTTTAACAGCTTTCTTGATTCTCTTACTACGAATTTTTGCAAATCTTTCATTAAATGTGTAAAAAGCTTCCAGACGCAGTTGAGTCTTCACCGAACAACAAAAGGATGTCATTGTCCATTTCGCAACAAAAAAAAATTTTAACTACGAATCTGACAAAGGAGCCATAGGTCACAAAACAAAGCTCGCTAAAATGTGATGGAGATGCATGCATTCATATTTGTGCGTGACAGAGATTTAATTAACCCACCTCGCGTTTGTTGTACTCCGTGAGAACAGGTATGAGCAATTCATCTGCCTTCTGGCTACCCCAACCAAACTTCTCCGAGCATAATCTGCTTACAAACACAGCTGATAAGCAAAAGATAGATACATTCTGTGTATCTATGGAATAGAAAGGAAACACCCTATATTAGCTATACTTATAATGCTCATGTTAGTTAGTCAAAAGACTCAAAATATATTATTATTCCACTGTGTCCAACAAATGCGTCTAGTCTGCCCTCAAGATTTTGTATAGAAATGAAGACAAACGCATGATCCAGCAGAAATATAGTGGTGCCTTAATTTGCAAACCAATCCTGGATAAATAAAAAAATAATAATAAAAAACCTATGAGGAGTTCCAAGCTAGATGCAGCAAGAAAGGTCAAAGTCAAGGGATCAATACATGACTTTGGTGTTCTGACCATGATCTCATAAAGACACATACAACCCCTGCAAGAAAATAAGAAAAGGGAAATCTAATGTTTCACTAGGAATATATTAAAATTTATCTAAAGTTTCACTATTTTCCCATATCTCATCTCCACTTTCAATAATATAACTTTAAGAATTTCTATCAATCCAAAAACAAAAAGTTTAGTCAGGAAAAACAGCATCATATAATGTCAAAAGGCAAGCAAATAGAACACACTTATCTTCTCCACATATTTTCCATGCAGTACAGGATACGTGATGCAAACTTCATCACATTAAAAACTGAACCTTGTGAAAATTGAATCCAAGTATCAGGTGGGAACTTACTTGCGAAGAACAAAATGATCTGGCTTTCCCCATTTGCAGGGGTCAGTTGATTTATCCACCTGTGGACAAGTATAAGCAGAACTAACTGCTTCACTTGGAAAAGAGGGGGGAATATGCCAATTTTTGCTCACTTTTCTCTGCCCAAAATATAAAATGAGCATCCAAAAATGACGAATATTATTCTTTATGCATTAAATATTCAGAGGAAAAAAGGAAAAAGGACATATGGCAATCTAATTACATGCTTATCCATGAAAATTTGTTTTTCTTCAGTATCAACTGACTGCTTGTGCTCTTGACCATGACAATTATTTTTCTCATATGCAGAGACCTCCTCCTTATTGCTCTTTGAATTGATATCCTTATCCCCAAACTTCCCCAGAATCGTAGGATCTGGTGATTCAATCCAGTCTCGAAATTTATGAAGACCATCCTCCTCAGGAAATGCATTTACAACTTCAACAGCATTGACAATGCCGATTCCACTACAAAGTCAATAGATTTTAAATTACTAATAAATTGAGACTCCTAATGAATCCAAAAACTTATAATTGTGAACAAAATAGATTGTACGAACAGTATTACTCCTATATAAGTAGGTTCGCTTCGAAATTCTAATCTGTAGTTATTAACCAAAAATTATTATAAAATGTCAAATTCACAAGGATGCAGCACCACAACAAACATTGTTCTAAGGAGCTAAAACTTAATAATGGATTGGTATACCTAATTCCTTCGGTATAATCACTTCCAAGAAGAAGTGCCATACGAATTAACTTCTCTCTGCTTAGGCCAAGATCAGTCTCAATATCCTGACAAAAGAAAATTGCATGAGCATACACATAAAAAAATATATACTGCATTTTTAATTCGTAATTTAAAGAAGAAAAAGATATTTTACTGATAATATTGGGAAAATATATAAATTCCCAAGTAACAGAATTCAGTTTTTGACCAATTGGAATTATTAAACAGGAAAATAAGAGAAACTCTTATGTGGTTGAATAGATCCAGACCTTCATGAAATATGTCTCAACATATTTCCGATCGTCGAATATATTTTTGTAAACACTTCGTGCTCCAAACAAAAAAACATCCGAGTCATCAGTCACAACACCATCAACAAGGTTTGCAAGTTCCATATATGCACATTGGGCTTCTGCCTCCATAGGTGCAATAATGTACGGTATACCAAACATTTGCAGTAGCTCCTAAAAAAGCAAGATACATCAAACACTAACTTCTTCGTTTCTAAGAAGAAAAATAATCTGCTGATGAAAAAGCCATACAGATAATGACAAAATTTGAGCAAGCACCTGACATTCAGTAAACATCTCACTGCTGACAGATTCTATGTTACGCTCAAGCCTCCTCTGCTCATCTCCCAAATTCATACGTTCTTCACCTAGATTTAGCATTTCCTCCTCCAAACTAGCCTCTGTGGCTTGAATATATGCATTCTCAGCATCTGTTGGGTGAAAATGTGCATTCTCAGCATCTATGGCGTGTGTACGTGCATTCTCAGACTCTGTGGCTTGATGACGTGCATTCTCAGCTTCTGTGGCATGAATACGTGCATTTCCAGCCTCTCTGGCTTGAATAGGTGCGTTCTCAACCTCTGTGGCTTGGATACATGCATTCTCATCATCCTTAAGGGAAGAATTGTCCCAGCTGTGCTCACTTTCCTGAAAACCATTGTCATGACTCTTTTCCTTAACCCAATTTTTATCAGCATCAAAGTCATTAGTTAGTTTGTTTGACAATGACTCCACTAAGACAGCGTGGTTAGCCATCTCAAATAAATTACAAGATGACTCCACTACAGTTTCATTCTTCTGATCATCAACCCAATCAGCAGCCTCACCAGACAAGGCATCAGAAGTATGAGCATTAGTTTTTTCAAAGCTATTAGCGAAGGAGTGATCACCACCATCCTCACCGCAAGTACCCAAGACTTGTTCAGTAATCACATGGTCCTCTTTTCTTTCCGACGAAGTACCAGAAACTGCACATTCCATTCCTCCACAAAAATTTTCCCTTTCTCTTATATTCTGCATTGCTTGTGCTGGAGAAGAAACCAAGTAAGGAACACTGCTCAGATTTTTTACAACACCAATGATTTCACAAGATGATTCTATTGGTTGAGTTTTCCCCAATAAAATTGGCTCAACTATCTTACTTTCTCTATCAATAAAGTCAGTACCTTTATGAGACTCTCCTCCAAAACATTGCAATTTTTCAGCCGCAATTGATGCATAATTACATTTCTCATCCCCAGTATCCTCAAGACTTCTCCTTAATGCCTCCTGAAGATTAGCCTCTTCCTCAAAATCACCTTTAGAAATTGCTTTTACACACTCACGAGGAAGAGACGAGGCATTTTCTGTGGTATCGCAAACTCCGTCGTCCCATTCCACATCATTGTCATCACAAATGTTTCCTTCCTCAAGAGACACCTTACTTTCCACTTCGTCATTAGGAAAAGTACTACCATTTCCTTCAAAAATTCCTTCCTCCCAGTCAGAGTCTGAGTCAGAACCAGGTGATTGTTTTCTTAATATATCATTAACATTGGTAGTTACAGGCTTTCCTGCCACTAAACTAGCAAAAAGATCATCATCACCATCAAAAGACTTTCTTTCCTCATTATCTTCAATAGATATCTGTATAGGAGTTTCAAGTTTAAACATAAACTGATTGCTTGTCTCATTCAAATAATTACCACCAAGTGAGGACTCTACAACCTTGTTTTGACCAGGATGACTGCTCAACAGACCAGTGTCAACAGAATCACCATTATCACCACGTGATGTTTCTGTTCCTGTTTCATTACCATGAGAACTTCTCAAAATATTAATGTTATTTTCATTGAGCAGAGTCCCAGGGTTAGTTATCTTGTTTGCATTTGTTTTCTCCTGCTCAATCTCCTTCATCAAATCCAAGTTCCTTTGTAAATCACGGGTCATACGCATTCCCATAGCTCTTACTCTACTAACTCTCAGATTGCCCCTCTCATCCAAATATGTATCAATGTTGCCATCAAAAACATTTGTGCATGCACCTGGGGATGATCCAGTCATGCTATCCATCAACGGAACACTATTGCTGATATTTTCCGATGCTTGCTGCTTATCTCCGTTTCTATCAGCTCTTGCAGATGCTAGTGCTCTGACATTTAGGCATTAGAACTCACAAAATCATTCCCAGAATAATATACTATATAACAGGTACAACTTACTAGAAGAAAACTGGGCAATATCTTCCTTAAATAGAAAAGGAAATTTCTGATTACTCACTGTTTATCACCAGAAAATGAAGAAGAAAAGATAAATTCTCTGTGGGCTTCAGAGGCTATCCGTGAACTCTGGACACCACTAACTCCCCTCCCAGCCGCAGCTTTCTGTACTTGATCTATCTCGCGACGGAAAGCAACAGTTTTAAGATAAGATTGTATTTGTAGCTCAGAGAACTTTCCGGGGTCCTAAACGTGCAAGAGAAGAACAATGAAAAGACATCAATTAAAATCAAAGAGAGAACTAATGAAAACGTATGTTTTATTTAAGTAAAGCAACTCGTCCTTAATAAGGGCTCCAACATAAACATATGTATTATGACTTTCATGATAAACAGACAATCAAGTCAAATACGGGACTAATCCATGCCAACAATTGCAAGATATGCCTTCTAAACATACAAGTTTGTTTTACTTTTCCTAAATCAGCCACTTCTCTTGCTTCACAACAGATGAATCATACAAAATGTTTATGTCAAAGAAGAATAGGAGTATTTTAGAAGAAGTTCCTCCTTCTTCACATCTTAAATCCTACTTGGATGAGCAACCAAAGAAGTTCCTCATTATTTAAACTATTATTTAAGTTACTGCTAATTGACTGTCAAGGTCAACACACGTGCCATTGTCCTTTGAGTACATTCAACAAGTCACACCATGGTTGCAACAGAAGATATTGATCAGTGCATTGAACAAGTCACACCATGGTTGCAATCCGCAACATAATTCACAGTAACAAGTGATAAGGATCCATCAGAATCCAAGACAAAGGAATCTCCTTGATTCCTTCCTAGAACTGCACATAATTTCTGTAGATACTTTCCTAGTTTAGGCCTAAGATTTCCTTCCTAGTCTAAACATGTATTTCCTACTTAGTCTCCACTAGAATCAGTATATATATGTCCTCTCAGCTGTAAAGTTTATTCATTCAAATATACAAGGAAATTCCTACCACTTTAACATGGATCATAATAAATTAGATAGGCTTTGATAGCAACCCACCTTTTTGACTTTTTGATACTTTTGCCTGTTTTCTGCCATCAACCTCTCTCTGATCTAAAGGGAAAAAAAGGTAATTACTGATATCAGAATAAAGCAGTGTGAAAACTAAAAGCTAATGCCCATGACTAACAAGAAGCTATGACCGACATGCAAAATCTTACTTGGCCAAGAAGATCTAGTTGCATTGATGGGGGCAATGAAGCTAATACAGCTCGATCAACTTCACCGTGCATTTCTGGCTGCAAGATAGTCTATAGCATTACAAAAACGTATACTATTAAAAATATATGCAGCGTGTAATTATGGTATATTTATACATGTAGGTAATTGTAAGTAAACTAATGTACCCTACATATGCATACTCATAATCATGTACCTAATCTGTCCTTCGGAATTCATGAAGGAAAGGCCGTACAGAACACGAAAATTTAATTATCCCAATCTTATATCTTATGCTTCCAGTTCGGTTTTAAGCTGTGGAACCTGAATCAGTTCTACAGAATAGGCACATAAGTGTTTCTGGCAAAGGATAATAACTATATTAACACACCATTATCATCTCTTCATCATCATCAGCATCATCGCCATCCTCCTCAACAAGGACAGAAGCAGTTGATGTTGCTGCATTATTAGTCACAACAGCATCTTGCTCTGCTGCAATAGATGCTGCAATCCTAAATTAGAAAACAAAAAGTCAATAAACTCGTGATATCACACACAAAAAACTCCTAAGAGTGTTATGTACAATTACATTTCATCTAGCTTTTCTTGATTATAGCTCCTTGAGACTGCATCACAGTTTTCTGAATTGATTCCCAACATATCAGTTTGATCTGAAATTATCCTCTTCCCCTTAGAATCATTGTCCTGTTTATTTTTCTGGTCACAAAACCCATTCATCAGCCCTCTCAGTTTCATTCACTGAATCACAAACAAAACATATGGATACTTGCCTGCAAAAGAAGTCCAAGTCGCACGGATGGAGGCAAATTAGCTAATACAGCCGGATCAGCTTCCCCATGCATTTCTGGCTGCAACATAAATTACATGCAACCCCATTATATTTCCACATTAGTCAAAGAATAAGCACCAATTACTGGGGCATGAGATCTCAGACCCACAAAAAGAAAGCTTTAATTGTCCAAATAAGGTATTCTAGTAAACAACCCAAACATACTGTAACTTAACTACATTCCAACTTACAGTGAGCTACGAAAAGAAAACAAAAACCCATCTAGATCATCCATATTTTTCAGTAATGTGCACTACACGGGAGCTGATCTAGGTTGCTCTCAACTTCTAGTTCATATACACTAAATGCCATAGAAACATGGATGGCAGAACTTACTAGTATCATCTCTTCACCATCTTCTTCGCCATCCTCCTCACAAGAAACAGCAGCAGGAATGTTTGGTGCAGTCTTTGTTAAACCCCCAGCTTCCTCGGCCTGAATAGATGCTGCCAACCTAAAATTAATAAACAGGACAGTCAAAACCAACAATCAAAGTTCAAACCATAATACACTTAGAACCCAACTGTGTCCTCAGCTTACATTTCATCCACCTTTTCCTGGCTGCTGTTCAGAGAGGCCACATCATTTTTTTCTAAATAATTGTTCCCCAACCTAACAGTTTGATCTGGTAAACCTTTCTTACTCTTGGCATCATTCTTTTGATTCTGCCTCTGGTTCTTAATGTCCTCAGCCAAGTCTTTCAACTTCATCGCCTTAAGCTTTTAACAAGAACCAAAAATAGATAAATCAACTGGACTAAAACACACCATCAATTACACATCACATCACACTTGTGTGCGCTATTCATTTTCAACTACACTGACTTTATATATAGGTCAAGCTATAATCAACCAAAAGCACATTAATTTTTCATCAAGAAAGAAGTGTGTATACACTTACAACCTTGTTTACCATATGACAATCAAAACAGAATAAAACCTAGTTACTTAAACTATTCAAATTTGAACTTGAGAAATAGGCGGGAAGTACACCCTACAACTCCCAACACCAATCTTGCATCCAAGTATCCAACCCAATTTTCATTCAATATTTCTATAAAGCAATCCAAAAAATTGAAAACCAATTGTGGGTGATACTGACGTGATTGAGAAGCAATTTCTCGGCAGTCTTGCGAAGCTTGGCCTGGGAGTTCTCGCGCTGTCTTCTCCGAGCAATCACAGTCCGGCGCTTAAGAGCTGGGGTCCCACCGTCGAATACAAAGACGGGCTTGGTTCGCAGGTACAAAAGCTTGCAAATTCGGCGAAAGAAGCCGAGTAAATGCGCGTTTCGAACCATCTCCCCCTTCTCATCCCGCATTGCCTTCATGAACTGTACCATCCATATGCTCGCATCTGCCCAATGAAACATACTAATTAAATTTAGTAATCTGAGTTTCTGAAAATGAGAAGGGTTTTGACGAAGATGAAAATAGGGTTAGGGTTCGGAGTATTGGTGATGAGTGTACCAATGGCGAGTCTTCTTCCGGCTAAGGTCTCGACGGACACGCGGCGGCCGACGGGGGCCAGTAGTTCCCAGAGACCGTGGACTCCCATTGTGTGTATTTCTTGCTGACGACGCTTCAACTCACGGTTCTGTCATTTCCGCTAGGAATGTTAATGTGGCTGCGTGCGTCGGTGGGAGCGAAGCGAAATGAACCAAATGAATTATACGACGTCGTCTCAGCTAAAGCCAACTGCCAACACCAAGTTCCAACTTCCAAGTAATTTTAGCGATACGAAAAATAGCTAGGGGCAAGTCTGCGGATGCTGGATAGTGTATGGCTGTATGCCACCGCCATCGCCACCGCCACCGCCACTATCCTCTCCTTGTGATTTCTAATCACCACCATAATCCGCTGCAGCTCAGCCGCAATTGTGGTTTTGGACACCTCCCAGAGCAACCAATCCAGCCTCGGTCGCCAAGCCATCAGCAGCTCCTTCTTCCCTCGTGGAAGAGGTGCTCGCTTTGCATCGGCTGGGCCCAAATTATACTAAAGAATCAGGCTTATTGGAGATGATAATTAGCAAGACTCAGTAAGAGATCTTGGTTTAATTTCCCATTATTAAAGTGATCATCTTTCCGATTCTAGTCACATGCTTGATGTAATTTTTAATGGTGTGCATCATCTTTGCCGTTCTTGATAGAAAACACCTAAAATGTAGAGGAAGCCCAATTTAAGAAAACGGATTGTACACCATGGGGTTTGACTTCACCCTGTAAGAAAGTTGAGATCACTCACTAGAGTGAGGAGAGCTACAACTAGACAGACAAATAGACAGAGCTTGTATAGTTGTATTGATGTTGGTTAGTGTAGTAACGGAGAAGGTCTTCGATAGGGCACCTCTCACCACCAAGGGTACCATGTATTGGTGGGACTACCCTGAGTTGGGTGAGAGTGAGAGGTGCCCTGCGGATGAAGTGGTTAAACACCTCCATCTAGGCTTTCTCCTACTCTATAAGGTATATGAATTTTTATATGGTTTAATTTGATTTTCTTATGAGCAAGATATTGTACCCAAACCTGATGAAAGGTAAGTTCTCACTTCAACAGAACCATATCTTTCAGCTACCTTTTTAGATATGACAATGCGTTCTTTCGTTTCATTAAATCTTGGAAATTATGTTTTTTTTTATAGACAGCTGACTTTCTAATTTCCAGCAGTTTATTTCAATGAGACAAAGTTGTAACTTGTTCCTGACTTCTTCCTTTTAGCTTGCTGATATTTCTAGGGGAAAACGTTGGAAACTGAGTGTTGTCTGTTTTGAACATGTCAATGTACTTCACCTAGGTCAGTTGTTTTTAAGTTGGTTGAATTTCTTGTTTCTAATTTACTGGTCTTGTTGTCTATGCCTGGAATCTTGGATGTTACCAAGCATGAAGCAACCATGGAATCCAAAATACATGGTCACCTACATAAACTTCAACGAACATGATGCTCTCTTGTGTTCTAAATTTTCTCATAATCTTGTTGAATTGTCTTAGGAAGTACGGGGAAATTTACTGTGATCTTCACTTGGTGCAACTAGTCCACAATCATCAGTATGAGGGTTTCAACCCCTAATGGATGTATATGTACTCTTAGCCTTATGAAAGCCCTTCTTAGGCCTTATCCAACGCTTGAATGTGCAAAAGATCTTAGTTTAATCCCATGGCGGGACTCATTTCAAAGGCGAAAAGTTAGGAGACCGCTATGGAAGGATGGTTCTGTCATTATATTTGATTCTGGTTCTTTTATTTATATTAAAGGATTTTCTACCCAAGAACTATAACCATCAATATTTATCTTGCATTGTTATCCTGGTTCTTGAAATTGAACAATTCTTATGTGCTGCAGATCACAAGAAATTCAGGTTAGATGTGCTACAATAATTATTTTTCGAGGCTTTCAGATTCAAGTATCTTGTTTTGCTTTAGTAGTAGTTCATGAGAGGTTGACTTTGAGGATTTATATTCAATCCCATGTATAATTTCAATCAGCTTCAGCTAAAAAAATTCTTGTGCAGTTAAGCGTGTAGAGGGAATGATTTCTGAACTTTCTTTGATGCAGGATTTGATCTTACTGTACTGCAAAGATATGCAAAGAAGGAGAAGAGAAGATTACTGATACTTTCTTAGAAGAAAACACAGAGAAATCAGTGATGATGATACCAGAAATACTTAAGGCCAGAGGTTTGGTGGCTCGTATTGAATACTTTGGATAACTCATCAATTTGAAGGTAAAAGTGGATTCTTTTTCATTGTACCGGTGGGGATTAGTTATAGAAGGAAACTTACATCTCCTAATCCCTCTAATCCCCTCATCTTCAATGAAATCCAAACCAATACGACTTACCAAATGTTGCCTTAAAGTGGAAGGATAAGGAGAGCTCAGTTTTCTTCCATGTCTAGTCCCTTCAAAATCTTTCTGTGGGGGGGAGAGGGGACATGGGGGGAATTCACCTACCTTCAGCATACCTTGAATTTGACGAATTATCCAATCAAATTCTATATAGTACACCAAATGAGTCATAATAATATCGGTTGCCCCTTCATTAATGATGATTAAAGTTCTTTGTATCTTTCTAGTTGGATGACAGAAAATCAGAATTAGGATGATATGAAGTTGGAGATAAACGATCCTGCCATAGTTTTTCTTTAACACGTTGACTTTGCGTTTTACAGGAGTTAAATTCTTTGTACATAGAATTTGCGTTGTACAAGAATCGAATTTGAAACCTCACATTAGACATTAATTAGAAATGCCAATAGACCAGTGGCAGTAATGGCTCCTACCATACAGTTAAGATTCTGCAAATATTTGGAACTTCGGCAGAAACAAACCTTCTTGGTTTATCTTACCAAGCTTTCATTTTCACCTTCTTAGTTAATTAGCTGCTGCCAATAATTTTTAAAATAGAAAATTGGATTTTAGCAAGATTTTTAAGTCAATTTTCTATGTGCAGGGAATTGAATGATGGGCTACATACAAATTTTGGCATTATCAGATTGTCTACTTGGACTTGGGCCGAATGAGATTTGTTGAACAGAATTCAGAAATATCGACTTCAGGTTGAACTTTTTTTTTTTGTCTTATGCTTTTAGTTTTGTGAAATCCAATGTTCCCTCGAGCTAAGGTTGCAATCACTATGATACTCCTGTTAATTGGCAATATTTATAGTTTAAACTTTAAGTACTACGAACAATGATAGCAACCTTCTTGGATTTCTTTTATCTATCTCAAGTCTTAACATGTAATGTTATGTGATAATCATAATTGTCTACTTCCTACGCTATTCTCTAAAATATTTTTTATTATGTCAAATTATTTGAAAAGAAAGGAAATGGTAGGAAAGGGGCATATTTTTTAAAAAAATAATAAGATTGATGCTACCAATCTTCTTTTTTCCTTGACATGTAGTGTTGTTTGATAATTGAAACTTTCTATTCCCTAAGTACAGAGGTTCTGATTTGGTCGAGTTGTGCTCGAATGATGTTTAAAGAATGAATTACAAAATAGACGGTTTCGTCTCTCGTATTATTGGTTATTGGTTTGTTGTACTCTTACGTACTCTGTAATGGAAGGTCTTAGGTCTCAAATCGACACTAGTAAAGAGTGAAGTAAATACTTAATATGTATTCTCCTTTCCCCCCATACTGTTATATCGGAATATAGATGATTTTGATCATCAAGCAATGGTGCACAAATTAGAAAAAGGAAAGGATGGATGGTAAAAAGAAAAGGTCGCCAAGAAATATATGTGCATGCAGGCTATTAGGACTTTGATTAAGACTTGTTTAATAATTTTTTATTATAAGAATTATTCTAAATCACTGTTAGTTAAACAAGTGCAGCAATGTGGGACCATGACTTGATTGTGCATTGTAGCATTCACACAGTTGTTTACGATAAGATCATAAAATCTTCTAACACCATAGGCGTTGGATGGTCATGACTAGATGACTTTTTTACAAGATCAATTTCACCAGTAATCTTAATTAGTTATTAATTAGGAATTAGGAATATGATAAGAGACTTGTCACAGGCAAAAATCATTGTTAGCGTATGCATTGTGATCACTGTAAACACAGAAAATTTCCACCCTATCTTAGGCTCGGCCGGCGCCCTATTTTTTTCGAATATAAGTTAGCCAATGACTTATGTGTTTTACTCTGTAGCACAAATGTAAACAACAAGAATCCAAATTGGCATTGTAGAGTCGGCAACCATATCATCATTTGATGATTTCTTCTTCCACAATCCCTTATATGCCATGTGGTTGCATACCCTTTTTGCATGAGGCTTTAGATCTTTGAAAAAATGAAGAAAGTTTCCATATTGGTAATCTTCGTTTCGTTCTTTCTCATCTTCAACCTCCACAGCACGCGTGCTGTGGATTTTGAGGTTCGGAAAGCACTGATCTTATTTCTTGTTAAGCTTTCAAACAGCGCGGATACAGGCACCCGTTGGGGATGGAACTACGCCTCTGATCCCTGCTTGAATCAATGGCAGAATGTTGTTTGCGACTCTCAAAACATTTCGGTCACAAACCTGTTTCTCAACGGGAAAAACCTCACTGGCACGCTTGATGCTGGGTCTCTGTGTACCAAGCCTCTCGTGGACTCTCTGACCATCCTTGATCTAGATGACAACGATATTGGGGGAGAGATTTCGGCAGAGCTTGCAAACTGTGATCAACTCGCGCGCTTGTCTCTCACCAACAACCAGCTCTCCGGAAGCCTTCCTGAGTCCCTTTCTGACTTAAGCAACCTAATAAGACTCGAAATTTCCAACAACAAGTTCTCTGGAGATGCCCCAATGTTGTCTCGGATTTCCGGTCTGAAAGTTTTACTGGCTCAGAACAACCAGCTGACAGGGCCGATACCAAATTTCGACTTCTCCAACTTGGATGCATTCAACGTTTCCTACAATAACTTCCAAGGACAGATTCCAAACGTCAATGGCTTTGTCCCTGCAAGCAGCTTCATCGGCAATCCTGGGTTATGTGGAGCTCCATTGCCACATAAATGTTCTTCAGCAGATGACAGCTCCGACTCCAAAGGCGTGTCGAAGAATCTAATGATAATGTACGTAGGTTATGGTATACTAGCTTTGATCATTTTCGTGTTAGTAGCTGTACGGATATGCTCCAAGAAGAAAAGTAAAGAAAACAAAGTCGAAGCAGTGAGCAAAGTAGCCTCAGTTGATGAAAGCATGATGAGCAAAAGCGAATACAAAGGAGATTTGAGCAAGTCGCAATATTCAGTCACATTCTCAGCAGATGAAAGTACGACAATAGCTTCTTCGTCGCTTATTGTTCTCACAAGCCCTGTGGTTAATGGGTTAAAATTTGAGGACTTGCTCGAGGCTCCTGCTGAGTTGCTGGGAAGAGGCAAGTATGGTAGCCTTTATAAAGTCATTTTTGAGAATGGGATGGTTCTGGTGGTTAAAAGAATCAAAGATTGGGTGATTTCGAGTAGCGATTTTAAGCTGAGGATGGAGAGATTGTACCAAGCTAAGCATCCCAATGTGTTGCCGGCTCTTGCGTTCTATTTTTCCGAACAAGAGAAGCTTCTGGTGTATGAATATCAGCAGAATGGAAGCCTCTTCAGACTCATTCATGGTAAGTACTTCTCATTTTTCTTCCTTTTACGCTAATTTGGTAGTATAACATGTAGAGTGGCAATTTCTGACTAGGCTCTATGTATATAGAAAACCTGAAACTAGTACAAAATTTATGCAAGTTGACATTTAAGATTAAAATTTCAAGTCAACCCATTTATTAAATGGATGTGTCTCAGATTAGTCTGCTATGATCTATTTATTAAACGAATAAGTCTCATCTTAATTTGCTATGACTCGTTTATTAAATAGATGAATTTTAAGTTAATTTGCTATGACCCCTTTATTGAATAGGTAAGTCGTCACTTGATATGATCCGCTTATTAGACAATGAAGTTTCGAGGCAATTTGTTATAACTCATTTACTAAATGGGTGTGTCTTGAATTAAAATTAAGTTAATTATGATATGTTTATTGAAGGAGTATGTCTCAGATTAATTCGCTATGACCGGTTTATTAGATGATTAGGATCTTGGGTAAGCTCACTATGACCTTTTTACTAAATCGGTGGCTCTTCAGTCAACAAGCTAAGTTTCGGATCAACTTGTCATGACCTGTATATTGACTGGTTTCATCTCGAGTCAATGGTTTATATGGGTTATGATGGGTTCTCTGCTGGTTCATTAATGGGTTGAGTCTGGATTCTTGATATGATTATTAAACCATACAAACCCAATTTTTCCTTTTTTTGATGTAGAAAGTTTCTAACTTGGTAACTCCGCATGATTCAGGAAGGCATAGGGGGCAAGCATTCGACTGGAGCAGCAGGCTCACAGTTGCAGCCACCATTGCAGAAGCCTTAACCTTCATGCATCAAGAGCTCCGATCAGACGCGATTCCCCACGGAAACCTAAAATCTTCCAACATCTTGTTGAACAAGAACATGGAGCCCTGCATAAGCGAATACGGCCTCATGGAAATCAACGACCAAGACACCAACATTTTGCCCAGCAAGGCTTCCAAGGCCGCCTCTGCCTCGTCAAGATCCTTCAAGGGAGACGTTTACGGGTTCGGCGTCATTCTTCTCGAGCTACTCACTGGAAAGCTGGTGCAGCACAACGGGGTTGATCTGACGGTCTGGGTTCACTCTGTGGTCCGGGAGGAATGGACGGCTGAGGTTTTTGATAAGTCGTTGATGTCGGAATATGCGAGTGAGGAGAGGATGGTGAATTTGCTGCAGGTGGCGATAAAGTGCGTGAACCGCTCGCCGGAGGCTAGGCCGACCATGGACCAGGTTGCGATCATGATCAACGGTATCAGAGAGGAGGAAGAGGAAGAGAGATTGACGGCTTATGATCCACAGTCGCCCGTGAGCCTAATTTGATTGGGAAATTATATTACTGGTTTTTCGAAATGATGATTTTTATGTCATCTGTAAGTTCAGAAAATATTTGTATTTTTTAAGCAATAAGATTACATCAATGTCTTAATTAAGATATATATATATATGAGTTTATTGTCCTAATCCCATCCAGCTTCGTTCAAGTGTAAGAAGAAAGCGTCGTTTTCTTATTTGTTTATTGAATTGAATTTGATGAATAGTTTTGATGGAGATAAATGTCCTCATGTTGCGTCCAACATGAGACTTGTAATTTGTTGGGCTTGGGCCTGGTTACCTGCGGGTTGGGGCTGAGTGCTTGTGGGCTACTTAAGTCGGTGGCTCAATGTGCCTAGTTATATATCGGATCGACAAAAATCATCAAGATTTCAGGAGATACTTTTCGTTCACATGCCATTTACGATATATCTCAAGATTTATTGAGAATCATGATCTCAAGATTTTTTGAGAATCATTACATTTTGCATCATCATTTGTTACATACATTGCAATTAGTATAAGCAAGAAATCAAATATGTAATTGAAATGTCACCATTGATAAGGACCCTAATGGTGAGACTTAGATGAAAGATGAATGATTAGATAGTTTGCGTGGCAAATTAAACATAACCAAATGGCAATTATATATGTTAATAAATAACAAAAAAAAAATATTAGGTTTTAAAAATGGACCACGGGATTACAAATGCCTCACTCAACCAATTAGAGCAACATATATGCTAATTAGGGCTGACAATGGGTAGTATCATGTCGTGTTCGTATTGTGTTATGAATTTTATTTTACCCAAATATACCCGATCCATTTAATAATCGTGTCAAGAATGTCTAATCCCGAACTCGACCTGTTAGTAACCCATGTCACATGTATAACCTGTATAACTCATTTAACAAACGGGTCGTACTCGAAACTCAATTAACATATGATTTGTTTAACATGTTTAATATGTTTAACCTATTTAAATTATATGATTTAATAGGTATATATGTAGGTAAATGAGTAAATATGCAGATTAGTAATTGATATGTTTATTAAACGATTAATATATAGGTCATTATACAGGTTAATATGTTAACCTGAAATCTACCCATTTATTAAATGCATTAATATGTCATTATATAGGTTAACAAGTTGAAGCATAACCCACTCCTTTATTAAACGTGTCATAATGGGTTGACTCAAAAATGACCCAAAATTTTAATCGTGCGAGTTGATTCGAATAAATTTTGTCCAGGTTTCGAGTCATATTTAAAAATTGCCACTCTTAATATTGCTAATGCTACAAATACTATTAATTTAATAAACAAATTATTTATTTAACTTTTCATCGACCATTTTTTTCTTTAAAAAAAACATCAATATTTAAGACGTAATTTGGTGCATGTGATTTTAGCCATGACTTGAAATCAATGCTCTCAAGTTCCAATCTCAACGATACATTTCGTGGTACAATTTCCCCCTACTTAATAAATAACAGTGATTAATCTGTTTTTTTAAAACTAAAATATTAATATAAATCTGATTTCTTTTGTCATCTTTGTGATTAAAGTCTCCAACTAAAATGTGAATGTAATCCAAAATCCTCACCTAATTGCCTTCAAATTAAAGATAAAGCTTTCACATTTTCACACTTAATGCCAACCCAATTAGCCCAAACACACGTAATATCTTATACACCTAATTATGCTCAATAATTGTAACTACTTAGCTCAATATTTCCACAACTAATACTAGTATATTAAGAAGAAGAAAAACCTAACTTTTAGTTATCTTTGTTCTTCAACTTGTTAAATTGATTTTTTAAAGAAATTTTAAGCTCATAATTTACATCTTTATGATGAAAAGTTACAATAATAATAATTATTATTATTTTCTGAAAATACCTCATAATATTAAAGATGAATAGAAATGTTTACATCATAGACAAAAATACTGAAAAACTAAGAGGGTTGAAGACCCTCTCATCTTAAACTGCATTAAGAACGCTTATTATTCACATTTTATATTTATTTCCCTTTAAAATTGGCACAAAGCTCGTGTCTTTAATAGAAATCAAATTCTCAATATGTTATGTATAATGTATCGATATTATTATACATATCATTGAAATATTATTTTGGTAAATTTTATGTAGAAATCTGATATTATTAAATTGGTAAATTAGGTTGAGTATTAGATTGGTTTGGTTGTCACATTTCTAATACTACCAAAATCCTAATTTTCAATTTGTTTACAAAACTTAACCACTTGGGTGTGCCCTAAAGAACTCAATAACCTGGTTCGTTATCCTACACCCTCATCCACCGGAATACGGACAAGGCTTTTGAAATCACAGCCCAGGCCCACCTCGCAGCCCATGTTTAAGGGGCAACACTTTGTCGTTTCTTGTTGACCAGACCTCCACGGGCTTGCCCATCGCGCGTGAAGTTAAATTTCATTTCCTCTTTTTGGCACTTAAGGAGCTTTCGCCACTGTCATGTCAAACTTCTGGCCTCTCTGGTACTGGCAAGAACTTAGAGAGGGAAAGCGACGCTTTCGGAGAGAGTAAGATAAAAAGAAAAAGAAAAACTCAGCTTCACTTTCCTCTTTTTTTCTTTTCGCTTTTCCTTATTAAGCAGCTCAAAAAGCTCGAGTCCTTAGGTTTTCTCGGGTGCAAAAACACCAGGAGAAATCGTCAAGCTCCAGAGCTGTTGTAAATACGTCAATGGCGGAGGTGGTGGAGTATCCATAATCAAGCAAGGTATGCTTCGTTTCTTGCTGCATATACTTTGTTTTCAGCTTCTATCCCATAGTCGGTCAATTTCGTATGAAAATTGAAATCAAACCGGCCATAGAAGTTGAGTAATAATTGGAATTATAGCACTATTTGGGCCTAGTTGCTGCTGCTGCTGCTGTTTGCAAAAGTCAGTTGCTACTGCTTTGTGCAAAAGTCTGAAAACTTTGGTGATTATGGAAGAAAACCTGCTTGATTTTAGCTTTGCTAGCCTGAAAAATGAACTGGGTTTTTGTGCTTGATATATCTGGTAGTGATATATGATCTCTCACATGTCAGAGGGAAAAGATCTTAGATGGTTTTCAGGGCACACTCATTTGAAGATGTCATGGGTTCAGCATCAAATCCAAGTTAAAGATGGTTATTTAAGCTACCCTCCTCCCTTTTCCCTTCCCTATTCGCCTTCGTATGGTGGTACTTTTCGCAGAGAATCGAATCCCTCATCCTCGACATCAACATCGTCTGGGACAAGAATAAGTCCTGCTGTTCTTTTTATTATAGTTATTCTGGCTGTGCTGTTTTTCATCTCTGGTTTACTTCACCTGCTGGTTAGATTTCTCACAAAGCAGCCCTCTTCCTCAGCTTCCTCTCAGTCTAATAGGTACCCAGAAATTTCTACTGCTGATGCTCTTCAGAGACAGCTGCAGCAACTCTTCCACCTTCACGATTCGGGTCTAGATCAAGCTTTCATTGATGCTCTTCCTGTTTTTCAGTATAGGGACATAATGGGTTTGAAAGAGCCGTTTGATTGCTCTGTTTGTCTTTGTGAATTTTCTGAGAAGGATAGGCTCAGATTGCTTCCTACGTGTAGCCATGCTTTCCATATCAACTGTATAGATACTTGGCTACTTTCAAACTCAACATGCCCTCTTTGTAGGGGTACCCTCTTCAATCCCGATTATTCGGTTGAACACCCAATTTTCGATTATGATGACTATAGAGAAGAAGAAGGGCGTCCTGGTAATGGAGAAAATGGGTTTGCTCTTAGGCAAAAAACCGTGGACATTGAGGAAATTGTTGTTGAAAATGGGATCTTGCCTGTGCGGCTGGGAAAATTTAGAAAGGTAGACGGTGGGGTAGGAGAGGAGACTACAGGAGGAGAGACTAGTAGCAGTAATTTGGATGCAAGAAGATGTTTTTCAATGGGTTCATATCAGTATGTGCTTGCTGATTCAGAACTTAAAGTTACCTTTTCGAAGGATCAACAGGACAGTGATATAACAAGAGGGATAGAACACAATGGTAATCCTTCAATTGATAGTGATATAGAGGGAAAGAAGATCAGCAGTGTTGCTAAGGGTGAAAGCTATTCGGTTTCCAAGATCTGGCTCTGGTCAAAGAAGGGAAAGTTTTCAAGTTCTATAGATACACATATGGGTATGCCTTCCTCTCTTAATAGAGACTTGCCATGGATGGGAAGAACGCAAGCAGAATGAATGAAAGGTACATTCTATATTGCTTGTTTCCGTGGTTACCTAATTTAGTCCAATGATCAAAGCTTGTTACAATACCTAGTCTAGTCGTACGTTTCCAAATTTTTTTGTAATGCTAATTCAGTCCGTACTTGTGATGATTGATTGTGTACCAGATCTTGTCCTCTGAAACCGGGATATTATGTCTTGTGAAGAAGGCGTTTTCTAATATTAAGGAATGAAACTATTGGGTTTCTCTAGTTGAATTACCTGGGCTGAGATACGGGCTATACCATTCTTGTTCGTTTTCTAATATTAAGGAATGAAACTATTGGGTTTCTCTTGTTGAATTACCTGAGCTGAGATACGGGCTATACCATTCTTGTTGTTGGGAAAAAATTATGTACACATCGTTGGTGAAAGTTATCTTGGCCGGAGGAATCCAAAGCTATAGAGGGAAATGGTTCGAACTTGTTTGTAGCTATACCGTGAGATTTAACATTTCGTTGGGGTAGGTCATATTTTCTTTATCAACAGCGTAGGGGCTATTTGAACTTGGAATCTCTTTCAACATGGGTACAGGTCAATCTAGATTAGTTTGAAGCAAAGATTCTCTTCTTGCAGGTTTTGACCTTTATCTTAAAAGGTAGGGATTGACATTTTCGTGTTTGTTTGATTTGCATTTGCATTTTACATGTTCGTGATTCATGATCAATCACAAGGGGTCAAGCCAAGTGCATTTACTTTTCTTGGCTTTTGATGATTGCACTGGATTGGTGTTGAGAATAATAATGTGGTTACTGGTGATCTGATATTTGGGGTGGGCACTGGGCAGTTGGATTGGTGGTGGGGATCCATGAAAGTTGTGTCACACAGAATCTTTTCCTTCTTGTGAAATGAGACTTTTTATTCAAGGCGGTAGTGGGGTCACTCTTTTGCCATTCCCATGTGGTCATGTTGAAATCAATTCCCTCATGATTTTCAAAATTCCGCCGCAAAAAATTTAAATGGGATGGATCAAAATGTTATGTTTTGAAAAATTTAAAGGGTAATTGTAAAATTTGAAAAGTCATGTATAAATCTAAGATGTAAGTCTACATATTAACAAAATGTGATTTGCCCTTATTTGATATATACCTATATGTAATTTGATTCTCTTTCTATTAATTTATTTTTATTGAAAAATTATTCAAACAATTAAAAACAGCAGTCTTTTTAATTTGATTCTCTTTACCCAATTCCCCCATATGTCCCTTGTTATTTGGTCTCTTTGGCATTTTGGGTCATTTATTATATTATACATATAATAATACTACATATGTATATATATATATATTATATTTAGTTACAATTGAATTTTTTTCAATGAAATAAAAAATAAACTAGGTATTGTCTGGGATTTAATAATAGGCTATAAAAAGTTTTTGGGAGGAGGTAAGACGGTAGTGGAATATCGTACAACGTAGGATTTAATTCTTGGATTTTGGGCACAAAATTCAAGAATTAAATATTAAATCATACATAATTAACTAAATTATTTAGTATCAGATGATAAAGAATTTTTATATTTAAAAGTATTTTTGAAGAATTGTTGTTTTTAATCATCTTGTTTTAAGTTGGATTAGATGCTCATATTACTCTTAAAATGAACAAGTGAAAACAACATTATAAACGTGAGTAATATTTTCATGATCCTCAATGTAATCTTAAAATAAAAAATAAAAAGTTCAAATTCGAAGTTTAAAAGTATTTTTGAAAAAAAAAAAATAATCAATTTTATTGTTTTACTAATTATTATTATAATGGTTAGGGATTAGAAAATTTTAAAAAATATGATTAATGAATTTTGGATAAACATTGGTGTTATTAAGGCTTCTTTTTTTTTTTGGTAAAAGCTCGAGATACATTTGTGATTTGAACCCTCGTGCTATTGAAACAAAGGGCTACAACACATTCGCAAGGTGACTAACATTACAGGTTAATGAAGTTTTTCTTTTTCTTTTCTTTTTTAGGAGTGGAATTTCAAATTCGATTCACTTGAGCACTTCTCTTTTTGAAATGTGTTGCACGCCTCGTTTTTTTGGGAGGAATCTTTCCGTCTTGTGTCGGTAGCATGGTAAGTTCTTCGAAGCACAAGAAGATGCAAGATAGCCATACTTGGGAAGTTGGATTGACATAAATTATCATTGTAAACGTCAGAAATCTTGAATTGATCTCCTTGGGTGAGGATCGAAACTAGCTCACTCAATACAATCACGGTCGGTTTGCCTTGGTCACTCAACCTCATCATCCGTTGGTTCCTTGTAAAAGGAAAATTCGTCCGCTCTAAGCCAATCACTAGTACACACTAATGTCTCTACCATTTTAGGATGCAAAGAACTTCTAAAAGGATCCACAATCCTCTTACCTAGGCTAAAAGCATTTTCACTAACAACCGTAGAACTTGGAATTGCAAAGATATCCTTGGCAACTTGTGAAAGAATAGGATATCTTGTTTGGTTCCCTTTCCACCAATTCAAGAGATTGAATTGTTTGCTCAAGGGGCTCTCAAAAGGATCCGTCAAGTATTTATCCACTTCATTGGATATCTCAACGGATTGCTCATCCTTCCTCTTTTGCACAAGTTGTTGCATTAGTTGAAATGTGACATCAACATCATCACCAATTTGTGCAACCTCATCATCAATCTCATCCTCATCAATTTGGCTCACACCCCCTCCAATCCCTTTATACTCATTATACAATTCATTCAAACACTTTACAACCTCCTTCACAATCTCATCTTGCTTTCTAGAATCTGCCCCAAGATTGCCAAGGCTTATTTGGAGCATTTGAAGCTTCATCCTTGGGTCTAGCATATTGCCCAAAACTACAAGCTTATTCACAACATCAAAGCTGCCCCAATATTTGTCAAATTTCAACTTCATTAAAGATGCTACCCGTTGCATAGTAGGATTCCTAAGATCCTTCATTTTAGCTTCTATTTGAACTTGTAAAGCAACAAATTCTAAGAAAATTATTGGGGATGTACAAGTTTTGGTTGCACTAAGTTTCAATGTAGCATCATAATTTTTTTTGAGAAAATGCACAAAAGCTAATGCCTTCTCCCAATCATCATCTTTTGGAGGTCTCACTCTCTTAACCATCACTTTCTTAACTTTTTCTTCCTCTAGAAAGTAAGCTTGAAACACCTCACAAGAATATGCCATCTTGTCAAAGACTTGCCTAGATTTGAATGCACCTTCAAGCATTTTATAGGTTGCATTCCACCTTGTAGGCATATCCATTGGCACATTTGCCATCTTGTCCATCCTACATGCAATGGCAAACTCTCTAAACTTATCCAACCTCATCGGAGAAGAGTGAATAAACTTCACACAATTTCTTATACCCTCAATTGAGCCACTAAGCTCTTTCAACCCATCCTTAACAATTAAATTAAGAATGTGACAAGCACACCTCAAGTGCAAGTACTTCCCATCCAACATTAAGGTGTTCATTGACTTTAGGCTTTGTGCCATGTACTCAACCGCCCCATCATTAGCGGAAGCATTATCAACGGTAATTGTGAACACTTTATGTATGCCCCAATCCGTCAAACATGCATCTAGGGTTTTTCCTATGTCAATGCCCTTATGACTAGTGATCTTTGTGAAGCTAATTATTCTTTTGAGCAAGTTCCAATCACTATCCATGAAGTGGATCGTCACAACCATGTAATTTATGTTTTGGATCGATGTCCAAGTATCGGTTGTGATACTAACTCTTTGCTCACCAATCACACTTATTATCTTTGCCTTTTCAACCATGAATAACTCCCACACCCCTCGACAACCTTATTCCTACTTGGTACCTTGAAACGAGGTTGCACCTCGTTCATCATTTCCTTAAAACCCGAGCCCTCAACGACTCTAAAAGGTTACTCATCCTTAATGATGAACTTCACAACCTTTAACTCACATTTTTTTTATTATTGAATGTGTGAGGAATCAATCCACTACCCATTGTATCTGTTGTCAAAGAAGGTTGATTTGCATCACCTTGTTGTTGATAGAGAGGAGAGAGCTTGCATCTCCTCTCTATGTGATTTTTTAAACCCGTTGTCCCATTTTTTCTAGGGTCCGTCGGCATCTCCAATTTGCAATAATTGCAAACCCCTATAACCTTCTCTACCCCACTACCATCCTTCTTTATATTGTTTTGTGCAATGTAACCACACAATCGATTTTGGGGCTTTCCTCTTATCTCCCACCACAAGCCCCTCGCGTGTGGTATTTTGTGTTTGAGTTGGAGATTGTGTTTCGGGTGTATCAGTTTGTGTTTGGGGATTAGAGGCATTAGGTGTGTTAAAGTGGCTAGACTCCATCTATAACACAACACAACACAAAAACAACAACATAAATGAAAGGGTTGATAATACTCTTCTTCTAGACTAATTAGCCGTCCCATAAATGAGAGGGGTTCAAGTTGATTATATCATTAATTCATTATCATCAATCTATTCCACACACTAACATTAAGGACGCCAAAACCAAATACAAAAATACAGAACTTACCTGTGCAAAACCAAATGCTCCAAGCTATCAAAACAGAAATCTCCAAATCATTAATTCACTTCAGCAACAATCCCTGCAAAAATCAAATTTGACATTAGAAATTCCCAATTAAAACCTAAATTTCAAAACCCTAACTTTGAAACAATCAATTTCAGAAATTAGGAACACAATAATTTACCTCTAAATCAACCAAGACAGACTTGAGAGAGGCTGAGAGCGGCTGTTGAACTTGACAGTGGTGGCCGGCTAGTTTGAGTTAAGCTTGAGACACACACAGAGAGAGAGAGAGAGAGAGAGAGAGAGAGAGAGAGAGAGAGAGAGAGAGAGAGAGAGAGAGAGAGAGAAAAAGCTTGAGTTGAGTGAGCGTGGTGGAGGTTGAGTTGAGAGAGAAGAGACATAACTTAGATTGATAGAGAGAGAGAGAGAGGAGGAGATGAGTTCGATTTGGGTCTGTGAGAGAGAAGCCGATTTTGAGAGTTGAGAGAGAGAGAGACAAATGAGAATCAGAGAGTTGAGATGAGAGAGTGAGATCGCATAAAGAGAGAAGTGAGGCTTAGGTTTGCGGTAACCGCAAGTTGAAAATTAAATACCGCAACAGCAAATGCGGTTCGGTTTACCGCAATTGCGGTTTTTGCGGTTTTTCGGTATGAAATGCCACCCCTAGTTAATTTGTACCAAAAAATCTATCGAAATCATAACCTTATCGGGAAAAAAAAACCGACCGAAGAAAAAATCGGACCGAAAAAAAAAGTAAAATTGAACTGAACCATACGGAAATCCATTCGATTTTTGCTTTCCGAGGTCCCCAATCGGACTGAACTGGAAGCCCTTATTTTGATTCAAAACAATTCCATTTTGCACCACTTTTTCAATTCCGTTTCGGTATATCGAAGTCTTAAGGTCAAGGCTTCTTCTTTCCTCTCGGACTCATCTCATTCTAATTGTCTATCCCTTGCCTCTCCTGTCTCTCAGACTGTCTCTCACCGTCGCCTCACCTTCTCTTTTTTTTTTTTTATCAAGTCCTCACCTTCTCCTTAGACTCGCCTTGCCTCACCTTACTGCACATTCATTTCAATTCGATTTGAAATTAAGAGTTTCTTTGTGTGTAGAATTCATGGGGTGAAAGTTAGTGTTTCATTTTAAGGGAGAAGGTGGATCAAGTCTTGGGGAGGATGGTTAAGGTTTCATTTTGGGGAACGGTTCTTCTTCAACAGCTTCTTCTTTGGCGATGCCTCCATCGCGAGTCTCTCTTGATCCAATCGAATGCTTCATGAATCGTGAGTTCATCCTGCTCAATCCCATTCAATCACTCTGTCTCTACCTCAATCGCACGCCATAGCCGACACCGTCAACCTCCACTCTGTCTCCCTCCTTTGGCCACCTCATCTCTCTCCCGGTACACCAAATGGCACCATCACCATAGGGTCGACCTCAAGCTCTATGGGACCGAACCCAAATGCATTGTGATCTTTCTGATCTAACTCACTCACTTCACATTCAGGTCTTCACAATCTCTCCTTCTATTTGTAATTATGTACTTAATTTTCACGGTGTAGCTAAGAAAGTGCAGAAAAGCAAGACAAATTATAGTGTACAATCCCTAGTTTTTTTTTTACCTTGTCGTTTGGATCTGGAAAAATCTATAGCTTTTTTTTGAATTTGTACAATTCTCCATCGCTCAAACTTGGGAAAATCGATCTGAACCAATACCAATCGGTTCGTTCGATTTTTGGTTCAAATCGATATGAGCGTATGAAACCGAATAGTAGTATCGAAATCAATTTTCCAATCGGTTTGATTTGATTTTGATAAAATAACCGAATTAAAAAACTAATTAACACCCCTGAACTCTCACGTAAGAAATCTCACGTTATGTCTAAAATTCACTAAACAATAAAAGATAAATAAGGAACTAACAAAATAACCGAGCAAATGAAACCGATTTCATAATTTTCATTAGGGAGCATCTTTTAATTATAAAGAACCCAATAAAAAGTAAAAAAATCCACATCTATACCCCGAGTCAACCGACAGTCAAGGTCCATGAAAAAGTACATAGTCAACCAGCCGCCACGCTATTTAAATCTCCCGTCGTCAACTCCCCCGCAAAACTCCGTGTCAGCGCACTGGGCACATAAGCACTGACGGCGCGCCCAACCGCCATGCATTCTCATTTCCTCTGTTTTCTTTCAACTTTTCAAGCACACAGAGTCTCTCTATCTCTGCCTATCTCGTCACCACGTGAGTCTCGCGTGAAGGAGGGCGCGTCCTTCCCCCAGTCCATGGAGGACTTGGCGGAGGCCGGAATCGAAGCGTATCGACACGAGAAATCCATGTACAAGTAATCTTCGTCCAAATTACCGTTCTTCTCAGGGCCTTCATCGAAGTTGAGGGCGTAACTCATGGCGTCGTAATTCAATTTCGGTGATCGCTTGCCGCCCCCGCGTTTGTTGAATCGGCGGACGAAAGTCTTCCATTTGGGACCCGCGACAAGTTTACAGATCCTCTTCCATCCTCGACTCCACCATGGCCCTTCGTAGTCGTGCCGGATGCGCTCCCATGACCCGTCAGGAGAAGCCGGGTAGGACCCAAGACAGGGGATACACGAACAGTAGCTCCTTCTCCTCCTGGCGAGTATCAAGTCGTCTGAGTCATCAGAGTCGGCAGAGTCCGTGTTTGATTGTGGAACGGCTTTGTAGATGATCTTCGACGCCATTTATATTTAAAAATAAAATTAGGGCTTTTAATTTTAAACCTAAATTGGGCAGAGAAAGAGAAAGATTTAAGGATTAAGGAAAAAAAAAATCCTTAGATCTTTCTCTTTCTGCAAGCCCAAGCTTTCTGAATCGGTTGTTCTGCGATTTCTGTAAAATGAGCAACCGGAGCGGATGGGCTTATGAGGCAGAGTCCCAGACAGGTGTGAGTGTATCATAACGGAAATCTCGCTGGACGAGAAATGCCGATATAACCGGAATCCAGGTGTCGATGATACGGCGGGGGATATTTTGACAACCAGCTCACATTTGGATTCCATCTTATTTTCAATTTATTATGCCTAGCTTTTTGCAACAGAAATATAACGGCATTGAATGAAATTTTACGCTTTTAGTGGGGTAAATTTGGTAATAAATAAAGTCATGTTTTGGATGTACAGTCACGATTGTAAGATGAAATGTAAACATAACGTCGTGTTTTTTTATATTTAATAAATAAGTTAGTCAATATAAAATTTGGTGAATTGCCATTATAAGTTATTTTATTTATTTATGTGAAAATAAGAATTAAAGACATGATTAAGCCTAGACCACAACTAGTGTGAAGAAGATCAAACACCCCGCCTGTTTGGACTCATTTGAAAAAGATCTGGCCCAACATTTTTTAATGGAAGCTCCATACCAATCTTTTGTTAACGAATAGGAAAAAAATATGTTGAAATCTTATAGCAAGGATCTTTATATTATGCACAATTGTTTTGATTCTCCAAATTGGGGTAGATAATTGGGGCAATTCTTGAACCCGATTTTTATATGGGCGAAACTTATATACTAGATGTAGAAGAAACTCAATGGTACGAGTGAATTTTATTAACGAGATATTTAGATGTTAGACGGCGTATTATCATATCACATTCAAGATAATTGATATCAAAATCTTGATTATCATTGACTCTTTAAACTCAACTTTTTCTACTTGAAGCTTGATAATGAGAGATTTGATATGAGTTTCATCACAAATTGGAGTAGATAAAGACTCGAAAGGCTTGCTACTTGATGAAGAATCATTCTTTTTGACATAATAAGAAAACAAACTATTTAATTTTGATTTCTTGCGATTTCAATTGTGATCCGTCATTATGAAAGAAAATATATTGATGATGATTAAAAATTCATATAAGTATACATATAAGCAAAATTTATCAACACAAATTATTATAAGAATTTCCACAATGGGAAAAACTAAGAACAAGAAGACTATGAGCTCATATGCTAATCAATTAATCAAGGAAACCAATCAAATAAATTTTGCTATTGCAATAAAATACAATTTTTTTTAAAAAAAAAACTTTACCCAACTAATCAAACTTCAATTAAAATTATCAAAACTCAAAAGAAATATCTAATCCTCGAATTTCCAAAACCAATACCTATATTCAAGTTCTATTTAAAACTAAGATTAGAGAGTAAGATCTTATACTTTGAAGATTTGAGAATGGAGAAACTCAATAAAGTTTTGAAGAGAAAAAAAAAAACGAGCTAAAGAAGAAAAAGAAAATGGTTGTTGTCAATTTTACGGAAATATCAATGGATATTTAGATATCGATATCAATATTGTTTAAGCTTAACAAAAATATTGGATATTAGTTCAAAAGTTGAAATTTTTTAATGAAACTTTGGGGAAAGACTTAAGAACTCAATAATGGTTATATAATACGAATAAAAATTATAAAATGAGTTTGATATAATAAATATATGACATATAATATGAAACAATATAGTCTGATGATGACTAATAGTCTAATAATATAATACCTTAAACATAAACATAAATTAAAAACATAATTTTATTGATAATTTTACATCGAGAATACTTTACTCGTTAAATTTCACTAAAATAAATAAATTTCACATTGTATACAATGTAAACTTTTTGCTTTCCCAAGTCTGGATATTATAGCTTGTCCTTAAATTTCAAAATAAGAATTTTTTAAATTATCAAATTATCCTTCTAAACTAATCGTCGAATCCCAATAAAGATTTCTTAGTTGGAATACATAACTAATTTGGAATTTAGATTCCAAATTTTTCATGTAATTCGAGAAGTTAGTATAAGGTTTTATGAAAAAACGAGATTCAAAACGGGAAGACCGATTTTTGTAGAAAATTAATAAATAAAGTAGATCGGGATAAAATAAAAAATAATATCATTATTTAATTTAATTAAAAAAATTTAATCATATTTTATTATAATTATTTTTCCAAAATATCTAACATAACAATGATAGACGATTCCCACAATCCCACTTCACATAAAATAAATGCGTTTCGTTGAATTGAGTCAAGAAACCTTCCACTTCACACTCTCTCTCTCTTCCCACATGTTCCGATGTTGCATCCCATTTTGACAATATATTGATTGATATTTCGACGAAATTGCCGATATTTCAAACCATGAGTGGGGGTTGATAAGTTGATTTCTTTCTTTTACCAATGCGAGTGTGAGTTTTAAAATTTAATGAGCTAATTAAATTGGGCCGTGCTGCCTCAATATTCCTTTGAGGACCTTGCATAATTAGTGGGAAGGACCTTGCTATAACTCTCTCAGTCCAAACCAAGCATCCGTCCTCGGGAGATGAGCTGTTGACGTTGTCAATCAGAATCATGAAGTCTCCCTCATTTTTTATAACTTGAATACCTTTGTTATTCCTCTTTAAGAGCCCATTCAGGATAGCTATTCCCCCAGCAACGAAAATATCAGTATTATCCGTTTGTTTGGTATCAGCACAAATCGAAAGTCCTTATACTAGTCGTTGTGTTGCGCCCTTCAATATTTTACCAAATTATTCATGTGGCCATCTCGGTTTTCCTTAATTAGTCCATTCGTAAAATATTTGTCCTAGATCATTTTACTAAAATTATCCTTAGGTTTCCATGTTTTCTTTTTCCATTTACTTGTCAAAGTAAGTAGGTTGACCGACTTACATTGAGTCAGTCATTCACTATAAATTTTTTCTGTTCTTGCTTGAACCCCAAGCACGATTATTTATTTATTGGTTTATTTTTGCTTGATCATGAAGCACATTGTTGACTTGCGGGTGCTCCTCTCCATTCCCTTTTCCTTCCTCCTATTATATAACCACTTTTTCCCTTCCAAATAATATCAGTTAATAAAAAAAAAATTACAATTTTGACTCTTAATAAATATTTAATACATATATAAATTCGCAGTCAATATTTATAGTTAGAATAAGTCGAATCAAACTTGGCCTACCGAGGATTAAACAAGTAGTCAAAATTTAGCCTTACACTTCTTTGCTTTCATTAGTCATTTACATAATCATTCATGAAATTTTCAAGGCAGCGGCAAAAAAATTTAGATCAACATATAAATATATACGGAACCAGGGACGGTTCCTGAATTCAATTTTCAAGTGAGCTAAACTTACCTATTAAGTGTAAAAAAATCGACCGTATAAATAAATTTCATTAATAAATATAAAAGATACGCCAAGTTAAGGGGACACATAATAAGTTTTATCTCGCAAATACAAAATATACATAAATAAAAGTTTGATAGAAAGACAAAAAATAAATTATAACAAAGCCTCTAATTAAACATACTTTGCAAATACAAATGATCATTTTTTAATTTTAAATTGTACCATTCAAGCCTTAATAAAATCAAAATTTATTATCTCTCCATACCGATAATATAAATAAAGTCTTTTTCAATGTGAGAGTCATACAATCACCAAGGAATGCATCACCTATTTTTTATTTCAAACTCAAAAATTGTGATTTGTGAGACTTAAAAAAAGTCGAAGAAAAGAAAGAAAAAAGGCTGAAATGGTGTACCCTCATTTCTTTGATGCTTTTTATGTTTTTCTAATGGATGAAAATATCCGCAATATCCATAAATTTTTTGTCAATATATCCATATTTTGGGGGCTCGACATAAAAATAGGAGAGATAATTATCCGTGATATTTTCATGAATATATCAGTATTTAAGGGTCTTGACATAAAAACAGGAGGGGAGAAAGATTTCCTCTCAATTTTCATGATATATGTATCAGTCTTGTATAAATATTATTTAATGCTTAAATTTTTTCTAAAAGTTCATTCAAATTTTTTAAGTTCTAGAATAAATCTCCAACTTTCTTTTGTTGCGCGTGAACGATATTGATATCGATATAAAAATCAATATTTCTATAAATGTAAGTGTTAATATTTCATGACAAAATGATATTTTCATCCTTGGTCATATTCAGGTGTGTGCGTGTTTGAGTCTTTTAAATTATCTGATTTTTAAATCAAAGTGTATTAAATTAAGTTGAACTAGTTAAATTAGGATGTGCTACTTACAATTTTCAAGAACTTAAAATATGTCGGAAGGGCTATAGCCCTCCCAGTCCATACTAAGCATTCGTCCATGTACGGAACTAACTGCTTGTTTAGACTCACTTCACGAAATAATTACAATCTAACCATTCATTTTATACTTAGCTCATCTTTCAAAGATCATCACTGCAAATATTTATTCAAATCGAAAATCCTTTAGTCACTCAATTATTAGTAAGAACGTTTATTGTATAATCTGACGTATATTGTTCGTTTTATTGTGTTATATAGCCAAACAATTACCAAATTAAATGAATTTTTATAGAGATGATTTTTTAATAACGAACTGCAAAATAAATAAATGGTTAGATTGTAATCTTATTGTAGAGTATGTCTAATCAAATGGTTGATTCCGTATTGTGGAATATCTATCTGGGTTATGTGAGTCACTCAATTATTTACAATATATGTATTTCAAATTCAATGCCCATGAAGTCACATGGCAAAAACGTTTACTACCAACGTGTTTGAGTTAACAATTGCGACAAGTCAAGTGCAACTAAATTCAAAATCCTTTGATCGCGCACATAATTTGAAATTTTTGATAACTTGATATGATTTAGATTATTATTAAATTTTGATGATAATTGATTAATTTTTCGGTCTCAATTTAGCAAATTTATAAACAATTAAATCGAATTTATATTAAAAAAAATCGAATTTATTCTTCTTTATTAAAAAATTAAATTTATTAAACTTGATAAATATTCCAACATATCCTATAAATTTTTAACGATAATCACGCATAAAATGATATATAAGATTCGAAAAATGAATTTGAATTCAATTTTAATCCAATTCGAACCGAAACACAAAACTAGACTACGTCATCGATGACTAGTAGAAAATATTGGTCAAAGCTAGAGAAACCCTAGACGACCAGGCACACACAATGGCGCTTGTTGAATGTGTCTCCATGGGTTTTAAATTTCTTTCATGCTTCCTCACATGGAACAAATTAATTCGCACATAGCTAGCCATACGTGTTTGAATGGGAATTCAAATTTTTTTCCACCATTTTTAGTCAAACCTAACTCACAACATTTTCTCCTATAAATACCAAACCCTACTTCACCAACTTCTCATAACTCAAAATATCATCAAACCGGCCATTTTTAAGCTAGCTAACCACAAAAGCTTTTTGAGTAGTCTTCAAAATAGAGAGAGCCATGGCACTCAAACTCCAGCATTTTCTCGTTGCCCTACTTGTTTTGAGCTTCGTTTTTCTATTTTCCATTACTACTGAAGCTCGTGCTCTTCATGCGCACGGGTCTCATGTTCGCGGTCATGATCAGAGTCATCAGATGCACCACCATCACCACCACCGCCACCAGCTCCACCGCAACCCTAGCAAGGCCGGCCCGAGCCAAGTAGGAGTTGGACATTACTTTGCCGATGTTCTTGCCCTTTGGGGTGTCAAGAACTCCGGTCCAAGCCCCGGCGAAGGGCATTGATGGAATGCTTTGTTACACAATTGGTGTGATATTCTTTAGTCATGATAGGGTACAAATGCAGCACAGCTTGTGTTACAGGATGCGTTCATAGAATCATACTCAAAGAAAAATAAGAAATTGTATGAAATTTTTAGTTAGGTAGCAATCATCATGAGGAAAAAGTCTTATATATTACTTGTGTAACAAGAATTATTCTTTAATTTCTTCATCATTCTAATTAATATAAAGCCTTGAATTGCACACATAATTGTAGTATTGGTCTTATTTATATTTCTTTGGTATCCATTTCAAATTTCGATGCCCAATTCACGCTGTAGTCAATTTTCCATTTAAATCGTTTGCATGAATTATAAGTGATGTCTATTATAGATTTATATACCTTGTTATAAGTTATAACACGTCAATTTAGAAAAATTCTGGCAAATAATAGACAAAAGAGTTCGACTATATATAAATGCTAACGGGAATTACGCAAAAGAGAATTGTAATGCAAGCCAACAAAGCAAGGTTTTTGTTTGTGTTTGATACAATCCTACACTAACACCAACACTATCTCTGCAATCCAAGAGATTAATTTCTTGTTTCAGCAGCTCAAACATTAGACTGGCTTTGACTCTTTGGATTGTTTGATACAATCCTACACTAACACTGCCACTATTGATGACGGGTCCAAACATTTGAAGGTTCAAGTTAAAAATACAAAATGTACCCTTAATTCACACTTCAAACTATTAAAGGACTGATTATTTCATTTTTATACTATAAGATCCCGTTAAAACCTTGTTAGGGAAAACTTATTGGGACAAAACTCCTAACAAAGAAAAAAAAAACTTCATGACCAAAACATTACATTTAATCCAAAAACAAAAAATACAAATTATATACTTCTAACTTGTATATAGGTAAAAATGTCCATAATCAAGACTGAGACAAATTTTCATATTCAATATAAGTATTTAGTCTTCAAATAAGAGCTCTATTATTCAAAGAACTTGAATCAACATCAAGCTTACATACTCTTAATATTAATAATTTTGGACTAATTTATCTGCATGCTTTATTAATTAATTTATTATATATATAATATTAATAATTTTGGACTTATTTTGGGCCCAGAGTTTATGCCCCCCTCCTCGTGGCCGGCCCTCTGCAACCCAGGAGATTAATTTCTTGTTTCAGCAGCTCTAGACAAAGGAAAATACAGTCTAGCTAAGCTATAAAACTTGTACATTTCCTTGACAACACAACTTTGAAAAGGTAATGTTAACATTTCTTTGAGAAAATAAGAAACTTCAGAAAAACGAGGTAAACCCCGAAATCTCATCTTCACATCTGCCATACAACATAGAAGGATGATATTCATGTGTTTCATGGTGAACAATCAATAACTAGAGGAATTATAACCCACATAATTGTAGCGCTGCCGAATGTGGTGGTGATTATAACTAGAATCTCCATAGTCCACAGCCTTTATCACCACAGCTTCACGTCGTCCATCCTGCTCTTGGACTGCCCCAAACACAATCTCATTTGTCTCACTGCCCTTCTCATAGTACGTTTTCGGGGTTGATGAGTAATGCCGGTGATGCTGCTGCTGCTGCTGTTGTTGTTGTTGTTGTTGTTGTTGTTGCGAATGCTGCCTTTGCATCTGATGTTGTTGCATTTGCTGCATCTGCATCAGGTGTTGTCGCTGGTGCTGCATTTGCATCACATGTTGCTGCTGTTGGCTATATTCGCCGTCCCATGAATTATAGTAGCCTTGGCTTTGCTTCAAATGGTGCCCTGGCTTCTCCATGTCCTTGGTAATGAAAGGGTAGGTTTTCTTCGGAGTAGGGCTTCTGGTGTCTATTGATGGAGGCTCATCTTCGTGTGGAATCACAAAGCTCTCTTGCATAGGCCATGTGTTTGAATGTTTGTGAGTTTGATGATACTGCTGCTGAATTTGATAATGAAGAGGCTTTCTTCTGGTAAAGATTCCCCCGAGGATTTCAGCCACGGACGAGCCAGTGTTGACAAACATCTTCCCTAGTGAACCAAAGAAGCCATCATCTAACTTTTCTGGTTCATCTTCACTTGGGATTAAAGGAGGCCTGACAGATGGAGGCCTCTGATACGGTGCAATTGGTGCAGCAGCCCTATTTATAGAAGTCCTTGGATCCTGCAGACTTACATCTTCCGAAGAAAACATTGCTTGCACCCTTCGCTGCAGCAATGCCAGCATGTATCCGAAGAATGCAGCTGCAACCAGCATTGCTATTCCTGCAATGACGGGGAAAAGAATTTGATAGCTCTGCATTACATAAAGCAAATGAACATTTAGTAGCCTGTTTAGTTATACCTAAATTGAAACTTCCGTCATTGTGGTCAGTACAGTCATCATAGAGGAGCTGGATCTCCCGAATCGCCTGGTTTCCTCGGTCTACGACCAAAAGAGAGCAGCTGCTACTGATGTAAACCACATCAAAGTCACTAGAAAACTTTGCATCTTCACTTGGACCATCAACATGACCGCCTCCTTTTGCCCATTTTCCACCAGCAATAGTCGTAACCCCTACGGAAAGATTAAATTTTGTTCAAATTGCTCTAAAAGCATATTATTGAAGAAATTGGTCATCCTTAGCCACTATGGGGCCTTAAAAATCCAGAGACTTACCACCATCACTTATCTTCCGGATAGCCATATTCACCGTGTCTGCAATATAAATGTTTCCTCTGTCATCCATAGTCAGCCCTTTCGGGTGGTTCATTCTTGCTTCCCTTAGCCTCCCGTCTACATGCCCAGAGTACCCTTCAGCTGATCCAGCAATCAACTTGGGCCGGCTATCTGCATATCAGCATTTCATTTAAGCATTTAACATACGAAAGAATGACACAACTTAAGTAGGAAAAGTAAAAAGAGTTTTCTTCTATGCAACAAAATTAAGCAAGAAGTTTCGAGGTTTGTTTGCATACAGAATCAATGTAAAATCAAAGAAATCTCGAGTTATCTTTTCCTTTCCTATATTTTAGTGATTGATCATCCAAACAAATGCAAATAAATCTGATTTTTATGAAAGAAAAAGCGGCATTGGGAATCATAAGTTGCTACAGGATAAATAATTTATCTCGAAGAAGCTTTAAAGGCATTGCATCAAGAACAAGCAATCCAAGATTCCCGTGTTAAATTAAACAAAGTCTTTATTTTTAGGTTAGCAAAATAAAGAAGTAAAAATGAAGTTTAACCGGCCATCCTGGTCACAAACTAAAAGAAAAAGCTAGTAAATCTCCAAAAAGATAGCACTTGATTAGGCGAAAGTAGAGTCTTCCACTAAACAAAAGCAAATAAAAGCAGCAACATTAATTGTTAATGTATGATTTTGGAATCTGGCAAGAGTTTAAGAAAAGAAAAGAATCCGAAAACAATGTTAGTACAATGCTACTGTCTTGCACATCAACCCGACAATAAGTATCTAACTAGGGTGGACTAGAATTCGGGGATTGAAATGTAGGTCCTCCCCCTTTCGAAATGACCTTCACCTAGGAGCTAATCTTCAATTTGATCGGAAAATAAAATTGGGGGCTTGAATACACAATAGGAAACCCAAACAAGAGCGGTAATTTATTAACATGGCAAAAGAAACTTACATCGAGACAATGGAGTTGAGATCTTGTAAATGTTACTGTTTTCCGAATCCAACACCAGAAGCTCTCCATTTGGGGATACTTCAACTGTGTGTGGTTCAATTCCAAGCTTACTTCCATCAAACACCGTGTCCACGGCATATCCACCCTCAAATTTCATCATTGAACGGCCAGAAACAGCTGAAAAGTCTAAACCCATGAGCCACACCATTGCAAATACATCTCAAATCACCACATTACCAACATCAAAATAAGAAAAAAATAAAATTGGAAAAACCCATGAACCACATCATTGCAAAGAACACTCTCACATTACCACATTTTTATTACCAACAACAAAACGGCAAAGATTGGGAAAATGTGAGTTGAGAATTTCACCTGAGCCTGTTTTGGGGGTGGATTTCAGTGACCAGAGCCATTTCACAAGAGCAGAAACCACATTGGAGACAACCCCAGTAACAATTTCTGCATAAATTTACGAAATTACATAACTACAAATTGAATCAAATGACAAATTTGAAGAAGTGTAATAAAAATGCGAACTTTAAAAATGGGGGTAGGTATGGTTGTCAATAAAAACTCACTTGCAGGAGGTGATGCCGATGCTGGTGACGGAAAGTCCCCAGAGAGCAGCAGAAGAATTAGAGCCAATGCAACCCCGCTCCTCACCATTGAAGCTGATGAGAGTTGAACATGAAAGAAGAGAAAACTCTCACACCTGAAGATTTGGAGGCTCTGAAAACCCACTTAAGTAGGAGACCCCACAGACAATGGTCTGTTATCTTTTTTCTAATTGTTAATCAGAATGAAACCTTTTTCAGATAGAGATAGAGAGAGAAAGGAGGTTTAAAGAGACAAAAAGAGATGGAGAATTTGGAAGTTCTGGTGTGAACAAAATGGAGCTCTGTGTAAGGGAAAAAAAAAAGTGAAGGCAAGAGAGTGGTCTCGCTGCCATTATGCCAACAATAGGGAATCATATCCTCTGTTTTTATCTTTAGTATTAATCTAAGTTGGGTAGTTTTTATTTCTTTTGATATAATGGAATCTAAACCAAGTTCACAAACTAGAATAAAAATAACAATCGAAATAGTTACTGCACGAACTCTAAATTACTTTAATCCAAATAAAAAAGATAATCGAATTCGAATGGTTGTTGTTCATAACAATAGAAAAGTAGCATAGGAATTAGGAAGGGTCAATAGTTTCCTTTCAGCATGAGATGTGGTGTGGTTGTTCATATTCATTCCTATCTAAATTTGGCAAAGCATGATGCTAAGCAAATGCAGGCCTGCAAAATTACAGGGACTCCTAGTTACTCCAATTATTTGTTCATTTGGCTGCTTTGTTTATCCTTTGTCGTATTGTCTCCTTAACCTCAGCTCTCATCAGGTGCTGCTCTTTCTTTACATCCCACTTGTCATATGGAGCCAAGGAAATGGGAGATTTATAAAAATTTAAAATTTTAAGTTAAAATTGATCACTTTACAAAGTTTTAAATTTTAAGCTAAAATCTTAAGATGATATTAAATTCGTATAGAAATTTTGTGGAGCATGCTAATAAACGAAAGTGGTCTCTCAAGGTGGGAATGTTTGTTTTTAATCTCCTTTGAATCTTTGTTTTTTTTCTTTTAATGGTCAACAAAACCATCTTCTTTTTCGTACTTAATTTTTGTTTTTGCTTCTGGCCTTGTGGGAGTCTTTATAGGCACGTTTCGAAACGTTTGCATAACGCTGCCTGTTAACAATCATGACTTAGGTCCATGTGAATTAGCCAAGCCTTCATCACCATTGTTTTTGCAGTTTTGACCTTCCCAAGTCACGAATCTATCTAGCATCTAACGATGAAGATTTCATAACACAAAAGTTGGATTTTATCAACTAACTGGGTTATGAAGCTATAACTCTGCCCATTAGCCCCATAAGAAGCCCAAAATTGGCCCATTATGACCCAAAAGCAAAGCAAACCTCAGAAGCATCAGCACTTTTGGTTGCCTATAAGCTTTAGAAGTTTTTCTTTTTTACACTGAAAGGGCAGTTATAAAATGCCATGATCTATCAATTATCATATACAATATGACTTAAGACTTGAAGAGCCAAAAAAAAAAAGGGAGAGAGAGAGAGAACATTGAGTACAAAGATGTATATTTAAACATGGTAGACCATTCCTACCTCTAGAGTAGAGGCATGAGGAATGCTCAAAGCATAACTTGGAGACCGAAAATTTCTCCTCAAGAAGTCATACCCGAAATTGATCACCAGTTTTTTCATCAAGCTGGATCCTCTCTTTGCCTTCACGTATGAGTGGCCTAATATGAATGCCATTCCTGCCTCCCTTGCTTCCATCAGTTCTTGCAACTCAGCTACTGCCTCCCTATCGATTCGTGGAATTTCTGGAACAACAAACCTCACTCTCTTCTTAGACTTCTCTGCAGGCTTTATCTCCTGCACCTCTGAGGTGCTTGCCATTTCGGAGAAATCTGCACCATCAACAGACATTCTTATGCCATCTGCATTTGATGCTGAAGTCCCAACAACTGTCATTTTCTCATCATCTTCCAATCTTTCCAGGCTGAGATTACATTCTGGCCTCTCTGACCGGATGAATTCAGCAATACTGCAAACAAGATCCCTTTCGAATTCCATGTCATCCTTGTGAACATCACGGTAACCATAGCGTGCTATGCATCTGTAGAGCCTGTACTCTTTTGGACCAACTCTTCCCACTAAGAACCTTTCCTCCGGTCTCACATGTGGGACAGGGACGGATTTGACACAGAGAAACACTACAACCTGGTGGAAAGCCGGGAGGTTGGTGACAAAGTGAGAGAAGATAGCTGGGATCCCAGAAACAAGCTCAGTATGTATAAGGCCAATACCCCGGACACGAACAATCCCTAGATTAGGACCTAAACTGAGGAGCCAGTTGATGGAGACTTTGTTTTGGACATCAAACTCATATTTCTTGAAGGTTCCATAATGCCAAACATACATAACCATCAAGAAGATGAATGAAAGAGCAATGGGGACCCAAGCACCTTCACGAAACTTTATGAGTGATGCTGAGAAGTAGAGTGCCTCCATGGACCCGAAGAATAATAGAAAACAAATAGCTAGGAAGAAGCTTCGGTGCCAGCACAAGACTATGACTAGAGACATAAGGCAGGTAGTTACCAGCATGACAGTTATAACTGCCAAACCTGTATAATAAGGGCTAGTTTCAGCATCAGCCAAAAGTTATAGTAAGACTATGTTTAGGACTTGTAAAGATATTAAGATTTCATACGAACTTTGAAGTGGATGGTACCTGCTGCATTTCCCATGGATTTTGTGTCTCTAAAACCAACTGTAACAGCCAAGCATAGCAACATCAAAGTCCAGTTAATCTCTGGGATGTAAATTTGTCCATGTATTTTAGAAGATGTGTGGATAATTTTGACTCTTGGGAAGCAACCCAAAGCAGAACATTGTTTGATTATTGAGAAAGTTCCAGTTATGATAGCTTGACTACCCACCACTGCAGCAAGTATGGCTATTGCCAAAACAGGCCACCGTATTTTCTCTGAGACAAGAAAAAAACTCCAATTAGCTCAATCAATCTCAAAATTAAGACTACTAAGAAAGTGGGTAGACACCTACCGGGCACTGATTCATAGAATCCAATCCGATAATCACTCTCTATTATATGATGCTTAGAAAGGTATGCAGCTTGTCCCATATATGCTAGAATCAACGATGGGTAAACCACAAAGGTGAAAGCAATCTGAAAGGTATAATGTGACAGATTATTTAGTACAGATGAAAATAAGAAAATCTCCATTTAACCACCATAGCCTACGCAGTTTAAATACCTTGATTGACAACTGTGAAAAGTGTCCAAGATCAGCAAACATAGCTTCGGAGCCTGTACAAATAGAAAATAGCATGAGGGATGGAAAATAAGCCGGTATGAAAAGAAAATTTCACTCTACATGATCTTGTACCTGTCATACACAGCAATATACCACCCAACGACATCCAACCTCCCTTTTGGGTCTTCTTCAAAAATTTATACATGTAGTACGGAGATAGTGCTTGATAAACTTGGGGATTCCAGTGGAAGATGTTGTATACACCAATGGAACTGATACAAAAAAGCCATGTGATCACGACTGGTGCAAACAAGAACCCTACTCGGTGGGTCCCATAATGTTGAAGGGCAAACAGAAATACGAGTATGACGCAAGCAATTGGGACTTCGAAGTCTGCAGAAACAATCTACTATAAGTATGATGAACTACAATAAGCTCATAATCAATATGTTGAGTTCAAGTAAGAAATCATATTTTGTTAGCATAACAGAAATCTCCCTTAAATTTCCAAGCTGGTCGGTTCAAACCAGTGTAGCGGTAACTCTGTTGTAGAAGTTTTAAAATGCACTTTCCCAGAGAAACTAATGTGTTAGATGTAACTGTACATTAAGTAATTAGACATGGGAAACTGGATTAAGGTTTTTTTTTTTTTTTTTTTAATTATTGGGAGTCCATCTGAGATTATCTATGTATCCTATAAATGAATCTTTATATAGTGCCATAATATTAAAATGCAAATGTTAGAATTTAATTACTTTAAAAGATTTTATGTTCCCCATTCACTAAAAAATAATTATTTTTGAAGAAAAAACGAAAAGCAAAGTTAAAATTTGAGTGCGAAAAACGCTCCCAAAACTACTGACCATTAGCTTACAGACATGAGCCTGACCACAAAGGCAGAGATAAAGTTTTGGTAGATCTATTTTTCATCTACCTTATTGAACAAATCTTGAGGCATTGTTACTAACATGTAATTTTTCGAAGATGAAGGCAACAATCTGGATCGCTACTCATAATTGGTGGATTGTGTATAAAGTAATATATTCAGCAGGAAAAAGGACAAGAACCGAAAACTCTAAATCTATAGTTTCTTAATATGCATGTCTTAAAGAAAGCAATGCAACACCATCTCAAAGATTTGAATTTTTATTTCAAGTATTCCAAGCCAACGATACACTACTTGACACTACTTGATCAAATAGCTTCTCTAAGTTCAATTGAAATTCATTTCTGTTTAGGCAGCTTTGGTTAACCATGATGTAATTTTCGGTGGGGACCACATTGCCCACGACTAGCAAACACGAGAAGACGAAAATTAGCAAGACCAACTATAGAACGATTTAGCCATCAGCAAGTGAGTCGAAGCTTTGCCATTCAGTGTCACAATTATGTATGGCTGATAGGAGGACTCCCGTCAAAACTTGGATCAGTTGGACACGTCTATGTGTGTCAGTCAAAGCAATGAATTGGATAAGTGATAGGGTGACTCCTCTAGATCAATCTTTAAATTTCTATTATATAATACAGTCTTATCCAAAACAAATTACTTTCTTCTTCATCTTATAGCTACATCTTAACTTTATCGAAGACACTAACTTTTTACTCTCAAGTCTGTTCATGAAAACTAAACTCTATTCTTTCAGCCACATGTTGGATTGCACCTTTACTTTTCTACAAAAAGAGAATAATCAACTGTTGACCAAAAATGAAGGGAAAAATCAACTAGGCATTCCAACTAATCATTCTAATAGTATTTTATTAGCTTGATAAGTTGATGGTGATTTGTCTATAATTAAAGCAGGTAATTAGTCTTAATATTTGTAGGGTCCAGCTATAATATTTTTTTTTTTAAAATTCGGTATTGCCTCCTTGTGACTAACTTCACGTCTGTTCAATCCCAATTGCAATAGAAACGAATAGAAACCCTACGAAAGTTTGAGTAAACACGTTTTGCAACTGCTAACAGTGACAAGATTTTAGATACCTAACCATGATTTGCATCTGCTTTAAAGTCTCTTACGCAGATATATTGAGAAAATATGCAAATTCTCTTGAATTCGAATTGGAAAGTTATAATCTTTCTAGATGACAAAATGCAAGGCTAACTAAAATTATCAAAACAATGTAAGTAATTACAGGTATGACATGCAAGTTATAGGAGAAACAAACTTACATCGATGCTGCTCTTTGGACATGGAAAGCTCCAACCCTGAAACCGCCGAAAAAACTGCAGCCACAGGAAGCAATTTCTCGTTATTGAAAGCCCAATTTCCTTTTTTGCACAAAACCAAAACCAATAGTTATCATAATTAGTCATAGCCCCAAGTACCAGAGATTGCTGGTGTGAGCACCCCATCACCAATAACCATACAAGTCCCAATCAAAGCCAGAATAAGCAGCACCTTTTGCAGCACTTTGTGCTTCTCCAATGTCGATTTCAAGCTCGAACCAAAAACACTGTTGCTGGCGGGAGCAACCCTATCTTTGGTGTACTCCGATAGCTCCTCGTCTGCCAGCTGGCAATTGGGCAGGGAGCTCACACGGGCATGTCGGGACAGCAAAGAATACAAAGCAAAAGTACCACCTTCACCATTGTCATCAGCTCTAAGCACAATAAAAACATATTTGACTAAAGGAATCAGCGTCAATGTCCAGAAGACGAAAGAGAGGACCCCAAAAATCTCCTCATTGGTCTCTGAATGATGAATGTCCTCTGCAAAAGTGCTTTTGTAAACATACAAAGGGGAAGTGCTTAAATCGCCATAGACGACTCCCAAGCTCTGATATGCCAAAGTCAACAGAGTCTTCCATGAATCCTTCTGCAAACATTAACAAGAAGAAATAGGAAATCATCAGAAAGGCTGAGAATTTGAAGTGAGGAAGTATTACTACTTGCACTGCCACACTCTATGCCACTTGTATTACCTTAATAGGATGGCCAGAGATCACACCCTCCAGATCCATGATGGGAACTTTAAAAATTATACAAAACCCATTTTTCTGAAGCAAGTTGAAGGAAAATGAAGACGGCCCAGGTGGATTAACACCCTCCCCAGTTGAGAAAAACAAGAAATTTGACAGAAAATAAAATAAAGTTCTGATTTTTTATTCTTCTTCTTGACCCTCCCCCTAAGTAGTTCAAAGAGCAACCAATGTAGACAAATAAAAAAAGAAATACCAAGCACCAGAATCGAATATGAAGAATATGGTTTTGAGACAAGGAGGGGTGGTTGGAAACTTGGAATTGGAGCTTCAGAATAGAATAATGGTGGGTGTAAAATTCTAAATGGGTCTCTCTCTTTTTTTGGTATGAAAATAAAGGTCTGTTTTAAGTTTGAGTTGTTTTGGGATTCAAGACGGAATCTTTGGAGCAAGAGTTTATCCTTCTCCTTTCCACTTGGCTCTCTCAGTAAGAAGAAAATGAAAATACAGACAGTGGGGAAAGTGCTCTATAAACAAGCATGCACTTGCTGAAATATCTTTTAAACACTCACTGAATCCAAATTAATGTTTATATTTACAAATATTATATTGTTGTATTTATATTTTGCTGGCTCTGTTTAATATCTGACATACAAATTAAAAACTGCAGGCCATCAACTGTGAGACTGAAACCTCCTCACTTGGCATTTGGCAATCACTCATTGGTTTCTAATTTCCGCATCCATAGAGACTTCAAGAGTGATGGAGAACTTACCAGAATGGCATTTTTACAGTTTTTTTTTTAATACCTATTTTTACAGTTTTGTTGTGATTGTTAGGGAAAAGGGTAATTATTGAAGAGAATAGATGAGGCCTGAAAGGGAAAATTCATTTTGTTGTGTTCTTCACTAGCGTCCACAGAACTGTACAAAATATATTTTTGTGTGTGTTCTGTGTGCTTTTGGTATTATTAGACGAAAATGATTGCCATTTATTTTTGAAATTGACAAACTAATTAAACAGTTTAGTTGTTTTTTTTTAATTGCTCCCTCATTAAGACAGACTGCTAGCCTACCACCCACCTACTCACTTTGCTTAAAAATCTTTTGCCCACCATTAATTAGAGTCTAAATTCCTCTTTCTATAAATTAGGTAAATATCAATTTTCATCGTAGCTTATAACTTCTAAAGTTCTTAGATGCATGTGGTGTTGAAATAATGGCCATGAACTTTGACTCATCTCCACCAATTTTGCATGGGGATTGCATTTTTGCACACAGATTAATTTTTCATACTAAAGCGTTATTATCTTTTACTATTAAAAATAAGATAATACTCACATCATAACTTTTCAATCTACCTATTTCGAAAAGTTTTTTTAAAAAATATTTACTTAATTATCGTTATACATATCATAATTAAAATTGTTTATCTTAAATTATCATTTCAATATCATAGATCCAAAAAATTAACGAAATTGAAAATTATTTAGTCATTTATATATATTAACTAAATAATGGGTTGACATGAGAATCTTAATTATTACTATAACTGTTGATTTATTTGATACTTATGAATGACCACATGATCTCTAACTTATTAATTTGTTATGAATATGATCTTAAAATGATGAGAGAATGAATAATTTTAGTTATGATATATGTATAAAAATAATTCGATAAATAAAAAATATATATATATATATATATATATATGAAAAAATACCATCAAAAAATAATGTAATTATACATATTATCCTTACAACTATTGTTGGCTGCCAAAGTGAAGTCACTTTAAGCTACAAAAAAGTTGGTTAGACTTCGCCCCAAAACGATTAGCATCAAGAAGACAAATATTAAAAGAACATTTCACTTTTAGACTAATAAGACATATACTTTATTATGCTAATATTCTATTCCATCAGATCTTATTTTAGCTTGACAAATAATCTACTAATAGGAGCACTTAATATTGATAAGAAAAAAGCACATGTTTTACCATTTTCTTTTGGTACATACTATAAAATTTCTCCATATGGTACATACCATGAAATTTCTCCATATTTGAAGGGTAAATTTAATACCCGCTCGAAATGCAGCTTGATTTTAGCTACCATTTTCTTTATTATCATTTTCACAACACAAATCAGTGTGAAATCAACCCTATCAAGCTAAAATTTGAGTAGTGATGATTGTGCAAGTAAAAATCTCCAACCATCAAAATCCATGTTGGAGTGAAGGTGAACTAGTGTTTCACCAAAAATTTTGAGCAAAGAAAAAGGTAGTGGAATCAGCGTCCAAATCCTACCAAAATTTTGGTGAAAATGCAGCACTTACATGCATGCATGGACCCCATTGAAACCCACTTTCCCAAATGCTTTTCCTTCTATTTCTTATGAAAGTGATGAAATTAGGTCAAGGACCCCATGGAATCCATTCTACTGCTTATGTATATATTTAGAGCAACCTTTACCTAATTAATTTGAACACACATATGATAGTAGCATCGTATCCTAAAAGTGACTTACCAACTAAACCTTCACTCTAACTAACCCTAGTTAGCTTAATCGATGGGATAGTGTCAATCATTATCTAGATTAACTGACTACAACAATCGATATTGTCTTCAACTTGAACCATACTACTAAAAAAACATGACATGTACACGTGCGAAGTTAATTTCTTAAAATAAAGATAGGAGATCGAGAATTACGATCGAATAATAAGACGATCTGCTTACGATATGCTAAAGTAAATTGTCGATAACGAACCCTTACCCAAGTTAGTTTAGTTGATCATAGTTTCAATCAATCCAAGTTAACTAGCCGCATCAACCGATGCTTCGCTCAACTTACATTGTGCAACTTATACAATATAAAATGTGTGAACTTTCTTAAAACACAAATAAAAGATCAAGCACAACGATTGAATATTACAACTATGCCGAAGGATCTAACACCAGCTCGATTAGTTTAATCGATGAGTTTCAAACATTATACGTTAATACTAATTACAACAATCGATATTGTCCTATGTTATAATGAAAAATGTAGAGGAGATAAGATATGGTACGTGTTGTATGATTGTGAAGGAAGTTAAGCCATTCACATCGGTTCGATAATGTGGAGAGAGGAGTGAGAGAATTGTACACGTCTTAGAATTGGAGCAGCATATATATATATATATATATATATAGCTAGACACCAAAAATGAAAAAAAGAAGCTTAAATTAGCTAGTTAGTGCAAATCCCGTTTTGTCACATTGCTTTCTTTTCTGGAGTAAGTGGTGACCACTTTCCACTTGCTATACGTATCGATCTGATATGCCGAATTTTTTTGCCGGTAAAATTAAATCCACCTCTTCAATTTCTTGTTTTGTTTCATTTTGATATCTGGGTTTTTGAGAGAATCTGAATGGGAATATCTCTGGTGATATGCAAGTTGGATCCCATTACCTGCTTTGAGTGATGGTGATGACGATATATGCTCCATCGATATCTCTTTCACTTATCATCGATCATCACTTGTTAATTTCTAATAAATATCCCATATCTTTTATGGTATGCTGTTTTTATCACTCTCCTGAGGTCGACGTTGCCCTTGTCCACAAGTAATTCGCGCTAAACCGGCTTTATTTTTTATTTTTTTATATTTACTTTAGATGCTTTTCGAATTAGCCCGAAAATTTCACTTTACTTTACGAATGTTATTTTTTGCCGTTAATTACCAATCCTCGAAATTAGCTAAAAGAGTAGAGGTGACAATATTTTATATGACTGGATACACAACTCGAAATCCGCAGGAAATTTATTCAGGTCAACCTGCACAATTAAATTTTCGAGTCATTTTCAGGACAATTCGTTATAACATATTTAATAAACGAGTGAGTTTCGAATCAATTTGTTAACCAGTATAATGACTTATTAACCTATTTAATAAACGGGTATATTTCGGGTGAATCTGTTAATCCGTATAATGATCTATATATTAACTTGTTTAATAAACGTGTTAATTAATGACTCATATATCTCCCAATTTACCTACCTATATATCTATTAAATCATATAATTTAATAGATTAAACATGTTAACGGATTGAACGGGTCATATGTTAATTGAGTTTTGAGTACGACCTGTTTATTAAATGTGTTATACGAGTTACCTAGATCATTAACAGTTTAGATTCGGATTGGATATTGTTGACATGATTTTTAAACGAATCAGATTCAGGTTGGACATATTTGAATAAAACAAAGTTTAAGATACGAACCCAATGCAACACGACCTATTGCCAATCCTACAAATTAAAGAGTCTAATAAAAACTCATGTTGCCTCTTTAGTTCTATCGATTTATCCAAATATATATATATATATATATATATGTATCGATGGGCTTTGCTATTTCATATGTAGGGAAGCTTCATTGAAAATTTAGAAATTTGGGTTATTTTGTCAAATGATCAGCCAATATTTGATGGGGAATTGTTTGATGATATTTTGATGAAGTAGACGGAAAAGCGCGATAACAAAGTCAAATTTTAGAGTAAATTTGAAAATATCAATAAAAGAACGTATATGTGCCCCATGCTCCCTCCACCCCCCAAAAAAAGTAAAAATTATCTGAAAAACTAAGGGATATTTTTTAAAACTTTTTTTTAAATGAAATTTTTTGAAGATTTTTTAAAAATCTTATAAATTGGCATGGATAGTTGGGTACTATCCAAACACTTTTTATAAATTCTATTATGGATTTTCTATTTATTTGAACCATTTTGGTGCTTTTCTCTCTTCTTGTAAGTGTTTCTTTCATCTGAACATTAATGGGTGAACGTATCACTCCATCATCATTTTGATCACACAATCAAACTTTTTATATATTTTTTCTATTGGAATTGATCACATCTTAGGATTGATCTATTGGATGTTTTTGAATAATCTGGAGAGTTTGGATTCGCTCCAACGTGTTTTTGGATTCTCTGAAATTTTTCAGAATTTTTCTTGATTTTCTGGAAAAACTGAACTTACTATGAAATATTCGTCGCTAAAAGCTGAAGAACGCTTTTGGTAACGGAAAACCTGAAGAACACCGCAGCAAAAAGGAGCAAAAGTGACGATTTCTAAAAAAAAATTATGCAGAAAAAATATGCACTAAAATAATAAATAAAAAAATTGGCCACCTTTTGACGCATGAATGAGATTAAAAAAATTACTAATGGCCACCTTTTGACGCATGAATGAGATTAAAAAAATTACTAATATCGAAAAGTAAGTGTAATATAAAGACATATCACGTCATGAATGAGATTAAAAAATTACCGAGTTTCTGCTTACCTATACATATATCGAGTTGTTATTGTAGACATATGGAGCTATCAAAATGATCTAGATCTAGAGTTTACTAAATCAAGATGATGGAGAAGGGCAGGAGAATCTCCAACAAAGGATCACCAAATGGTGCAAAATGGGAGTCCATATTTTTTTAATAGTAAAATAAGTAATTATATATTAATAATACACATAATCGGTGAGAATTCAGGCAAATATAAAATAAAATAAATAAATAAAACCATCATCATCATGGGAGGTCAAAGAATCCGGATCTTGTGCTGCAGCAGCTCCTGCTACATCGTCGTCAGCTCAAGATTGCATAGCCAAAAAATAATTAATTACATGCAATAATATCGATCTCCACACTCTCAAATTCTTATTATTATATATCAGTATTTTGATTTTTTTTATGATATGATCATCACCAAATAAAAATTAATCCATTATATATATAAAGTCTCCACCAATATAAATATATATATATATGTATATATAATGAACTCAATAATTGAAAATGTATACATGTGCCCAGATGTTCAAAATATTATTGTTCCCCACGTCTAAGATTCAACTGCGAATCCATCTTCTCCTTCTTCTTGTTTTCTGCAAAAAAAAAAAAGACTTAATTTTATATTTAATATTATTTAAAATATATATAAATATACAGCAGTCCAATAACTGTCATATATTTCAGAATTTATATGAGAATTTATATGGAGTACTCTCTGAAGCTTTTTGGATTTTTTGGACTTTGGATTGTGGGGATATCGACGTGCATGGTTGTCTTTGGTTTCATATATTTTACGGCAGCCGTGCGTATTGAGTTTCCAGAATTCCAGGGCACTTGGCAGCTAAGTTGGCCCTCGCTAGCTAGTAGTCCCCCAGGGTATGAAAGATATTTAATTTCATTTTTCTTTTTCCCGCCTAAATCCTGTCTAACCACCTAGGCGCTAAGTCCCTCTTGCCTGTTTTAGGAGCGCCTAGTACCGTTTTAAACATTGTCACCAAATATTAAAGTGAGGTCTTTTGAGTTCACCAAGTATTAAACGACGAACTGCAGTAACATTTATCAAATTTACTTCAAACATTTCAACCTGTTGATGCACAAAATGTGCCAACTTAGGAAGCGAATGTTGTTCTGCCACGTGCCCTGTGTAAACCTGAAAGGGAATGAAACTGGTCGGTCGGTCAGAGTATAGGTACCGGCGTGGTACCAGCCCAAATGTACTCCGACGCCCAAGTCAGTAGTCGGTCTAAGGTATAGGGTGAGTGGTGGAAAGTAAACTGTAAAAGTAATAGTGAACAGTAATTACTTAGTTATCTTTGTACGATAAGTGGACCCCTTTTGTATGGGTATGGTGAATATAATAATTATATTCACCTGATGTGGGACAAATGTCAGTTGCTGTAAGACTGACACGTGGAGGTGTCATCCAGACCCGACTAGGGTTTGTTCGCATGAGTGAGCCTGGATCCCTTGGGCTTGTGCTATGCGGCAGTGCTGGGCCGATAGATTGGTCTATTTTTGGTTGAAATGTATGATGAATAAAGCGCCCGAAATGCAGTCTAGACAGCGGGCCCTTCCCTTTCCGACTGGACTGACTCGGGGAAGGGTCAATCTCCTCCGAAGCATGCCGCACAGCCACTCATTCGTCCTGACTAAATAGTAGAATCTATCTCTCAGCGATTCTTTTCTCCGCTAATCACCCCTGGGCCGACCCACCGACTGACATGGGCTAGGCCTCCAGAGTCGGCCAGTGGTCTGGTGTCAGAAGAGGGCTGAGCCTCTAGGTCGGTATGGGCCGACATGCCGAGCCGGGCAGTGGGCTGGGCCTCCAAGATTGGTACTGTTTTGGTAATGGACTGGGCCTGCAGTCAGTATGGACTTCGTGTTCGGTCTGGGCCGATATGGTATGTGATAGGACCCATCCCAATCCCCCCGGGATTAGTGCGGGATGACCCTGCTCCCGTCTGACACGAAGTGTCAGACAAGGGATATTTCCGACCTTTGCCCTCCCGGGCTATCAGAGTACGCTAGGATCCAGAGGAGGTATGTGATATCTCGGTCTCTACTACAGTCCACATTCGATGTCAACCTGAAGGGTAGTCAAAACATTAAAAACTGTGAGTGGACAAAACAAGAGTTTATAAAAACATTTGCATAAGAAGACATTTGTACCCTTCACTAAAAAGCATGCATGCATTCGAAAGCCATTTATCCGAAATAAACCATATGTGGGAACTAAGCCCAAAACCAAGATTGAAAGAATCATAATGAAAATGACTATACAGGCCACTGCCCAAATCCATAAGGGACTCGGCCCAAATCATAAGAAACCAACCATACGGCTACTGCCCAAAACCTGTGTAAACACACATCATATATCATATCATATAGCATACATCATATATACATATAATTCACACAACCAATCCTGTCACGGTTTCCAAAGCTACGTGCGTGCTACCCAGGTCTCAATCCGAGTCTTCTCAAAGTCAAGATCAATGTCCGCAGACCACTGACCCTACCCGAGGTAATAGTAATTATAGCCTTCCTGAGAGTAAGGAACCCAACTGGGGGGGTGACTCCACTCAGTCGGTGCTCTGTGACTACTCCGGGGTCCACCCAGGCCAACGACCCTCCCCGGAGGAGATAATAGAAGTAAAGGAAGGTATATGAACATATATATATACATAACATAAACATTCATGCCTGGTTCCCCTGAACCATCATGATCCATAACATCCATTAACAAGGGTTCATGTCGGTTCCCATAAACCGTCATGAACCAGAATGACTTGACAAAGGTTCATGCCGGTTCCCATAAACCGTCATGAACCACAATGACCTTTCCAGAGTTTGTGCCGGTTCCCATAAACCGTCATGAACTTGGAAATCCACGTAGGGTCCCTGACCCGAAATCATAAACCGTAAGGTAACTGGGTCTCGTGCCCGAACATATGACTCAACTGGGCACCGTGCCCGATATCTAAGGGTCAGTCACGACTCCGATCATAGTGATGCGTGCAACCATCCATCCAGGACCGCTCTCAATCCTGGTATGTCGCCGTGAACAAATCAACCGACGCGACCACCACAAGATCATGGTGCACTCATCACCGATCGCTATCCTGAACCGTCAGCACTCCGAAGTCGAGCCTCCCCAGGCTGCCCGACCACGAATCGTACATCGTGACCTCTCCGGAAGGAACACATCCCAATCCGGAGGCGAGCGTCGTATCGTCGATCGCCGTGCACATAGCACCCGTCGCGACCACGATTTAGACCCGAAGGTCGTAAATAGCGTCATATGCCCGAGACAAAACCAAATGGATCTCATACCCGAGTTTATCCTTTTGAAATCCAAAACCATTTCATTTAGACCGATAAAGAAATACAGACCCGTATAGGCACCGTATAGGGCCGAAACCTCGAAATACGTGCCTATACGTAACCACATACAAATGCACCCATGGCATCATCAAACAAGTAATAAAACATATAATAAACATTTATGCATGCACCAATTTAGAAAACAAAGTCCACTCACAGACCGTCCGAGCTGCCGCCTCGATTTGCGTGTCATACGGCTCCCCGAGTCGATCACCGTCACCGGGACTCCCAAACATGTCCAAATCGTAATAGAAGGTTACTAACTACTTAATTAACCTCCCACTAAAGCCCCGTAATTTTCCCGTATTTTTAACTATTTTTAATCCTGAACCTAAACCTTCCGATGCCCCGAAACATATCGAGACGGTGTCCGATCGACACGAAACCAGTCCCAAAATGTTCGTTACATCGAATGGAAGATTTCACATGTTGAACACATCCCCAAATTCTCCCCCACGCGCCCGTACGCGCCTCCTGAAGTGGCTGCGCGTGGGCCTCACGCGCCGCTACAGTACCCGTCTTCAACCTCCGCGACTGGTGCGAACCGGTCCGGTTACTGTGCTGAACCGGCGTAACCGGTTCAGCGTCCCTACTCCCTCATTTTTGGTCCGTTTGCCTCCATTCCAATTTCTAAATTCCTATTTCTTCATTTCCTATCTAACCCAATCAATCAAACTACCTAAAACCTTCGAAATTCGACCGGTTCAATTTTGAACCTCACGGTTCAATTTTCCCGATTGCACCCAGGACTGCTCAGCCCTTCACCGCCGTCCAAACCACCCTCTACACCTTCCTACAACCTCAATAAACTCATCCTAATCAACTAATAGCAACCATAATGTCTAAATCGAAAAATAGAAGAAAAATGGGTTTATCGGGCTTACCGGGCATTCCTCCCCCGCCGTCCACGGCGGCGCCGTTCCTGGCCGGCCACCAGCATCCACTAGTCCATCCTCACTCTCTGGTCTCTCTTATATGATCATTGGAAAGGGTTGAATGGGTTTGGGTGAGAAATGGGATCGGGTTTGTTGGGAGGGATGGAAGAAAATGATCGATGTGGATGAACGGGAGATGCATGAATGGGAAAATGGTAGCTAGTGGATGGGTGACAAGTGTCACTCATCCATTGGGCCTCCATTAAATATCTGGGCCCACTAGAGACAAACTGCACTTTTTATCTCATAAAACGTGTTACTGTGAATAGTATCCTAGAACTTCCGTGAACCGTAATTTTGCAGTCGAACGTCCGAATTCGACGTGCCGCCTGTCTATGGATTCGTATCGTTCTTATCTACGTAACGGTCCTTGGCCCTCGGCCATCGGACCTCTCGGTCAAAAAGTCAACATTTGACCCCATTTAACCAAAATTACCAAAATGCCCCTAAACTTTCAAACGTCATAACTTCCTCCACGGATGTCGGAATTAAACGTGCCACCTGTCTATGAACTCGTGACGTCACGAACTACGTCACGGTCATCGGTCAAAGTCCATTTGACCGGCTGAATAAAAAGTCAACATTTTGCCACGACTAGGGGCAAAACGGTCATTTTGCATCGTTCGTCCGATTTCGCTCTACTAATCACGGATTAGCCTCACTAATTGTGATTAGTTACTAATCTAATCATGGAATTTGGGACGGGTCGTTACAACCTTCCCTCCTTAATTAATTTCGTCCTCGAAATTCCAACCGACCTAATTCTAACCGTTCTTCCCTCCTTAATTTAGTTTTGTACTTGAAACTCCAACTATCCTGATTCCACATCCACCCCGTGGAAAGAAAATCCAACCTCAAAACTCGTGTACACTTGTACGCCCACTAACCAGAACGATACTCGTCTGCAACCAGACATACCACTAACACTCACGTCGTATCGACTACATTCGACCACGTCGAATGCCTGTAATCGTACGTTCCGAATTGACACTACTTGTCAAATCTACCATTACGTTGACACAACAACTAGACGGTTCCTTACTCAATCTCTAATTATCCTGACGTCTGCTCCCACTAGGAGTCACCAAATCTCACTAATCGATCCACGATGACACCTCCGACAAATTGTCACCACTTGACAGTCGCCAGTCAAAAATTGACACTATACACTCGTGGTTACACTAACCTCCAACTTACTCAACCTGAGTATACACTAACCAACAATTCACCCGACCTGTGTGTAACTAGACCCATCAGAAATACCGTGACCCAGTGCACAGTATCCAATGTCTAGTTCACGACCTCAACTAATCTGATGGTATCGGAACCAATCCGACTACCAACACACTCACCAATGTACCACTGGTATAACCTATAAGATACGTACATCAATACCAACTTGACTACAACCACAACAATAACAACAACACGACCACCTAGGTCGTAGCGAACACGTTCCTATTATGGAGTCCATTTGTCCAATCCCGGATTAGACAAATCGAAACTCCAACCCATCATCTATTTCCAAATCCGAATCCGCAATTTCGTAAGAAATCCCGAATCCAAACCCAGAACTCATATCCATAACCATGTCCAAGTCCGAGTTCGAAATCATCATTCCGTAGACTAGTATTAGGAATAACCATTCCGAACCCAAATCCATAAAAGAAAATCCATAGTCAAGCTTCAGAATTAAATCCTGAATCGTCACCCAGAATCCGATTCCAAAACCCAAATCCAGAAATCCTCTTTCAAGTTCCAAAATCAAATCCTGAATCGTCATCCAGAAATCTGATTCCAAAACTCGAAATCTCGTTCACATCTACCGAGACGTACCAAAACTGAACCTCTCGGTTACCTGCTCAACCGATTACCCTATTACCATCGATTGACTTCATAGGGAAGCCAATCCCAATATCAACATATCTAGGCCGACAAAATCCGACCTCATCGGACACTTACTCACCTGAGTAATGTAATGCCTCGGAAAATGCGAAAAACGAAAATTTAGAAAATTTGAGGAAAATGACGATTTTGCCCCTGAAATTGGGCGAAAAGTTGACTTTTTGATCGGGACCATGTTTGGACTTTCCGGGAGTACCATTGGGTAGGTCTCGGGACGGTGAATCCGTAGACAGGCGGCATGCGTCAATCGGAGTCCGAACGAAAAAGTTATGGTTCTAAAACGATGAGGGGCAATTTGGTAATTTATTGTAGGAAGGGCAAAATGGTAATTTGTCACAGCTGGAATAATTGGTTAATTAAATGGCTGATTCAGCCTAATTGGATGAGGATTTGGTTATGTGGTGACACTTGTCACAATAAGTGTGAGATTAGTGGCTTAAGAGATGGATTAGTGGCAGTTTTGTATAATTAACTAATTTCTAAAACGGTTGCACTGGTATTAACCTTATGAACTGAACGGTTCATATTTAACTAAAACAGAGAATAGAGAACACAGCTCTTTTACGTTTTGATTGATCATGATCCAAAACCAGTTAGTATAATTGTGACAGAGAGAAAAACAGAGGAAATTAGACGAGGAAAGCGGAGTGAAAACCAAAACAAATCGGTCCTTATTGCTCTGAAACAAACCGAAAAACCATTGAAGAACACAAATTCAATTTTTATTTTCTGGACTGTTTCGAGGGAAATTAATTAGATATTGAGTCTTCTGGGAGCTGGACGACTTGAACCAAGTCGTTTGGGTGGTCAATTGACGGTGAATCAACGAAGAACAGCCCCTGCGACTGTGTCGAAATTGGAGCTTGAGTTCGTCGACTTGGAGGTAAGGATTTCTGAAATTGATTTCACATTCATGCTTAAAATGGACGTAGAATGCTTCATGTATGAACAATTGAATGATACGGGGTGAAATTGGACAGAACCCGATTAGGGACCCGTCGGGTGTTCTTATTAAGTCGAGGGCTTTAGGGCTTTGATTTCTTAAATTTAAGTTACAGACTCTTAATCCATATTAATTTGATGCTAATGAGGGAAAGAAAGAAAAGAATTGGAGCCGAATTGGCTAGGAATGAATCGGGTTGAATCGCGGGTCATAAGCTCCGTTTACCAGGTAAACGGGTAGAGAAGAGGACTGTTCACGTTACTGTAGCACGGCGCGTGGACTCACGCGCAGCCGCTTGCGGCGGCGTGTGAGGGCGCGTGGCACGTTTTCTGAGGAAAGTTCCAACAGGTGTTTTACTCCCTGTAATGTAACGGACATTTTAAAATTGGTTTCGTGTCAATCGGACACCGGCTCGATAATGTTTCGAGGGTCCGATGGTTTAAATTATATTTTAAAATAGTATTTAAATCCCGGAAAATTATGGGAAAATTATATGATGTAACTTGACTTGTTAGTAACCTTGAATAATAATTGTGAACAGGATTCGGGATTCCTGGCACGTATCGGAAATTACGGAAACACGTGCAGCGCGGGAAACGAGCAATTGGACGGTGTGTGAGTGGACGTTTGTTTTATAACTTGATATGCATGCATAGTTAAATGTTTTACATGATTGATTGCATTGATTGGTTTGCAATGATGTTATGATTTGTTTGGATGATTATTTATGATTTAATGATTATTTTAATCGGTAATTCGGACACGTTTTACGAGGAAATGTGCAAATGATATTTTGGACTAGGCCCGGAGTCAAAATGATTTCAAAATGGATATTTTAATGAATTAATGAGTTAAAATGATTTCTGGATTATTATAATGTGATTTTACGGATTTACGTGTAAAGGATATTGGGCTTAAGTCCCAGGTGGTAACGATTTGACTTAGATTGGGTCATGGACTTGACTGACATGTTTTGGGATATGCTCCTGGGATAATTCATTGTGATTGTGATTGATTGTGAATACCTAGACGGTCGAAGCTTGGGGTGTTCCCAGACGACCGGAGCTCGGGGATATAATTGTGATTGTTCCCAGGCAGCCGGAGCTAGGGGTGTTCCCAGGCGGCTGGTACTCGGGGTGATAAGTTTTCCCAGATAGCCGGAGCTCGGGGTGTTCCCAGACGGCTAATGCTCGGGGTTATGGCCTAGTACGGATGTGATTATGTGATAGCTTATGTGTCAGGACCCACCCCGGTTTCACCCCGAAACCCGAGGTAAATCCCGCTCCCGTCTGACTCCCCGACACAACACCTAAGGAACACTCACTCGAACCCAGTCAAACGCAGGAGTAATTACAAAATATCCCAAAATCCGTATCGTTTACATAGCATAGCACTACATTACAAGGAAAAATAAAAACCGAGAAAGTACACGCACACAGAAGCCTTTAAACTCTTCTAGGATCCCTCACGTCACTTCTATGCCTTGGACACTGCCTCGACGTCAAGACCCCGCGCTTGCTCCACAGCCTGGAGGGCAATTTAAAACAGAAAATGTGAGTGGACCAGAAAGTACAAAAGTTCAAAAACCATTTTATAAGAAAACCGAGTTTTACCCTCCGAATCCGGGTCTTTAAACCCAATCCGACCGGTCCCCCGTCACATATATCCGGGTCTTTAAACCCAACATCCAGATCCAGCAAATCCAATCCCAAAATCATTTAAAAACCACTTACCAAATCCACATCCAAACCCGAATCCGAAATCACTGGTCCGATGCCCTTCCCGGCATCCAGACCGTCATTCCGAACCCAAATCCGGAGTCCACTTTCCAATCTTAAAACCAAATTCCGTTTCCGAAATCCGATTCTAAAACCGAAAACCTTTATTATCGAAATCATGTTCCAAAATCCCTTAAAATCATTGAAATCATTTATCTTTCCAAAACCATAGCATCGTAATCAGAATCAAGCCTTTCTCGTAAAACATGCTGAAACCATCTTTCCTCGAAAACCGTGCAATTAGGTAAAATCAACCAAAACATATTCAGTAACATAGAATCATAATCAAAATCATAAAACAATTATAGAAAACAGTTATGCATGCTCGAGTTTAGAGAAAAGGTCCACTCACAGTACTGAGCCCTACTCGCGTCCCGAACGTCCAGCCCGTTCCTCGGCTTCCTCGGGAAATCCCAATCCTGTCAAACACCGTCAAATTACGTCACTAACACGTCTACGAAGGTTCACCTAAATTCCCTCAAAATATCCCCGGACCAAAGACTTAAAACCCCGGAACCCTACACATTCACCCTCACGGAACTATACTCAAATGACTTCCGATTAACCCGAAACCAACTCCATTGAATTCACAACAACTCCTAGACCAAAAGTCATGTTGACCGTTTCTCCCAGAACCGCCGCAAGCGCCCCCACGCGCCGCCCAAAGTGGCTGCGCGTGGCCCCACGCGCCAGCTACAGTGCCACCGTCAACCTCGCGTAAACCGGGCTCGACACAGTGCCTGCTGTTTGAACCGGCGAGAGCGGTTCACCGCCGTGCCTGCACCATTTTCCTCCCTCTCTTCACCATCCTCTTCGTCCAATCCTAAGCAATCCAGTTCCCTCACTCAAACACCTCAACACTGTCCCTAACCTGTCGACTCGAGCTCGAACAAAACCTGTACCAGTCCCCTGTTTCCTTCTCCGGCCACCCAGGTCTTCCCCCGTCACGGTGGCTACCCAAAACGCTTCCTAGGACTGTCCTAAACCTCACCCAACTCACCAAGACCGTCCACTCTCACCCAAAATCCACGACTTTCAAACTGAGCAAAATGGATAAAACAGAGCACATAGGGTACTCTCCGTCGTCTGGGCTCCGCCGTTCATTCCTCCGTCACGGCAGCACAACCAGCAGCTACCTAGGACTCAACTGAGTCCCCTAGACTTCACTAGACTCCTCGATTCAACCCCTAACGCTACAACTCTCAACTTGAAACTCGACGGCAAAACAGAGCACGAAGAAAAAAGTATGAAGTTTACCTGCTTCCAGGCGTTGTCGTGAGCTCAGCCATGAGGCAATAGCTCCTCCCGTCCACCGCCAGCCTCTGGACACCTCCACGAGTCCAATTGCACCAACACACGGCCGCACCACCACCACAATCGTCCAAGTCCTCTCTGTTTTCTCTGAAAACCGACTGCCCCGTCCACCGTGTTCTTGCACGATTTCTCTCCCCCAAACATTCACCAGTTCACTCTTCCATCCTCTGATCACTCCTCACTTACCAAAACCCACTAACACTCACCATCGTCTCTCAATTTCTCTCAATTCCTCCCTCTGTTTCTGTCTGGGTCGAACAACACACACGGCACGGTTGCACCCCAAATAATTGGACCGTGCACTCACTAGAACCAACCAGACCTCCTACACGTGTCACCAATCCCTCAACTCCTCTCCCAAGCGGCTCAATCTCAACCCTCTATCTTCCCTCTCTGTGCACAAATCCCCAGACAACCAAAAGACCAAAATACCCCTCATTTTAAGTTCAAATTACGATTTTACCCTTACCGTTTTTGACCCGTAACTCACACCTCGTACGTCCGATGAATACGTGCCGCCTGTCATCGAACTCAGGACGACGAGATCTATCTAACGGTCTTAGGTCAACTTACCAAAACCCGTTCGTATAAAAAGTCAACGTTTCCCCCATAATTTTCCAAATTACGGTTATGCCCTCAATCTTCCGAACATCACAACTTCCTCCTCGGATGTCGGAATCGGGCGTGCCACCTGCCTACGGATTCGTGACGTCCTTAACTACGTCCTGGTCACTGGTCAACTCCCATTTGACCACCCGAAATAAAAGTCAACATTCCTGCCTGACCCAGGGGCAAAATCGTCATTCTAGGTTCCCGGACCCCTCGGGACCACCTAACCCTTGATTAACCTTACTAATCACACCTTAATCACTCTACTTATCCCAATTCTCGGGACGGGTTGTTACATTATGCACTTGTGAATAGTGCGGATTGAGTAATTGTTTATGACCTTGTGCATGGTACTGTTTGATGATGATTATGATTATGATGGCGTACTGGTATTAAGTGAGAGTTCTAGTCTGTGTGGCCAGGTAACTATGTTTTCATGTGTTTGGCCTGAGAGCCGAGAATTTGACTTATTATATGGTTTGGCTAAAAGCCAGTATTTGTATTTCATCTGTTTTTCCCTATGCATGCATGATTTGATAAACTGGAGGGTAAATGATGTCTTTTCAAATGTGTTTTAACGAATATATTTTTGTCCACTCACACCTTTTCTGTTTTGATGACCCTCCAGGCCGTGGCACAACGTTTGGGGCTGATCTCGAGGCGGAGGCATGAGCGGCAGTTATCCCTGGTTTGACAGGTGCTGAAGGGTACTTTCGGGACTTCAGTTGACTTGTCAGACGGGAGCAGGACCGAGCACGGTTATCGAGGTCCAGTTGGGACGGGTCCTGTCAGTAATATACCATACGGGATTCACTTCGAAAAGAAGTTCAGTCCCATCATGCTCCACTCAACATCCCAGTAAGAGTGATAAACTCTCCACCAATCTGAATCATCAAGATCACAATCCAGATCCAGCACGATATCAACTGACCATAGACGTCACGATCGAGAATCGCCACACCGACCAAAATCCTTAACTAATTCCCACATCTAAACAGATTAGTCAACGACGAGACACGTTGAGACTGTGGGTCCTCACTGATTACATCGTATCGATCCTTGTCATTCCACCTAGGAAAAACCAAGAATGATTCAAGACTATGACATCAAAATCCATCCTACATGAATGCGAACAAAACTCGCTGCGTTCACCACGCCACGTAATCCAACATCGTCTGCCACCAAGCAGAAATGAGAAATCTCAGTCACCTAACTTCGATATACTCAACTCCACTTAATGACCCAAAACAAATCCCGGTTTCACCAACCAATACACGACCAATGTACTGGTGTCACAACCATCATCTACCGTCAACTACCATTGTAGAACTTGAGAGGTCACCCTAATGACTTCGAAATACTCATTACCAATGCGGAAGACCCGCATTCCACTCGGCACCTCAATCGCAACCTCTCGCGATTCCGAAGTTCCAACAAGATTGGAAACAACATACCTGGACATCAACCACGTGTCCCCTTACCAATTTAGCTCTATCTGAGATCCACTCTGGGACCACAGATACCGAACACATGCGTAACTCGATGGAGTCATATCCCGATTCGTAACTCATCGTCGTCGCAATCACCGGCACCGACACCAGAACTAGCACTAGCACTAGTACTAGCACCATCACTATCACCTGTCAGCATCAGCACACAAGCATCCTCACTAGCATCAGCACTAACACTAGCACACCGTGTGCAAACTGACAACTCTGGATCTCCGCTCACACCGAGCGACGACCCCGCACCTCTACTCGAATAGGAGAAACTCTGCCTCCCTCGTACCCGACAACTCTGGGTACAGTCACCCTGACATCTCATACGACCAAAGGAAACGTCACCTGAACGTCACCGATTCCCAACAGCCATAACTACGACCACACTAGGTAGTAGCACCTGCCACAAACTCATGCAGACCTAACTACCAGACATCACTATCGAGACTCCGCATCCAACGGAATCAACCGTACGTACTACCACTACTCCGTATCCCACTCAGGGATTTCATCGACAAGTACCAACCCTGATAACTTGTCCAACCAATCACCAACCAGTCGTAACTCGACTCAACCAATGTCGTCAACCAGGTCGCCCATGACCTTAGTTGCACCAACAGTCCATCACAGCTATGGTAGCACGACAACCAACTAGGTCTAATTGATAAGTACAACCTCGACTGCGAAGTGCAGTCCCAACACAAGCTGACATGACTAGACCGACTAACGAATCCAAATCCGAATAGTCGTCCAAGTCAAACCACTCGTCAACTCACATTTCCGAACCATACACCCAAAGTAGGGTTCCACGATTACACCTAGAGTCACTCTGAACCCAACTGCAAGCTACCAACTGCAGTACAATCCACAATCTAACCGACTCCGCTGTCTTGACATCGAAAAGACGTCAATCAAATCCTACCGTCAATCCAACTAGAATTCCCCTAATCCGGCTGCTCACAACAGTAAATCCATCTAACTCAACCAAATCCGACCATCGAATGGTCATAAAACCGAACTAGTCGTCGGAACCGATCCTACGACATCGCGAAAGACGATCCCAATTAACCGCCTCACGATCCAAAACTCGAAAGTACGAATACGTTAATCCTTCCGTAGGGTCCCACACTGTCAACCACGACAGAACTATGGCAACCCCGGCACCAAGTGCCGAACCAAGACATTCTACGATACAGTCCTACTAACTATTGTACCGGCACCCTAACATCAGGTTGATCACAAACTGTAGCCCATTGAGATATCACATCCTCGACCTGTGCATTACTCCGAGAGCTACACGGTTGCTCGAATAGAGACAACCCCGCTCTGATACCACGTTGACAGGACCCATCCCAATCCCCCCGGGATTAGTGCGGGATGACCCTGCTCCCGTCTGACACGAAGTGTCAAACAAGGGATATTTCCGACCTTTGCCCTCCCGGGCTATCAGAGTACGCCAGGATCCGGAGGAGGTATGTGATATCTCGGTCTCTGCTACAGTCCACATCCGATGTCAACCTGATGGGTAGTCAAAACATTAAAAACTGTGAGTGGACAAAACAAGAGTTTATAAAAACATTTGCATAAGAAGACATTTGTACCCTTCACTAAAAAGCATGCATGCATTCGAAAGCCATTTATCCGAAATAAACCATATGTGGGAACTAAGCCCAAAACCAAGATTGAAAGAAACATAATGAAAATGACTATACAGGCCACTGCCCAAATCCATAAGGGACTCGGCCCAAATCATAAGAAACCAACCATACGGCTACTGCCCAAAACCTGTGTAAACACACATCATATATCATATCATATAGCATACATCATATATACATATAATTCACACAACCAATCCTGTCACGGTTTCCAAAGATACGCGCGTGCTACCCAGGTCTCAATCCGAGTCTTCTCAAAGTCAAGATCAATGTCCGCAGACCACTGACCCTACCCGAGGTAATAGTAATCATAGCCTTCCCGAGAGTAAGGAACCTAACTGGGGGGTGACTCCACTCAGTCGGTGCTCCGTGACTACTCCGGGGTCCACCCAGGCCAACGACCCTCCCCGGAGGAGATAATAGAAGTAAAGGAAGGTATATGAACATATATATACATAACATAAACATTCATGCCCGGTTCCCCTGAACCGTCATGATCCATAACATCCATTAACAAGGGTTCATGTCGGTTCCCATAAACCGTCATGAACCAGAATGACTTGACAAAGGTTCATGCCGGTTCCCATAAACCGTCATGAACCACAATGACCTTTCCAGAGTTTGTGCCGGTTCCCATAAACCGTCATGAACTTGGAAATCCACGTAGGGTCCCTGACCCGAAATCATAAACCGTAAGGTAACTGGGTCTCGTGCCCGAACATATGACTCAATTGGGCACCGTGCCCGATATCTAAGGGTCAGTCACGACTCCGATCATAGTGATGTGTGCAACCATCCATCCAGTGTAACACCCCGGACATTCGAGGATTTTAATATTGCAATTTAATGTGTGAATTGACGCTTTTACCCTTGTGATTGGTATGGCCAAATTGTTGACTTTTTGATTGATGAGTTAAATGGACTTTGACCTATGACCGTGACATAGTACGGGATGTCACGAGTTCATAGACAGGTGGCACGTCCAATTCGGACGATCAGGGAAAAAGTTATGACTATCGGAAGTTTAGGGGCATTACCGTAAGTTAGACTTCACGGGCGAAAATGTTGACTTTTCGTTTGACAATTAATTTTCACGCGACTCAAGGACCGATAGGTAGGTCTCGATTTCCTGAGTCTGTAGACAGGCGGCACGCTAAAATCGGACTTCGTATGGCTGAGTTACGGGTCTAGGAAGTGAGGGGTATTTTGGTAATTATTGAACCAGGGGCATTTTGGTCTTTTTGCCCTGGTTACTGTAGCAGACCGCGGGGGACATGGGCGGCACCACCATGTGCGGTGGTTCTATCGTGCAATTGATTATGCTATCATGTGCTGGAATGTCTGGGTTGTCTTTTGCTTTTGAACGTGGCCTGAGCCGTCCAGCCTGCACGATCAATTGATTAATTCAAGATCGAAGCTTTTCGGGGAACATTTTTCAGTGGACAATTGGACACCCACGAGCCTCTGGGACGGCTTGAAATTGTTTAAAACCAATTAGAACGTACTTGAGCATCACTCTGATGCTGTTATAACTAAGAACGGGTGAGGAAAACCAGAGAAGCCATTTCTGGAAAAATTGGAAGGAAAATCAGTGTTTAATTTCTACGGTGTGTTGGGCCAATCTAATCACAGAGTAAGCTTTCTGGGAGTATTTGGAACACAACCATATCAAAATCGAAGGCAACCAGCCACGGGTGAGCTGGGACGGTGACTGCCGTGTTCAGAAGAATTTCAGAGGTTTGGACGACTACTTCCAGGTGAGTGTTGATTCAATTGAGTGTGTTTTCCAGTTCGTTGTGATACTATGATGCTTCATGTAAGGTTAATTTGATTTCGGTTTAGAAACCAGTGAGTTGGGGTGATCAACCCGTTTGGATGATCACGGGTCGAAGGGCCGTTTGAGGATTCGATTTGGCAAATTAATAACCCAGAACTTAAATTGAATGTTTAATTAACATGTTAGGATCAAATTGGATTGAAATCGAGTAGGAATTGATGGGTAATTAATCGGGTCAAGCCGCGGGTGGCAGGCCCGAATTACAGACAAACGGGTGAAGGTGCTAACACTGTAGCTACAGTGTCAGGCGCGTGACTTTCACGCGCAGCCACTTTGGGCGGCGCGTGAGGGCGCGTTGGGGCTTATCTCCGATCACGATCAACATGACTTTTATCCCTCTCATCATTCTGAACATTTTTGGTGAATTAACCATGTTGATTTGAGATAGTTTTTGATGGGTCAGTTTAGGGCCGGTTGCCTCGGGGAACGTGTCGACGGATTCCCCGAGCCGGTTTCTATTTCGGACTTTATGGTTAAACATTTTAGACTTGTAGTGACCCTTACATGTGATTTGGACTGACAGGAATTGTACGATAATCCCGGTACAAGTTCGTACGCGCAGGTTCACCGCGGGATCGTACTGTGAGTGGGCCATTTTCTTAAACCCTTGCGTGCATAAATGTTTTCTGGTTTATTATACTTATTCACATGCTAAAAACAAATAATGGTTTTGATGATATGGAAAATATGGTTATGGCACGTTTCACGATATTTGGGCTTGAGACCCGTCTGAAGAAACTTAATGATTGGTTCGGATTTTATCTATGTATATATATGCTTTGCATGTGGATATCAATAAAATGTGTTTGGTACTGCACTGTATAGATCCTTTCATATTATATTGTCTCCTCCGGCGAGGTACCCCGGAGAGGTCACGGACGTCTAGTACGTCCAGCGTCTATGACGCTAAGCATCAGGTGATGCTGCATCAGGTGATGCTGTGCCCGAACGGGATTCGGGAATTTAACTCGGAAATTGAGACCCGAGTGGCACGCGTAGCCTTATTATTGTGACCTTATTAGGCGTCAAGAACGTCAAACATCAGGTGATGTCGGGATTGGAGTGTATAGTGCAGCAACTAAAATTATACTTATGGTTTTATTATATGCCTTATGGTTCATATTATATGGTTGATGGTTTTAATTACGGATGCATGCATGTTTGGAAAACGGAGGGGTAAATTATATGTTTTACTTATCAAATGATTTTATAAACTTGAGTCTCGGCCCACTCACCCTTAATGTTTTTGGTAACCCCTCCAGGTCGTGATACTGAGGTAGAGGAGGAACCTAAGGCTGAGGCATAGATCTACTTCTGCGTACCTGAACCCCTGTTGGGTGGTGTACCCGCAGGTTTACTATAGAGTCGTGCTCGCAACTTGTAATTTTGGATTTCATCCCTTGTCTGACATTCGTTTAATTCGGATTTGATGTATGACTTTAATTTGGTTATTTATGCATTTGATGTTTTGAGGTTAAAATTGGTATGAATTATTGGGTGTCAGACGGGAGCAGGGCATGTCCCCTTGTGGTCCCTGTGGGATCGGGGCGGGTCCTGTCAGCTTGGTATCAGAGCATTAGGTTGTGGTCAGTACTAGGGTATGGTCAGCATGCTAGACTAGCAATTAGTACTAGTTACTTTTCGACTTTTAAGAATATTGTTTTCTGATCTATGCCTCTTGACAGTTGGTTATGCCTCCTAGGAGAATTCCTCATATTCGAACGGACGAGGATCTGGAAAGGGAGATGGAATGCGCGAGCATTGAAAGGGATCAACGTTTGGGAGCCACTCCTTTCTGCGGGGGATCAAACCCCGAGGATGCTCATGATTGGATCACCAAGTGGGAGAGGATCTTCTCGGTGATGCACTGCCCTCCGGGCGAACGAGTGACCTTGGCGGCCTTCTTACTGGAAGGAGGAGCCTACCAGTGGTGGCACGGACTCGAAATGTCTGGGTGGTCTGTCCATACCACTACTTGGGAAGCTTTCCGTTCCAGATTTCTGGACCAGTACTACCCGCGATCGTTCCGCGCGGCACGGGAGGCTGAGTTCCTGCGACTGGAGCAGGGTGATATGTCCGTTGCGGACTACGAGCAAACTTTCGGGAAACTTTCCCGGTTCGCTGCATTATTCGTGAGCACGGAGGAGGACAAATGCCAAAGGTTCGAGCTTGGACTCCGAGGGGAGATCCGGGCAAGTGTGACTGCTACTACTCATGCTTCTCTGAGAGATATGGTCGACGCTGCGGTGCGTGTCTAGGCCAGTCTGGCGGCACACCAGACACGACAACCTTCGGGCGAGGGGCGACGTCAGGATCGCCCACATCGTCGGCCATCGGTCCATAAGAACAACAAGGGAGGGGGCTACAGGGGAGCACCCTCATCCTTCAAGGGTCGTGGCTGGTCAGGTCGACGTGGAGGCTCTCAGGGCAGAGGATCTGGATACAACTCTGGGCAACGCTCATCTTGGAGCGGTGCTTCTGGCGGGCATTCGGACAGGCCAAGGCCAGTAACTTGTTTTGCTTGCGGAGAGGAGGGCCACTATGCCAGTGATTGCCCGCAGTTGTCCAAGAACAACGACGTTGGGGGCTCTAGTGTGGTGCAGAGCATGGCTTCCCACACTAATGGAGGTCGCGGTCAGGGAGGTGACCGTGGTGCTGGGCGTGGCGCGCGCGGGCGCGGACGGAACGGAGGGCCGAGGGCCCAAGTGTTTGCAATGACCCAGCAGCAGGCGAGGACTGCCCCAGGCGTGGTCACAGGTACACTACATATCTTAAACCTTCTTGTACGTGTATTGATGGATGCGGGGGCTACACATTCTTTTATTTCGAAGAGTTGTGCTGGTATGCTTGATTGTGTGGTATCGACTTTAGATTGTGAAATGGGTGTTGGCACCCCGATGGGCATCGTGTACCTTGTGAATCAGGTGATTCGAAGGTGCCCGGTAAGAATTGAGGATGTGGATTTACCAGCAGACTTAATTATTCTGGATATCCACGACTTCGATATAATCCTAGGGATGGATTGGCTGTCGGAGCACGGATCGCTCATCGACTGCTGTAGCAAGCAAGTGATTCTGCGGAGCCCGGGTTTTCCGGAGGTTATCTTTCAGGGGGAACGTGATGGTTCGCCTCCTGAAGTGATTTCGTCACTTACTGCTACCAAACTTCTACGGAAGGGATGCCAGGGTTATCTGGCGCATGTTGTGTCGGAACAGGTTGATACTCCGGGTATCGACGTGATACCGGTGGTATGTGAGTTTCCGGATGTGTTCCCGGAAGACTTACCTAGATTGCCACCATCGCGGGAGATCGAGTTTACTATTGAACTACTCCCGGGTACCCGACCTATATCCCAGGCACCATACCGGATGGCGCCGGCCGAGTTACGAGAACTCAAGACTCAATTGCAGGAGTTAGTGGATTTGGGATATGTCCGACCCAATACTTCACCGTGGGGAGCACCGGTGTTGTTCGTGAAGAAGAAGGAGGGAAGTCTCCGTTTATGTATTGACTATCGACAACTCAACAAGGTGACGCTGAGGAACCAGTATCCTCTACCCAGAATCGATGACCTTTTTGACCAGTTGCGGGGAGCTCAGTGCTTCTCGAAAATTGATTTGCGGTCTGGGTATCACCAACTGAGGATTTCAGAGGAGGATATTCCGAAAACTGCTTTTCGAACCCGTTATGGACACTACGAGTTCCTGGTTATGCCTTTTGGGTTGACGAATGCTCCAGCAGCATTCATGGATTTGATGAACCGGGTCTTCCGACCCTACCTGGATAAGTTCGTGATTGTGTTCATCGATGATATTTTGGTGTACTCGCGGAGCGCCCGTGCACATGAGGAACATCTACGGTTGGTCTTGGAGAGGCTGAGACAAGAACAATTGTACGCCAAGCTGAGCAAGTGTCAGTTTTGGCTGAGCAGTATTGGTTTTCTGGGACACGTGATATCGACGGATGGGATTTGCGTGGATCCCCAGAAAACAGAAGCGGTGACCAACTGGGCTAGACCGACAACAGTGACCGAGGTGCGGAGTTTCGTCGGATTAGCAGGTTACTACCGGAGATTCGTGGAGGGTTTCTCCAAAATTGCTGCACCATTGACTCGTTTGACTCGGAAGGGAGTGAAGTTTATCTGGGACGAGCAGTGCGATCGGAGCTTTCAAGAGTTGAAGGATCGATTGACCACTGCACCTGTCCTTGCATTGCCGGATGACAGTGGAGAGTTTGTGGTCTTCAGTGATGCATCGCTGCAAGGTCTGGGCTGCGTGTTGATGCAAACTGGCAAGGTTATCGCCTATGCATCCCGGCAGCTGAAGACCCACGAGTTGAACTACCCTACCCATGATTTGGAGTTGGCGGCGGTGGTTCATGCTCTCAAAATCTGGAGGTATTATCTATTCGGCGCAACGTGTCGGATATACACCGACCACCAGAGTCTTAAATACCTATTCACTCAGAATGAGCTTAACATGAGACAACGGAGATGGTTGGAACTGCTGAAGGACTATGGACTGTACGATCGAGTACCATCCGGGTAAGGCCAATGTGGTGGCGGATGCACTCAGCAGAAAATCAGCGGGATCAGTTGCACACCTGGGGATGGTGTATCTTCCCTTACTGGTGGAACTCCGGAAGGCGGGAGTTATTTTGGGTACTGATGAGCATGGAGCTTTGTTGGCCAGCTTCCATGTACGACCAGTACTGATTGATCGGATCATCAAAGCACAACTTCAGGATCCGATACTCTGTATTTACAGAATTGAGGTCGATGCGGATGGGAAACAGGATTTTACCATCCGGGACGACGGAGCACTTGTGAAATTGGGCCGTTTGTGTGTACCTGCAGTGGCAGAGTTACGAGCCGAGATTCTTGAGGAGGCCCATAGTTCGGCCTATGCTATGCATCCGGGAGGTACAAAGATGTACCGTACCCTCCGGAACCATTATTGGTGGCCAGGAATGAAGAAGGATATTGCTGAGTTCGTGAGCAAATGCTTAACCTGTCAGCAGGTTAAGGCGGAACGGCAGAGACCGTATGGTGACACGACCCATCCCAATCCCCCCGGGATTACCATGGAATGTGACGTGCTCCCGTCTGACAAGAGGCGCCAGACAAGGGATAACCGATTGCCATTGCCCAAACGGGCTTCCAGAGTGCGTAAGGATCGATGGAGGAGGTGTGCGATGCTCAAGTCTCTGCTGCAGTCGTATCCGGAATCAACCTGAAGGGCATTGAAAACAAAAGCTGTGAGTGGACGAAAATAAACAAGTCTGTTTAAAACATTTATAAGACATTTATGCCCCTCAGTAAAATCATATGCATGCACCAAAACCAATAATCCCATATTTATTTAGAAATAACCATTAGGGCCTTAGCCCGGAAACCAAAGCATAGTTTCAATTTCCAAAAGTAAATCCAAGAGTTATTTCATAAATCCAGTAATATGAACCATAAGGCATATAAACCATAACCATTATTTTAGCCACTGCACTATACACTCCAATCCGACATCCCTGATGTCTGACGTCCCTGACGTCAATAAGGTCACAATCACAAGGCTACGCGTGCCACTCGGGTCTCAATTTCCGAGTTCATTTCCCGAACCCCGTTCGGGTATAGCATCCCCGATGCTTAGCGTCATAGACGCTGGACATACTAGACGTCCGTGACCTCTCCGGGGTACCTCGCCGGAGGAGACAATATAATATGGAAGGATCTATACAGTGCAGTACTAAATACATTTTATCGATATCCACATGCAAAACATATAGGTATACATAGATAAAATCCGAACCATTCGTTACGTTTCATCAAACGGGTCTCATGCCCAAATACCGTGAAACGTGCCATAACCGAAATATCATCAAAACCTTTTATAGATTCCAGCATGTGAACATATATAAAATGTAAACCAGGAAACATTTATTCAATTCCATTTTAGGGTCCCCGACCCGCAATCACATGTAGAAATCAACTGGGCCCCTGACCCGATTCCACAAGTTAACTGGGCCCCTGGCCCGATCCACATGTTAACTGGGCCCCTGGCCCGATTTCATAGTTCAACTGGGCCCCTGGCCCGATTTTACATTATTTAAGTTCGTAACCGTTTCATGAAATCATATCCAACCATATTTATGGAAATCGGTGCAAATCCAGAAAACCTCGGTTTACGTGCAAATACGTAATTCACCCCGAAATACGTGAAATCATTTTAAATTCACCGATATCCAAAGTAAATCATTTAATCATAATTGTAACAATCATAAAACAGTTATGCATGCATCGAATTTATGAAACCAATGTCCACTCACAGACCGTTTAACCGAGCGCCTCGATACGCGTGCCATAGGCCTTCCCGGGCCACATCACTATCACCGGGACTCCCAATCCTGTTCAAATCAATTTAGAGGATCACTAACCTCATCATTAACATCCTATTCAAGTCCCGTAATTTTCCCGAATTTTTAAGTATTTTTAAACTGGATTTAAAACCTTCGGACATCCCGAACAATATCGAGACGGTGTCCGATCGACACGAAACCAATCCCAAAATGTTCGTTACAATGTATAGGATAAAAGTCATGTTGGAAGTTTCCCAAAATTACCTCACACGCGCCCCCACGCACCGGTTGAACTCCCTGCGCGTGAAACCCACGCGCCGGGTACTGTTCACCGTCGTTCAACCCGAACGACTGGTAAACGGGTCACCGTGACCCGCGGGCCAACCCGATCGGTTCTCCGCCGTTCCTTGATCATTTTCGACAGGGTTTCCTCCTACAAGATCGTCTGAGTTAAACTAGGAGTTCTGTGGAAACAAAAACAAGGAACAACGTCAAGATCCTTACCTCTCCGATCGAGAAGCTCACGGCCAACCCACTGTCGACTGCACTCAGCTCCGACCACCATTCTCGATGAAAACGGTCCCAATAGACTCGTCTCATCCTCTGAGTCATCATCCTGGTTACTAGATCGAACGAAAGACAGTAAAACCCATCCTGCCATTTTTGACCCGAGAATCGAACTCACGGGTTTAGGCTCCCTTCGCCGCCGTGGTCACCACCGTGGCCACCGAAACGCCCAGTTCGATCCCAGAACTCCGTCCACCCCTCAAGCACGGTCAAAACACCGGTCTCCATCGACTTCCAATTTTGAGTTTTTCGGCCTCCCCTGTTTTTCCTTCCGCCGTCCACTTCCGCCGGCTCCCGCCGTCTCCCAGCTCACCACCGTCGTCCTTCCGTCCATACCAGCAGCTGGTCTCACTCCCATACACAAAGGAGATGGGCTGGTGTGAGTGTGTGTTCGATTTCTTCACGGGCAGAGGAAGAATGAAAAATGAGGAAGGGAGGTATCAGATGAATAAGGAAATGGACGGTGGGGATGTGCATCAGTAATATAGATGAAGGGCCCAGATCAAAAGATGAAAAATAAGTGGGAAATTCTTTATATTATTAAAATCCAATAATTTAATCAATCTGACCAATCCAGATCTGATCCCAATAATTAAAGATTAGTGGTCCACGTGTCCCACTCAGAAATTCAGACCAATCAGAGAACGCCACGTGTCCACGCCTCGTAATGCGTGCATAACGAAACCAAACTTCCGTGACCCATAACTTCGTCGTCGAATCTCCGATTTCGGCGTGCCGCCTGTCGTTGGATTCGCATCGACGAAACCTACGTAACGGTCCTTGGCCCTCGGCCATCGGACATCCCGATCAAAAAGTCAACATTTCCCCTTCTTTCGTCCAAATTACGAAAATGCCCCTGGACTTCCGTACATCATAACTTTCACCACGAACGTCGGAATCGAACGTGCCACCTGTCTATGAACTCGTGACGTCCCGAACTACGTCACGGTCATCGGTCAAAGTCCATTTGACCATCCGAATTAAAAGTCAACGTTTTGCCCACGCCTAGGGGCAAAACGGTCATTTTGCACAATTCGTCCGAAACGCTCAACTAATCCCAGATTAGTAAATCACAATTAAATATCATTAAATCCCGATATTCGGGACGGGTCGTTACAACCTTCCCTCCTTAAAGAATTTCGTCCTCGAAATTACCAATAACCTTATTCCACAACCACCTTGTGGAAAACAATTCGACCACACATCTGTGTACACTTGTACACCCACATACTGGGACAACACCAGTCTCGTTTGTACCCAGACATCCCATCACAGTCATACGTCATAATAGCAACAACACTCGACCACCTCGAGTGGAAATGATCACCTGATCCGCGATAAAATCGCCTAACCATTTAGCTGACTCCTTCAGCTAGATGGTTCCTTTCCATTGCCAATAAATCCTTACATTTGCTCCCGTTGGGAGTCACCAAATCTCATTTGTCAGTCCACGCTGACACCACCAGTCAAACTGTCATCACAAAACTTTACCACCCTAGTAAAGCCACAACCATCTGTCTATCCGTGACAACACCACGTACTACATCACTCTCGATGTAGCGCAAGGTCAACCACATGATCTCAATTCGCAGGGCAAGCCCAATCCTGCGACACAAAATAATCTCAATGTCCATAATCGCCGACTCCCTCAGCGAACCAAAACGCTGGGAAATCACGGTGTGATAAAATCACACAAGGCTACTCGTGGTTACTCAAACCACCAATTCACTCATCCTGAGTGTACGTATACCGTCAATTAACCCAATCAAGTGGTGCAACTGGAACACATTGAATACCAGCCCAGCAGTGAACACACATCTCAATACTAGGGTTCCACAAGCCAACCATGGCTAAGAGCACCTGCTCATACAATCACTGAACCCTGACAAAATCACTCTGCCCAGCGCACAGTATCCAATGTCCAGTCCACAATACAGCCAAACAAACGATATCAGAACCAATCCGATTACCAACACATTAGTTACACACCACTGGTACATCCCATGTACCGCCATTAGGCACCACTCAGCCTAACCAGTATCAATCCTCGTACCCTGTACGTACCTCAATCCATCAATCTGACTATAGCCACCCAGGTCATAGCCAAACACGTTCTAGTAATGGAGTACATTTGCCCCAAACCGACATGAGACAAAATGAACCACCCGTCATCTAGTTCCAATTCCGAATCCGAATTCGCAATTTCGTAAGAAACCCCGAATCCGAACCCAACATCATTTTTAACCCATTTCCAAATCCGAATCCGAAATCATTATTCCGTAAGCTAGCATTGGAATAACCATTCCGTACCCAAATCCAGTAATCCATTTTCGAGCTTCGCAATCGAATCCTGAATCGTCACCCAGAAATTCGATTCCAAAACCCAAAATCTCGTTTACGTCCATCAAGACGTAACATAACCGAACCTATCGGTTGCCTGTCAAAAACACTCGATTGACTTCATAGGGAAGCCAATCCCAATATTCACACGTCAAAGGTTGACAAAATCCGACCACATCGGAAACCTACTCAACCAAGTCACAAACCATATGGACTTCACTCCGAAAAGAAGTTCAGTCCCGTCATTTACGACTCACATACCAAGGTAAGAGTGATAACTCTCATCCAATCTGGATCATCACGATCACAACCCAGATCCATCGCTACGTCACCCGACAAGTAACATCACGATCCTAGATCGTCACATCGACTAAAGTCGACAACATCACAAATCAGATCCACCTGGGATCCACACATGCTCACATAGCTAACAATCCATCTGGAAGCTGATCGTAGGGTCTTACACCCTCAATTGAATCCTTCGCCAAATTTCCCTTGGTGTAAAGATGACCACGCATATCACCACCAAATCCAAAATCATACAAAACTTCTTGTGTCCAATGACCCAAGGCCAAACTTGGGTCCACCTACCAATACACGCTCAACGTACTGGTAGCAACAATCATCATCTGCCACGGCAGGAAAATATGAAGTCATCCCTAATGACTTCGGAATACCAATCACCGATGCGGAAACGAGCACTCCTCTCGTCTCCCAATCACAACTCTCCCCGAAACGGGAGTTCCAACCATGTTGGGAACAGACATGCTCCCAAAGAGATGTCAAGTCCAACCACTGGACTGCCCATGTGTAACGACCTATCCCGAATATCGGGATTTAATAATATTTAATTGTGATTTACTAATCTGGGATTAGTTGGGCGATTTCGGACGAATTGTGCAAAATGATCGTTTTGCCCCTAGGCGTGGGCAAAACGTTGACTTTTATTTTGGATGGTCAAATGGACTTTGACCGATGACCGTGACGTAGTTCGGGACGTCACGAGTTCATAGACAGGTGGCACGTTCGATTCCGACGTTCGTGGTGAAAGTAATGATGTACGGAAGTCCAGGGACATTTTCGTAATTTGGATGATATATGGGCAAATGTTGACTTTTTGACCAGGATGTCCGATGGCCGAGGGCCAAGGACCGTTACGTAGGTTTCGTCGATGCGAATCCAACGACAGGCGGCACGCCGAAATCGGAGATTCGACGACGAAGTTATGGGTCACGGAAGTTTGGTTTCGTTATGCACGCATTACGAGGCGGGGACACGTGGCGTTCTCTGATTGGTCTGAAATTCTGAGTGGGACACGTGGACCACTAACCTTTAATTATGAACTCAGATCTGGATTGGTCAGATTGATTAAATTATTGGATTAAAAAAATATAAAGAAATCCCACTTAGTGCATCTTTTGATCTGGACCCTTAATCTCATTGGTGAGATTTAATCTGTGCCGTTCATTCTTTTTCCCTCTCTCTTTAATTGGATCAGCCTACACCTCCCAATCTCATTTTCTCTCTAGCCCGTGAACACGCTCACGACTCACACTGCACACCACCACCATATCTATATCCTTGGGCCGTGCAGGGGACTGTGTGAGGACTGTTGGGAGCTGGGCACGGTGGGAGACGACGGGAGACGGCTGGGTTGGCGACGGAGGGGAAAAACAGGGGAAGTCCGAAACTCAAAATTTGGGGAGGTCGTTGTTGACTGTTTATGATCGTGCTGATGGGTGGTGGAGGTTCCTGTGATCAGTCCAGGCATTTTGGGTGGCCAGGGTGGTGACCACGACGGCGATGTGGCCCTAAACCCGTGAGTCCGATTCTCGGGTCTAAAATGGCAGGATGGGCCTTACTGTCTTTCGGTCAATCTAGTAACCAGGAGGATGACTCAGAGGATGAGACGAGTCTATAGGGACCATTTTCATCGAGAATGGTGGTCGGAGCTGAGAGCAGTCGACGGTGGAGGTTGGCCGTGCACTTCTCGATCGGGGAGGTGAGGATCTTGACGTTGTTCATTGTTTTTGTTTCCACAGAACTCCTAATTTAACCCAGACGATCATGTAGGTGAAAACCCCGTCCAAAATGATCCTGTATCGACGGAGAACCGGTCGGGTTGGCCCGTGGGTCACGGCGGCCCGTTTTACAGTCGATCGGGTTGAACGACGATGAACAGTACCCGGCGCGTGGGTTTCATGCGCAGGGAGTTCAACCGGCGCATGGGGGCGCGTGTGAGGTAATTTTGGGAAACTTCAAACATGACTTTTGTCCTATTCAATGTAACGAACATTTTAGCATTGGTTTCGTGTCGATCGGATCCCGTTTCGTTATTGCTCGGGATGTCCGAAGGTTTTAAATCCAGTTTAAAAATACTTAAAAATTCGGGAAAATTACGGGACTTTGATAGAATGTTAATGAAGGGGGTAGTAATCCTCTAATGTGATTTGAACAGGATTGGGAGTCCAGGTGATAGTGGTGTGGCCCGGGAAGGCCTATGGCACGCGTATCGAGGCACTCGGTTAAACGGTCTGTGAGTGGACATTGGTTTCATAAATTCGATGCATGCATAACTATTTTATGATTGTTATAATTATGATTAAATGATTTACTTTGGATATCAGTGAATTTAAAATGATTTCACGCATTTCGAGGTGAATTACGTATTTGCACGTAAACCGAGATTTTCTGGATTTTCACCGATTTCCATAAATGTGGTTGGACATGATTTCATGAAACGGTTACGAACTTGAATAATGTAAAATCGGGCCAGGGGCCCAGTTGAACTATGAAATCGGGCCAGGGGCCCAGTTAACATGTGGATCGGGCCAGGGGCCCAGTTAACTTGTGGAATCGGGCCAGGGGCCCAGTTGATTTCTACACGTGATTGCGGGTCGGGGACCCTAAAATGGAATTGAATAAATGTTTCCTGGTTTACATTTTATATATGTTCACATGCTGGAATCTATAAATGGTTTTGATGATATTTCAGTTATGGCACGTTTCACGGTATTTGGGCATGAGACCCGTTTGATGAAACGTAACGAATGGTTCGGATTTTGTCTATGTATACTTATATGTTTTGCCTGTGGATATCTATAAAATGTATTTGGTACTGCACTGTATAGATCCTTCCATATTATATTGTCTCCTCCGGATGAGGTACCCCGGAGAGGTCACGGACGTCTAGAACGTCCAGCGTCTATGACGCTAAGCATCGGGGATGCTGTACCCGAACGGGGTTCGGGGATTGAACTCGGAAATTGAGACCCGAGTGGCACGCGTAGCCTTGTGATTGTGACCTTATTGACGTCAGGGACGTCAGACATCAGGGATGTCGGATTGGAGTGTATAGTGCAGTGGCTAAAATTATGGTTGGTTTATATTATATGCCTTATGGTTCGTATTACTGGATTTATGAAATAACTCTTGGATTGACTTTTGGAAATTGAAACTATGCTTTGGTTTCCGGGCTAAGGCCCTAATGGTTATTTCTAAATAAATGTGTGATCATTGGTTTTTGGCGCATGCATATGATTTTACTGAGGGGCATAAATGTCTTATAAATGTTTTAAACAGACTTGTTTATTTTTGTCCACTCACAGCTTTTGTTTTCAATGCCCTTCAGGTTGATTCCGGATACGACTGCAGCAGAGACTTGAGCATCGCACACCTCCTCCATCGATCCTTACGCACTCTGGAAGCCCGTTTGGGCAAAGGAAATCGGTTATCCCTTGTCTGACGCCTCTTGTCTGACGGGAGCACGTCACATTCCATGGTAATCCCGGGGGGATTGGGATGGGTCGTGTCAAGTGGTATCAGAGCAGGTTTTGCTCTTTTGTGCGCGAAGGACGAGGGTGTGATGTCTCTTTGGGCTGCAGTTCCGTTGTCAACCTGATAGATAGTTTTGGGTTTGTATGGTGAATTGGGTGTGTTTGGCCCGATACGCCGTGCATTGATGCGATTCAACCCAGGTGGGGTTGTATTCGATTAACTGGTAATGTGGGACCGTCGGTTCGGTCACGTGATGATGGATTGTTGTGCCACTGGGCTCAGCTAGGTTCAGGGAACCCCATTGGAATAATGTTATGGAAGTGCGAAACTCAGTTGAGTATTGGTCTATGTTTTGGACCCTGGTAGTGTTGGCTAGTGTACGGGGTGTTGATGCATCGGAGTTAGCCGATGACCTTCGTGGTGGAACCCACGATGGAACCCACGTTGAGTTGACGATTGGATTGGACGTCTATACGATGTCAGGACTGCGGGGTCGGTCAGGTTGTGGATTTTACTGCAGAAGGCAGTTGGGTTCGGTAGGAACCCTAGGGTGTGACTTTGGAACCCTAATTTATAATTGATGGGCTGGAAAAGTGAACGTTATTTGAGGATTTGTGCTGCGGCGAGCGGCTGAGGTCTTGGATGACCATGTGAATGACTCTAGTGAGTCTTATGGGTTCGATCTATGGATACGGTTGTGAGATGAAATATGGAATCCCGTGTTGGATCGAATACTAGTGTGAGGTATGGTTACGGATCTTGACAGCGATGACTGTTGGTCGACAGTTGTGTCGAGATAATTGGCTATCGAGGGTATTTAGTGTGGCTTTCACACTTGGGGATTAGGGGATGTTCAGGGAACGTCCATTATCCTGATGTGCCGATGGCGAAAATTGGAGGTACCCATAGTCCTGGGGTACGAGTGCTGTTACGGGATCGTCGTTCGTAATGAACGGAGATCCAGGGTGACAACTTTGCACATTGTGTGCTAGCATGGATGTTCGTGTACTATGTATGGATGTTGGTATGTTGGTGCCTTTATGCCAATACTAGTATGGATGCCTGTGTGCTGATACTAGTGTTGATGATGGTGCGTTGGTGCTGGTGACAGTAATTGTGATGACGATGAGCCACCAGTTGGGGTGTGACTCTGTCATGATGAACAGATGATTGGTATCTGCGACTCAGTGGTGGTTGAGTCTTGGACTGGATGGGATCCAGTGGAGGTTATGTCGTGTTGGGATAAGTCCCAACAGATTTACGATGACCAATGATGAATGGATTAAAATGGTATGATTGAAACTTGGGGAATCTAGGGACGATGTTCCCTATGTCATACGAGTTGGTGGATTTGGGGAGTTGTGGTCAACTCCGAGATTGGTAAGTTTGTGTACTGCTTATATCCCTTGAGAGTACAAGGAAATTATTGAAATTGGAAAGGTCGGGGGAAACCATTCGTGGTATTGATGTGGGATGTTGTGATTGTGAATCACTTGGAACCTGAAGATTGAACCTGTTTAGGTTGAGATGTGAGACGGAGGCAGTATGGTATGCACATTCAGGCAAAATTGTGGATATCCCGTTCGGAATCGGGGTGTGTGCATACATGATTATTGACGGACGTGAGGTCCGAGTAATGAATTGATTTTGGACACGTGGTGGTCCAAGTGAGGTATGGACGTGGGCAGTCCAGTGGTTGGACTTGACATCTCATTTGGGAGCATGTCTGTTTCCAGCATGGTTGGAACTCCCGTTTCGGGGAGAGTTGTGATTGGGAGACGAGAGGAGTGCTCGTTTCCGCATCGGTGATTGGTATTCCGAAGTCATTAGGGTTGACTTCATATTTCCTGCCGTGGCAGATGATGATTGTTGCTACCAGTACGTTGAGCGTGTATTGGTTGGTGGACCCATGTTTGGCTTGGGGTCATTGGACACAAGCAGTTGTGTATGATTTTGGATTTGGTGGTGAAATGCGAGGTCATCTTTCCACCAAGGGAAATTTGACGAATGATTCAAACTGAGGGTGTAAGACCCTACGATCAGCTTTCAGATGGATTGTTAGCTATGTGGACACGTGTGGATCCTAGGGGATCTGATTTGTGATGTTGTTAACTATGGACGATGTGGCGATCTAGGATCGTGATGTTACTTGTCGGGTGACGTAGCGATGGATATGGATTGTGATCTTGATGATCCAGATGGGTGGAGAGTTTATCACTCTTACCTTGATATGTGAGTCGTAAATGACGGGACTGAACTTCTTTTCGGAGTGAAGTCCATATGGTTGTTACTCGGGTGAGTAGGTTTCCGATGTGGTCGGATTTTGTCAAACTCTGACGTGTGGATATTGGGATTGGCTTCCCTATGAAGTCAATCGAGTGTTTCGAACAGGCAACCGATAGGTTCGGTTTTGTTACGTCTTGGTGGACGTAAACGAGATTTTGGGTTTTGGAATCGGATTTCTGGGTGACGATTCAGGATTCGATTGCGAAGCTCGAAAATGGATTACTGGATTTGGGTACGGAATGATTATTCCAATGCTAGCTTACGGAATAATGATTTCGGATTCGGATTTGGAAATGGAATAAAAATATGATGTTTGGGTTCGGGTTCGGGATTTCTTACGAAATTGCGGATTCGGATTCGGAATTGGAACTAGATGATGGGTGGAGTTCGCTTTGTCTTATGTTGGTTTGGGCAAATGTACTCCATTTTTGGAACGTGTTTGGCTATGACCTGGGTGGTTATAGTCAGATTGATGGATTGAGGTACGTACAGGGTACGTTGTACGAGGATTGATACTGGTTAGGCTGAGTGGTGCCTAATGGCGGTACATGGGATGTACCAGTGGTGTGTAACTAATGTGTTGGTAATCGGCTTGGTCCTGACATCATTTGTTTGGTTGTATTGTGGACTGGACATTGGATACTGTGCGCTGGGCAGATTGATCTTGTCGGGTTCAGTGATTTTATGAGCAGGTGCTCTTAGCCATGGTTGGCTTGTGGAACCCTAGTATTGAGATGTGTGTTCACTGTTGGGCTGGTATTCAATGTGTTCCAGTTACACCACTTGATGGAGTAAGTTGACGGTATACGTACACTCAGGATGAGTGAATTGGTGGTCTGAGTAACCACGAGTAGCCTTGTGTGACTTGATCACACCGTGATTTTCCCAGCGTTTTGGTTCGCTGACGGAGTCGGAAATTATGGACATTGAGAGTATTTTGTGTCGCAGGATTGGGCTTGCCCTGCGAATGGTGATCATGTGGTTGATCTTGCGCTACATCGAGAGTGATGTAGTACGTGGTGTTGTCACCGACGGACAGATGGTTGGAGCCTTACCAGGGTGGTAAGTTTTGTGGTGACAGTTTGACTGTTAGTGTCAGCATGGACTGACAAATGAGATTTGGTGACTCCCAATGGGAGCAAAGGTAAGGATGTATTGGCAATGGAAGGGAACCATCTAGCTGGAGGAGTCAGCTTAATGGTTGAGCGATCTTAGCGCGGATCAGGTGATCATTTCCACTCGAGGTGGTCGAGTGTTGTTGCTTTTATGACGTATGACTGAGATGGTATGTCTGGGTACAGCCGAGGCTGGTGTTGACCCAGTGTGTGGGTGTACAAGTGTACACAGATGTGAGGTCGAATTGTTTTCCACAAGGTGGTTGTGGAATAAGGTTATTGGTAATTTCGAGGACGAAATTCTTTAAGGAGGGAAGGTTGTAACGACCCATCCCGAATATCGGGATTTAATAATATTTAATTGTGATTTACTAATCTGGGATTAGTTGGGCGATTTCGGACGAATTGTGCAAAATGATCGTTTTGCCCCTAGGCGTGGGCAAAACGTTGACTTTTATTTTGGATGGTCAAATGGACTTTGACCGATGACCGTGACGTAGTTCGGGACGTCACGAGTTCATAGACAGGTGGCACGTTCGATTCCGACGTTCGTGGTGAAAGTAATGATGTACGGAAGTCCAGGGGCATTTTCGTAATTTGGACGATATATGGGCAAATGTTGACTTTTTGACCAGGATGTCCGTTGGCCGAGGGCCAAGGACCGTTACGTAGGTTTCGTCGATGCGAATCCAACGACAGGCGGCACGCCGAAATCGGAGATTCGACGACGAAGTTATGGGTCACGGAAGTTTGGTTTCGTTATGCACGCATTACGAGGCGGGGACACGTGGCGTTCTCTGATTGGTCTGAAATTCTGAGTGGGACACGTGGACCACTAACCTTTAATTATGAACTCAGATCTGGATTGGTCAGATTGATTAAATTATTGGATTAAAAAAATATAAAGAAATCCCACTTAGTGCATCTTTTGATCTGGACCCTTAATCTCATTGGTGAGATTTAATCTGTGCCGTTCATTCTTTTTCCCTCTCTCTTTAATTGGATCAGCCTACACCTCCCAATCTCATTTTCTCTCTAGCCCGTGAACACGCTCACGACTCACACTGCACACCACCACCATATCTATATCCTTGGGCCGTGCAGGGGACTGTGTGAGGACTGTTGGGAGCTGGGCACGGTGGGAGACGACGGGAGACGGCTGGGTTGGCGACGGAGGGGAAAAACAGGGGAAGTCCGAAACTCAAAATTTGGGGAGGTCGTTGTTGACTGTTTATGATCGTGCTGATGGGTGGTGGAGGTTCCTGTGATCAGTCCAGGCATTTTGGGTGGCCAGGGTGGTGACCACGACGGCGATGTGGCCCTAAACCCGTGAGTCCGATTCTCGGGTCTAAAATGGCAGGATGGGCCTTACTGTCTTTCGGTCAATCTAGTAACCAGGAGGATGACTCAGAGGATGAGACGAGTCTATAGGGACCGTTTTCATCGAGAATGGTGGTCGGAGCTGAGAGCAGTCGACGGTGGAGGTTGGCCGTGCACTTCTCGATCGGGGAGGTGAGGATCTTGACGTTGTTCATTGTTTTTGTTTCCACAGAACTCCTAATTTAACCCAGACGATCATGTAGGTGAAAACCCCGTCCAAAATGATCCTGTATCGACGGAGAACCGGTCGGGTTGGCCCGTGGGTCACGGCGGCCCGTTTTACAGTCGATCGGGTTGAACGACGATGAACAGTACCCGGCGCGTGGGTTTCATGCGCAGGGAGTTCAACCGGCGCGTGGGGGCGCGTGTGAGGTAATTTTGGGAAACTTCAAACATGACTTTTGTCCTATTCAATGTAACGAACATTTTAGCATTGGTTTCGTGTCGATCGGATCCCGTTTCGTTATTGCTCGGGATGTCCGAAGGTTTTAAATCCAGTTTAAAAATACTTAAAAATTCGGGAAAATTACGAGACTTTGATAGAATGTTAATGAAGGGGGTAGTAATCCTCTAATGTGATTTGGACAGGATTGGGAGTCCCGGTGATAGTGGTGTGGCCCGGGAAGGCCTATGGCACGCCTATCGAGGCACTCGGTTAAACGGTCTGTGAGTGGACATTGGTTTCATAAATTCGATGCATGCATAACTGTTTTATGATTGTTATAATTATGATTAAATGATTTACTTTGGATATCAGTGAATTTAAAATGATTTCACGCATTTCGAGGTGAATTACGTATTTGCACGTAAACCGAGATTTTCTGGATTTTCACCGATTTCCATAAATGTGGTTGGACATGATTTCATGAAACGGTTACGAACTTGAATAATGTAAAATCGGGCCAGGGGCCCAGTTGAACTATGAAATCGGGCCAGGGGCCCAGTTAACATGTGGATCGGGCCAGGGGCCCAGTTAACTTGTGGAATCGGGCCAGGGGCCCAGTTGATTTCTACACGTGATTGCGGGTCGGGGACCCTAAAATGGAATTGAATAAATGTTTCCTGGTTTACATTTTATATATGTTCACATGCTGGAATCTATAAATGGTTTTGATGATATTTCAGTTATGGCACGTTTCACGGTATTTGGGCATGAGACCCGTTTGATGAAACGTAACGAATGGTTCGGATTTTGTCTATGTATACTTATATGTTTTGCATGTGGATATCTATAAAATGTATTTGGTACTGCACTGTATAGATCCTTCCATATTATATTGTCTCCTCCGGATGAGGTACCCCGGAGAGGTCACGGACGTCTAGAACGTCCAGCGTCTATGACGCTAAGCATCGGGGATGCTGTACCCGAACGGGGTTCGGGGATTGAACTCGGAAATTGAGACCCGAGTGGCACGCGTAGCCTTGTGATTGTGACCTTATTGACGTCAGGGACGTCAGACATCAGGGATGTCGGATTGGAGTGTATAGTGCAGTGGCTAAAATTATGGTTGGTTTATATTATATGCCTTATGGTTCGTATTACTGGATTTATGAAATAACTCTTGGATTGACTTTTGGAAATTGAAACTATGCTTTGGTTTCCGGGCTAAGGCCCTAATGGTTATTTCTAAATAAATGTGTGATCATTGGTTTTTGGCGCATGCATATGATTTTACTGAGGGGCATAAATGTCTTATAAATGTTTTAAACAGACTTGTTTATTTTTGTCCACTCACAGCTTTTGTTTTCAATGCCCTTCAGGTTGATTCCGGATACGACTGCAGCAGAGACTTGAGCATCGCACACCTCCTCCATCGATCCTTACGCACTCTGGAAGCCCGTTTGGGCAAAGGAAATCGGTTATCCCTTGTCTGACGCCTCTTGTCTGACGGGAGCACGTCACATTCCATGGTAATCCCGGGGGGATTGGGATGGGTCGTGTCACCATGTCCATACCTTACTTGGTCCACCACGTGTCCAAGATCGATTCATTACTCGGACCTCACGTCCGTCAATAATCATGTATGCACACACCCCGATTCCGAACGGAATATCCACAATTTTGCCTGAATGTGCATACCATACTGCCTTCGTTTCACATCTCAACCTAAACAGGTTCAATCCTCAGGTTCCAAGTGATTCACAATCACAAACTCCCACATCCATACCACGAATGGTTTTCCCCGACTTTTCCAATCTCAATAATTTCCTTGTACTCTCAGGGGATATAAGCAGTACACAAACTTACCAATCTCGGAGTTGACCACAACTCCCCAAATCCATCAATTCTCATGACGTAGGGAACAGCATCCCGAGATTCCCCAAATTTTCAATCATACCTTTTGATCAATTCATCACTTGTCATCATAAATTTGTCGGAACTCATCCCAACACGACACAACCTCCACTGGAACCCATCCAGTCCAAGACTCAACCACCACTGAGTCGCAGATACCAATCATCTGTTCATCATGACAGAGTCACACCCCAACTGGTGGCTCATCGTTATCACAATTACCGTCACCAGCACCAGCGCTAGTACCAGCACCAACATACCATCATCAACACTAGTATCAGCACACAGGCATCCATACTAGTATTGGCATAAAGGTATCACCATACCAACATCCATACATAGCACACGAACATCCACACTAACACACGAACACCCATTGTGTGCTAAGTTGTTACCCTGGATCTCCGTTCATTACGAACGACGATCCCGTAACAGCACTCGTACCCCACGACTATGGGTACCTCCAATTTTCACCATCGGCACATCAGGATAATGGACGTTCCCTGAACATCCCCTGATCCCCAAGTGTCAAAACCACACTAAATATCCGCGATAGCCAGTTATCTCGACACAACTGTCGACCAACAGTCATCGTTGTCAAGATCCGTATCCACACATCATACTAACATTCGATCCAAAACAGGATTCCATATTTTATCTCATAACCGCATCCGTGGATCGAATCCCATAATCCAGACTAGACTCACTAGAGTCATCCACATGGTCATCCATGACCTCAGCCGCTCGTCGCAGCACAAGTTCTCACTTAAGGTTCACCTTTCGGTCCATCAATTACAAGTTAGGGTTCCAAAATCACACCCTAGGGTTCCACCGAACCCAACTGCCCTCTGCAGTAAAATCCACAACCTGACCGACCCCGCGGTCCTGACATCGTAAAGACGTCCAATCCAATCCAATCGTCAACTCAACGTGGGTTCCATCGTGGGTTCCACCACGAAGGTCATCGGCTAACTCCGATGCACCAACACCCCGAACATTAGCCAACACTACCAGGGTCTAAAACATAGACCAATACTCAACCGAGTTTCACATTTCCATATCATTATTCCAATTGGGTTCCCTGAACCTAGCTGTGCCCAGTGGCACAACAATCCATCATCACATGACCGAACCGACGGTCCCACATTACCAGTTAATCGTATACAACCCCACCTGGGTTGAATCGCAACAATGCACGACGTATCAGGCCAAACACACCCAATTCACCATACAAACCCAAAACTATCTATCAGGTTGACAACGGAACTGCAGCCCAAAGAGACATCACACCCTCGTCCTTCGCGCACAAAAGAGCAAAACCTGCTCTGATACCACTTGACACGAGCCATCCCAATCCCCCCGGGATTACCATGGAATGTGACGTGCTCCCGTCTGACAAGAGGCGCCAGACAAGGGATAACCGATTGCCATTGCCCAAACGGGCTTCCAGAGTGCGTAAGGATCGATGGAGGAGGTGTGCGATGCTCAAGTCTCTGCTGCAGTCGTATCCGGAATCAACCTGAAGGGCATTGAAAACAAAAGCTGTGAGTGGACGAAAATAAACAAGTCTGTTTAAAACATTTATAAGACATTTATGCCCCTCAGTAAAATCATATGCATGCACCAAAACCAATAATCCCATATTTATTTAGAAATAACCATTAGGGCCTTAGCCCGGAAACCAAAGCATAGTTTCAATTTCCAAAAGTAAATCCAAGAGTTATTTCATAAATCCAGTAATATGAACCATAAGGCATATAAACCATAACCATTATTTTAGCCACTGCACTATACACTCCAATCCGACATCCCTGATGTCTGACGTCCCTGACGTCAATAAGGTCACAATCACAAGGCTACGCGTGCCACTCGGGTCTCAATTTCCGAGTTCATTTCCCGAACCCCGTTCGGGTATAGCATCCCCGATGCTTAGCGTCATAGACGCTGGACGTACTAGACGTCCGTGACCTCTCCGGGGTACCTCGCCGGAGGAGACAATATAATATGGAAGGATCTATACAGTGCAGTACTAAATACATTTTATCGATATCCACATGCAAAACATATAGGTATACATAGATAAAATCTGAACCATTCGTTACGTTTCATCAAACGGGTCTCATGCCCAAATACCGTGAAACGTGCCATAACCGAAATATCATCAAAACCTTTTATAGATTCCAGCATGTGAACATATATAAAATGTAAACCAGGAAACATTTATTCAATTCCATTTTAGGGTCCCCGACCCGCAATCACATGTAGAAATCAACTGGGCCCCTGGCCCGATTCCACAAGTTAACTGGGCCCCTGGCCCGATCCACATGTTAACTGGGCCCCTGGCCCGATTTCATAGTTCAACTGGGCCCCTGGCCCGATTTTACATTATTTAAGTTCGTAACCGTTTCATGAAATCATATCCAACCATATTTATGGAAATCGGTGCAAATCCAGAAAACCTCGGTTTACGTGCAAATACGTAATTCACCCCGAAATACGTGAAATCATTTTAAATTCACCGATATCCAAAGTAAATCATTTAATCATAATTGTAACAATCATAAAACAGTTATGCATGCATCGAATTTATGAAACCAATGTCCACTCACAGACCGTTTAACCGAGCGCCTCGATACGCGTGCCATAGGCCTTCCCGGGCCACATCACTATCACCGGGACTCCCAATCCTGTTCAAATCAATTTAGAGGATCACTAACCTCATCATTAACATCCTATTCAAGTCCCGTAATTTTCCCGAATTTTTAAGTATTTTTAAACTGGATTTAAAACCTTCGGACATCCCGAACAATATCGAGACGGTGTCCGATCGACACGAAACCAATCCCAAAATGTTCGTTACAATGTATAGGATAAAAGTCATGTTGGAAGTTTCCCAAAATTACCTCACACGCGCCGGTTGAACTCCCTGCGCGTGAAACCCACGCGCCGGGTACTGTTCACCGTCGTTCAACCCGAACGACTGGTAAACGGGTCACCGTGACCCGCGGGCCAACCCGATCGGTTCTCCGCCGTTCCTTGATCATTTTCGACAGGGTTTCCTCCTACAAGATCGTCTGAGTTAAACTAGGAGTTCTGTGGAAACAAAAACAAGGAACAACGTCAAGATCCTTACCTCTCCGATCGAGAAGCTCACGGCCAACCCACCGTCGACTGCACTCAGCTCCGACCACCATTCTCGATGAAAACGGTCCCAATAGACTCGTCTCATCCTCTGAGTCATCATCCTAGTTACTAGATCGAACGAAAGACAGTAAAACCCATCCTGCCATTTTTGACCCGAGAATCGAACTCACGGGTTTAGGCTCCCTTCGCCGCCGTGGTCACCACCGTGGCCACCGAAACGCCCAGTTCGATCCCAGAACTCCGTCCACCCCTCAAGCACGGTCAAAACACCGGTCTCCATCGACTTCCAATTTTGAGTTTTTCGGCCTCCCCTGTTTTTCCTTCCGCCGTCCACTCCGCCGGCTCCCGCCGTCTCCCAGCTCACCACCGTCGTCCTTCTGTCCATACCAGCAGCTGGTCTCACTCCCATACACAAAGGAGATGGGCTGGTGTGAGTGTGTGTTCGATTTCTTCACGGGCAGAGGAAGAATGAAAAATGAGGAAGGGAGGTATCAGATGAATAAGGAAATGGACGGTGGGGATGTGCATCAGTAATATAGATGAAGGGCCCAGATCAAAAGATGAAAAATAAGTGGGAAATTCTTTATATTATTAAAATCCAATAATTTAATCAATCTGACCAATCCAGATCTGATCCCAATAATTAAAGATTAGTGGTCCACGTGTCCCACTCAGAAATTCAGACCAATCAGAGAACGCCACGTGTCCACGCCTCGTAATGCGTGCATAACGAAACCAAACTTCCGTGACCCATAACTTCGTCGTCGAATCTCCGATTTCGGCGTGCCGCCTGTCGTTGGATTCGCATCGACGAAACCTACGTAACGGTCCTTGGCCCTCGGCCATCGGACATCCCGGTCAAAAAGTCAACATTTCCCCTTCTTTCGTCCAAATTATGAAAATGCCCCTGGACTTCCGTACATCATAACTTTCACCACGAACGTCGGAATCGAACGTGCCACCTGTCTATGAACTCGTGACGTCCCGAACTACGTCACGGTCATCGGTCAAAGTCCATTTGACCATCCGAATTAAAAGTCAACGTTTTGCCCACGCCCAGGGGCAAAACGGTCATTTTGCACAATTCGTCCGAAACGCTCAACTAATCCCAGATTAGTAAATCACAATTAAATATCATTAAATCCCGATATTCGGGACGGGTCGTTACAATATGGGGCTATGCAGCCACTTCCGATTCCCGAGTGGAAGTGGGATCACATCACCATGGACTTCTTCTTTAAGTTACCAAGGACTCAGAGTGGAGTGGACGGAGTATGGGTGATCGTGGATCGGTTAACCAAATCAGCCCATTTTCTGCCAGTTCAGGAGACCTATAGACCTAACCGACTGGCTCAGTTGTTTGTGAAGGAAAACATACGATTGCATGGTACGCCGGAATCGATCGTGTCCGATCGTGATCCGCATTTCACTTCCAGGTTCTGGCGGAGTTTGCAAGCTACTCTGGGAAAAACCCTACGTTTCAGTACTGCTTTCCATCCACATACCGATGGACAGTCTGAAAGAACCATTCAGACCCTGGAGGACATGATGAGGTCATGTGTACTACAGCTTCAGGACTCTTGGGATACTCAATTGCCATTGATGGAATTCGCTTACAACAACAGCTATCAGGCAAGCATCGGGATGGCACCTTATGAGGCACTGTATGGTCGACAGTGCAGGACACCTATCTGCTGGACGGAGATAGGAGAGCGAGCGGCTGTAGGGCTGGAATTGATGGACTTAACCATGGAAACTGTTCGTGTTATCAAGGAGAGACTGAAGGCGGCACAGGATCTCCAGAAGAGTTATGCCGATCGACGGATTCGAGACTTGGAATTTGAAGTGGGAGATTTTGTCTTCCTGAAGTTATCTCCGTGGAAAGGGATTATCCGATTTGGTCGACGGGGGAAACTGAGTCCGCGTTTTATCGGACCTTATGAGATCGTGGAGAGAATTGGCAGAGTTGCATACAGATTGGCGCTACCTCCAGAACTATCTAGAGTTCACGATGTTTTCCACATATCGATGCTACGGAAGTACGTACGTGATGCTTCTCATGTACTTGGGGAACGACCTGTCGAACTACGGGAGGATTTGAGCTTTGATGAACAACCAGTACAGATCTTGGATCGGAAGGACAAGGTACTACGTTGGAAGACGATCCCTCTCGTGAAGATTCTCTGGAGAAACCAGAATGTGGAAGAAGCCACATGGGAGCCTGAGGCTCAGATGCGAGAACAATTTCCTCATTTGTTTCCTTGAAATTTCGGGACGAAATTTCTTAAGAGGGGAAGGTTGTAACACCCCGGACATTCGAGGATTTTAATATTGCAATTTAATGTGTGAATTGACGATTTTACCCTTGTGATTGGTATGGCCAAATTGTTGACTTTTTGATTGATGAGTTAAATGGACTTTGACCTATGACCGTGACGTAGTACGGAACGTCACGAGTTCATAGACAGGTGGCACGTCCAATTCGGACGATCAGGGAAAAAGTTATGACTATCGGAAGTTCAGGGGCATTACCGTAAGTTGGACTTCACGGGCGAAAATGTTGACTTTTCGTTTGACAATTAATTTTCACGCGACTCAAGGACCGATAGGTAGGTCTCAACGTCCTGAGTCTGTAGACAGGCGGCACGCTAAAATCGGACTTCGTATGGCTGAGTTACGGGTCTAGGAAGTGAGGGGTATTTTGGTAATTATTGAACCAGGGGCATTTTGGTCTTTTTGCCCTAGTTACTGTAGCAGACCGCGGGGGACATGGGCGGCACCACCATGTGCGGTGGTTCTATCGTGCAATTGATTATGCTATCATGTGCTGGAATGTCTGGGTTGTCTTTTGCTTTTGAACGTGGCCTGAGCCGTCCAGCCTGCACGATCAATTGATTAATTCATGATCGAAGCTTTTCGGGGAACATTTTTCAGTGGACAATTGGACACCCACGAGCCTCTGGGACGGCTTGAAATTGTTTAAAACCAATTAGAACGTACTTGAGCATCACTCTGATGCTGTTATAACTAAGAACGGGTGAGGAAAACCAGAGAAGCCATTTCTGGAAAAATTGGAAGGAAAATCAGTGTTTAATTTCTACGGTGTGTTGGGCCAATCTAATCACAGAGTAAGCTTTCTGGGAGTATTTGGAACACAACCATATCAAAATCGAAGGCAACCAGCCACGGGTGAGCTGGGACGGTGACTGCCGTGTTCAGAAGAATTTCAGAGGTTTGGACGACTACTTCCAGGTGAGTGTTGATTCAATTGAGTGTGTTTTCCAGTTCGTTGTGATACTATGACAGGGACCCGCCCTGATCCCCCGGGGACCACAAGGGGACGTGCCCTGCTCCTGTCTGACACCCGAACCGAAAATCCCGATTATAGCCTTAAAACTTAAATGCATAAGTGTCCGAATTAAAAAGTCATACATAGTCCAAATTTAATAGATGTCAGACAAGGGATACAATTTAAAATACAAATCCGAGCACGACACTAGAAAGGAAAATCCTGTGGGTGATCCGACCCGACAGGGGATTAGGTGCGCAGTACAAAATCTATGCCTCAGCCTCGGGGTCCTCACCAACCTCAGCAACACGAACTGGAGGGGTTACCAAAACATGAAGGGTGAGTGGGCCGAAACTCAGGTTTGTAAAAACAGTATAATAAGTAAAATATAATTTACCCCTCCGTTTTCCAAACATGCATGCATCAGTATTTAAAAGCCATAAACACATGTAATATATCACAAGTATCATATTAAGTCAGAAATGTAATATAAACCCAGCTACTGCACCATACACAACCGATATTGACATCCCAGATGTCCGACGTCCCTGACGTCCAATAATGGTCACAGTCCCAAGGCTACGCGTGCCACCCGGGGTCTCAAATCCCGAGTCCAACCTCCGAACCCAGTTCGGTTATGGCATCCCAGATGCTTAGCGTCCCAGATGCTCGACGTCCCAGACGTCCAATGATAGCAATCCTGCTCCTGAGTCATCCTACGGTCCGACACCTCCGTAGCATGACCCCTCGCAGGCAATGCACCGTGACCGCTCCGGGGTACCACATCCGGAGGAGACAGTATCATACGGTGGATTATACAGTGTAGTACCCAAGATAGTCATCGTATCCACAAGTATATGTAACTAGATATATACAATATAAAACAGTATTCATTTTCCGTAAAACGGGCCTCAGTCCAACACCGTAAAACGTGTCACAGCCGTAAATCGAGATAATCCAAATCCATTAATGATTCACGCACACATTTAGATATACGGAAATGAAAACAGTTATGCATGCAAGAGTTAATAAAAACGGGCCCACTCACAGTACGCTCCCGCTGCGAATAACGCGCGTACGAACTTGTCTCCGGAATTAACGTAAGTTCCCTGTCATTTCCAATCACACACAAGTGTCATTATAGGTCCTTAAAATACACTCAAAAAGTCCAAAACAGAAACCGGTTCGGGAAAGCCGGCCAACACGCTTCCCGAGACATCCGGCCCTAAACTGACCTTCCTCACTATCTTAGATCAACATGGTTATTTCGCAGAAAATGTCCAAAATGATGAAAGGATTAAAAGTCATGTTGACCGTGATCCGAGATAGTGCTCAACGCGCCCTCATGCGCCGCCCAAAGTGGCTGCGCGTGAAAGTCACGCGCTGCTACAGTGTCACTGCTACAGTGTCACCGTCCTTGCCCGATTTATTGTAATTTGGGTCTGCGACCCGCGGGGTGACCCGATTAATTAACCGTCCATCTCTACTTAATTTCACTCATTCTTGATTCTAACATGTTCTAAAGTCATTTAATTACAGTTCTCAGTCCACTAATCAACTCGACAAGCCTTCAACCATCCTATCCAAACCCGAATAGCTACACGGGTCAAACCTCAGAACACCTCCAAACTATCACCATTGTCCAATTAATTTATACAGAAGCATACTAGGACCTAGACTAACAAAATAGAACCATCAATTGAACGAAACATCACCTGAAAGTAGCCGTCCAAACGCTGCGATTTCCTCTGCACACGGCGGTCATCGTCGCAGCTCCTCTGTGGCTGGTTGTCGTCGATTTCGATATGAACAGGTTCCAAATGTTCCCAGAAGGCTCACTCAGTGATTGGTTTCGTCCAAAAGGCCGTGGAAATTGAACTTGGATTTTCCCTCCAAACCGGTTTTTCTCAGAACTGGAACTTGGGTTCCTGGGCACACCACGATCAACCCGCTTCAAAGACTGCTCGCACAAGTTTCTGTCACTCCCAGAAGGCTTCCACGGTGCCTAGACTGGTCCCAAAACCCGTAGGAATTGAATTCGGAAATTTCCCCCCAAAGACCCGAAACTGTTTTTCACGGTTTTCCTTCAGTCTCTCACAATCTCTCAGCCTCAAACAGACACCGAAAATGAAACCTTCCCTCACTCCCCTACTCGGTTAAGCGATCAAGGCGTCCAACACCCGTGGGAGACACTCACAGACCTCACTGGACACTGCCTCCCGCACACAGAGCTCAACCAAAATTTTAAATCCTACCCGTGGTCTGCAACAGCCACAACCACACTCCCAACGTCTCAAATTGCATAAACAAATCCCACAATCCGTCCACTCAGTGTTTAAACAATTGCACGCCCACAAACACCACGGTATGTCCGTGTGCCCTGTTTTCACGGTTGCTGCTACAGTAACCGTGCAAAAGACCAAAATGCCCTCAGGGCAGAAATTACCAAAATGCCCTTCAACTTCCGTGACCCGTAACTCGGTCATCCGATGTCCGTTTCACGCGTGCCGCTTGTCGTTGTACTCAGGGCATCGAGACGAATCTAACGGTCTTCGGGTCGTGCGAAAAATCCCGGTACATCAAAAAGTCAACTTTTTCCCCTAACTCGTCCAAAATACAGTAATGCCCCTGAACTTCCGATAGTCATAACTTTTTCCCTGATCGTCCGAATTGGACGTGCCACCCGTCTGTGAACTCGTGACGTCCCGAACTATGTCACGGTCACTGGTCAAATTCCATTTGACCCATAAACCAAAAAGTCAACAATTGGCCATAATCCACAGGGGTAAAATCGTCAATTCATACATTAAATTACAATATTACAATCTACGAATTTCCGGGGTGTTACATACTATGATGCTTCATGTAAGGTTAATTTGATTTCGGTTTAGAAACCAGTGAGTTGGGGTGATCAACCCGTTTGGATGATCACGGGTCGAAGGGCCGTTTGAGGATTCGATTTGGCAAATTAATAACCCATAACTTAAATTGAATGTTTAATTAACATGTTAGGATCAAATTGGATTGAAATCGAGTAGGAATTGATGGGTAATTAACCGGGTCAAGCCGCGGGTGGCAGTCCCGAATTACAGACAAACGGGTGAAGGTGCTGACACTGTAGCTACAGTGTCAGGAGCGTGACTTTCACGCGCAGCCACTTTGGGCAGCGCGTGAGGGCGCGTTGGGGCTTATCTCCGATCACGATCAACATGACTTTTATCCCTCTCATCATTCTGAACATTTTTGGTGAATTAACCATGTTGATCTGAGATAGTTTTTTATGGGTCAGTTTAGGGCCGGTTGCCTCGGGGAACGTGTCGACGGATTCCCCGAGCTGGTTTCTATTTCGGACTTTGTGGTTAAACATTTTAGACTTGTAGTGACCCTTACATGTGATTTGGACTGACAGGAATTGTACGATAATCCCGGTACAAGTTCGTACGCGCAGGTTCACCGCAGGATCGTACTGTGAGTGGGCCATTTTCTTAAACCCTTGCGTGCATAAATGTTTTCTGGTTTATTATACTTATTCACGTGCTAAAAACAAATAATGGTTTTGATGATATGGAAAATATGGTTATGGCACGTTTCACGGTATTTGGGCTTGAGACCCGTCTGATGAAACTTAATGATTGGTTCGAATTTTATCTATGTATATATATGTTTTGCATGTGGATATCAATAAAATGTGTTTGGTACTGCACTGTATAGATCCTTTCATATTATATTGTCTCCTCCGGCGAGGTACCCCGGAGAGGTCACGGACGTCTAGTACGTCCAGCGTCTATGACGCTAAGCATCAGGTGATGCTGTACCCGAACGGGATTCGGGGATTTAACTCGGAAATTGAGACCCGAGTGGCACGCGTAGCCTTATTATTGTGACCTTATTAGGCGTCAAGAACGTCAAACATCAGGTGGTGTCGGGATTGAAGTGTATAGTGCAGCAACTAAAATTATACTTATGGTTTTATTATATGCCTTATGGTTCATATTATATGGTTGATGGTTTTAATTACGGATGCATGCATGTTTGGAAAACGGAGGGGTAAATTATATGTTTTACTTATCAAATGATTTTATAAACTTGAGTCTCGGCCCACTCACCCTTAATGTTTTTGGTAACCCCTCCAGGTCGTGATACTGAGGTAGAGGAGGAACCTGAGGCTGAGGCATAGATCTACTTCTGCGTACCTGAACCCCTGTTGGGTGGTGTACCCGCAGGTTTACTATAGAGTCGTGCTCGCAACTTGTAATTTTGGATTTCATCCCTTGTCTGACATTCGTTTAATTCGGATTTGATGTATGACTTTAATTTGGTTATTTATGCATTTGATGTTTTGAGGTTAAAATTGGTATGAATTATTGGGTGTCAGACGGGAGCAGGGCACGTCCCCTTGTGGTCCCTGTGGGATCGGGCCGGGTCGTGTCATCCAGGACCGCTCTCAATCCTGGTATGTCGCCGTGAACAAATCAACCGACGCGACCACCACAAGATCATGGTGCACTCATCACCGATCGCTATCCTGAACCGTCAGCACTCCGAAGTCGAGCCTCCCCAGGCTGCCCGACCACGAATCGTGCATCGTGACCTCTCCGGAAGGAACACATCCCAATCCGGAGGCGAGCGTCGTATCGTCGATCTCCGTGCACATATCACCCGTCGCGACCACGATTTAGACCCGAAGGTCGTAAATAGCGTCATATGCCCGAGACAAAACCAAATGGGTCTCATACCCGAGTTTATCCTTTTGAAATCCAAAACCATTTCATTTAGACCGATAAAGAAATACAGACCCGTATAGGCACCGTATAGGGCCGAAACCTCGAAATACGTGCCTATATGTAACCACATACAAATACACCCATGGCATCATCAAACAAGTAATAAAACATATAATAAACATTTATGCATGCACCAATTTAGAAAACAAAGTCCACTCACAGACCGTCCGAGTTACCGCCTCGATTTGCGTGCCATACGGCTCCTCGAGCCGATCACCGTCACCGGGACTCCCAAACCTGTCCAAATCGTAATAGAAGGTTACTAACTACTTAATTAACCTCCCACTAAAGCCCTATAATTTTCCCGTATTTTTAACTATTTTTAATCCCGAACCTAAACCTTCCGATGCCCCGAAACATATCGAGACGGTGTCCGATCGACACGAAACTAGTCCCAAAATGTTCGTTACATCGAATGGAAGATTTCACATGTTGAACACATCCCCAAATTCTCCCCCACGCGCCCGCACACGCGGCCTGAAGTGGCTGCGCGTGGGCCTCACGCGCCGCTACAGTACCCGTCTTCAACCTCCGCGACTGGTGCGAACCGGTCCGGTTACTGTGCTGAACCGGCGTAACCGGTTCAGCGTCCCTACTCCCTCATTTTCGGTCCGTTTGCCTCCATTCCAATTTCTAAATTCCTATTTCTTCATTTCCTATCTAACCCAATCAATCAAACTACCTAAAACCTTCGAAATCCGACCGGTTCAATTTTCCCGATTGCACCCAGGGCTGCTCAGCCCTTCACCGCCAATCCAAACCACTCTCTACACCTTCCTACAACCTCAATAAACTCATCCTAATCAACTAATAGCAACCATAATTTCTAAATCGAAAAATAGAAGAAAAATGGGTTTTCGGGCTTAACGGACATTCCTCCCCCGCCGTCCACGGCGGCGCCGTTCCTGGCCGGCCACCAGCGTCCACCGGTCCATCCTCACTCTCTGGTCTCTCTTATATGATCATTGGAAAGGGTTGAATGGGTTTGGGTGAGAAATGGGATCGGGTTTGGTGGGAGGGATGGAAGAAAATGATCGATGTGGATGAACGGGAGATGCATGAATGGGAAAATGGTAGCCAGTGGATGGGTGACAAGTGCCACTCATCCATTGGGCCTCCATTAAATATCTGGGCCCACTAGAGACAAACTGCACTTTTTGTCTCGTAAAACGTGTTACCGTGAATAGTATCCTAGAACTTCCGTGAACCGTAATTTCGCCGTCGAACGTCCGAATTCGACGTGCCGCCTGTCTATGGATTCATATCGTTCTTATCTACGTAACGGTCCTTGGCCCTCAGCCATCGGACCTCTCGGTCAAAAAGTCAACATTTGACCCCATTTAACCAAAATTACCAAAATGCCCCTAAACTTCCTAACGTCATAACTTCCTTCACGGATGTCGGAATTGAACGTGCCACTTGTCTATGAACTCGTGACGTCACGAACTACGTCACGGTCATCGGTCAAAGTCCATTTGACCGGCCGAATGAAAAGTCAACGTTTTGCCACGACTAGGGGCAAAACGGTCATTTTGTATTGTTCGTCCGATTTCGCTCTACTAATCACGGATTAGCCTCACTAATTGTGATTAGTCACTAATCTAATCATGAAATTTGGGACGGGTCGTTACAGTATGAACACAACCAAAATATAAATAATAAAAAAAACATTATAAATGAAACCAACAAAACATGGTAACTGGAGTGCACTTATATATGTAAGGATATAATAGCGATTTAGAGCGGTTTAACTAATTATTCAAGCAGATTTATGCACACCTTTAAATACGACGGTTTAAGAAAAATGAGATCATTGGATAAATAACAATTTGAAGCGATTTAGTTAATAATTCAAACGGATGTATGTCCACCTCTAAATACTACGGTTTAAAAAAAATGAGAGATTTTTTTACAAATAGTAGAGATAGAGAGATGGGGAAGCAGTAGCTATTTGGTTTGAAATTTGAAAGATTGGAGGAAATATGAAGCGAAGTCCACGCAATTTCTCCGGTTTCCCGCGGATTTCTCAACGGTCGAAAATAGCGATGGCTTGCGTCGCCTCTCTGGTGTAATGATTGTGCAGCTATCCCTGGCATGGTGCCAATTTGTGTATCGCTCCCCCAACAACCAACCAACCAACCAACCGACCAACCGACTCTCATAATTTCATTGATTTCAAATCCTAAATCTACCAAATCGAATTTGAATATCAACCCTTCAATGAAACTTTGTCCCCAATTAATCTAACAAAACCAATCCTCCTCTGAATTTCGGTGATCGGAGAATTCTGATCAATCGTCTTTCGTGTGCCGTGCGTGGGCGTGCTCGTGGGACCCACTCCACCACCACCACGACTTTGATCTACCGCCGCGGAGAATCCGAGTTAACCATCGGAAGCTCCGCCATGGAAGATGAATAGAATAATCGCCACGCCGGCCGCCCCCAAATTCAGCCCCCTCCACACCAACGTCAGCAGCAACAACAACCCTGACAGCTCCGCCGCCCAAATACCGCCGCCAGAACAGCACCCGCTCCATATTCTATGGAATTACCAAGTCCTCGACCCGGACAGCGACATTGTTTCCCACTGGAACCACATCTTCCTCGTCATCTGCATGATTGCTCTCTTCATCGACCCTCTCTACTTCTACCTCCCGTTCGTCGGCGACGGGGCGTGCTTGGACACCGACAGCAGCATCGCCGTCATGGTCACCTGCTTCCGCACAATCACTGACCTTTTCTACCTCGTCCACATGATTCTGAAATTCCGCACCGCCTATGTCAATCCCAGTTCTAGGGTTTTCGGCCGCGGCGAGCTCGTCATGGACCCCCGCCAGATTGCCATTCGCTACTTGAAGTCCGACTTCATCGTCGATCTTGCTGCTACTCTTCCCGTCCCACAGGTATCTCCCTCTCCATCTCCCTCCATTTATTTATTAATTAAATTAAACCATACATCCTTTAGAATTTAATTTAATTTTGTAACTTCCACCTTGGGAAATGAATTGAGAGAGGGAATTCGAATCCTTGGAACTCACTTCATTCTTAGAATTTGCTTGTTTGTTTCATTAATTTGGTTGATTTTTGCAGATTGTTATCTGGTTAGTAATTCCAGCAACCAGGAATTCAAGAGCAGATCATGCCAACAACACTCTGGCTCTGTTCGTCCTGACTCAATACGTCCCCAGAATCTTCCAAATTTTCCCTCTGAACCAGAGGATCATCAAAACGACTGGCGTTGTAGCCAAGACAGCTTGGGCCGGAGCCGCCTACAATCTCCTTCTCTTCATGCTCGCCAGCCACGTAAGCAACCCAATCATCCCTTCCCTCAAATGCCCTCTCGCCTCCATAAACTAGAGTTATGACACATTACCGGTTGCAGATAGTCGGAGCTGTCTGGTATCTATCGTCGATCGGCCGGCAATTCTCGTGCTGGAAATACGAGTGTAAAGAGGAGAGCAAGCAGATGATCGTGTCGTGCCTCATGAGTTTTCTGGACTGTAGCAGCAGGGACCTACCGGAACGGAAATATTGGCTCAATGTCACCAGAGTTGTCGCAAATTGTGACATACAGAACGAGAAAACCATGAAATTCAAGTTTGGAATTTTCGGGGATGCGTTCAAGAGCGGAGTTTCCAACTCGCACTTCGTCAACAAATACTTGTATTGTTTCTGGTGGGGATTAAGAAACTTAAGGTACCATTCAATATCCAAATTATCCTAATAACATTCAGTTTAAATGCTCAACCATTGGTAAGGCTGCTGCAATTTGTTTACGTTTGCAGTTCATACGGGCAGACTTTGAAGACGAGCACATATTTTTGGGAGATAATGTTTTCGATTGTTCTCTGTCTCACTGGTTTAATTCTATTCTCGTTATTGATCGGCAACATGCAGGTAAATTTACAGCAAAAGTTTCATGAACTACATTTTCAAATCCCGGTGTTGTTTAAGTAACATTTTGTGTTTTCGATTGGTAAAGACTTATCTGCAATCGATGTCAATAAAATTCGAAGAATGGAGGATCAAGCAGAGAGACACAGAGGAGTGGATGAGGCATCGCCAGTTGCCTGAGGATTTGCAAGACCGTGTCCGCCGATTCATGCAATACAAGTGGAGTGCCACAAGAGGTGTCGATGAAGAATCAATTTTGCGCTCCTTGCCTTTAGACCTCTGCCATGAAATCCAGCGCCACTTGTGTCTCTCTCTTGTTCGTCGTGTAAGCACTTCTTCATCTTCCTGATGGATCAAATCGACATGATAATATCAAATTAAATAAACAATCAAACGATCAATATCGTATTACTGATTCATACGTAGTTATCCTCGACAAGATCTCATTTCTTACCAAATGTGAGCAGGTCCCGTTTTTCTCACAAATGGATGATCAGCTTCTTGATGCCATATGTGAGCGTCTTGTCTCATCGCTGAGCATCCACGGCACGTACATTGTTCAAGAGGGGGATCCAGTGACGGAGATGTTGTTCATCATAAGAGGCAAACTCGAGAGCTCCACGACGAATGGAGGCAGGTCCGGGTTCTTCAACTCCATAACTCTTGGCCCTGGGGACTTCTGCGGCGAGGAGCTATTGACATGGGCGTTGATGCCAAGCTCTAGCCTCAATCTGCCTTACTCTACAAGAACAGTGAGAGCCTTAACAGAAGTCGAAGCCTTTGCGCTTCGCGCAGAGGAGCTCAAATACGTGGCGGGACAGTTTAAGCGGCTCCACAGCAAGAAACTGCAGCACGCATTCAGGTACTATTCGCATCAATGGAGGACATGGGGGTCTTGCTTCATACAAGCGGCGTGGAGAAGGTACGTGAAGAGGAAAATGGCGCGGGACTTGGCAATACAGGAGAGCTTCTGCTACATGAAAGTCCCGGGCCAAGACGAAGAGGCGTACTACCATTATGACGAAGAAAATCGAGACGATAATCAGCATTTTGGTGTCAACGATGAGAGGGGGGAAAGATCTAGTAGTGCCGGCGGTCATAATCTTGGAGTCACAATTCTGGCTTCGAAATTTGCTGCCAATACTAAAAGAGGGATTGCGCAGAAAGCTCAGGCGCTTGAATCTGCTTCTTCGAGCTTGCAGATGCCAAGATTGTTTAAACCAGATGAGCCTGATTTCTCTGTAGATTGAGAAGCAATGGTTAGTGATTAGTTCGAAGATTGGTAATCAGAGGAAAAACAAAAAGGAAAATGGACTGACCAGAAGAATAGTTAGGAACAAAGTTTTGTGACATTGAGGTAAAAAAATTATACTCTAGTTAACTAATTAGACTAGCAATGGCCATCAGTAATTTCTATATTAACTCTGCATTCTTTATCTAATTATTTACTTCTTAATCTAAATGCTCCCAAAATTGGCTAAAACTTCTCACTGTTAATCATGAACTGCGATTTTTCTCACTTGGTCGGTACCCCAGAAAGGTTAAAAATCTCTAGTTGCTCAATTTTTATTTGGTTTTTATCCAAATATTATTAGTTTGATGGGTAATGTTGTTGAATGTGCGTCATGATCTTGGTCATGAGATGGCTAAATCAATGTATCACGTCCAATAATATATAACAGTTACCATTACAGTTTCTGGTTATATTTAGTACGCTGTATAAAGGACGGAATAAAATAATATAATATGAAATCAGTGTTTGATATCACTCGTATTAATTAGTCACCATATAAATTAATACGGTTAATTATTTTTATACGGTCCAGACATTGTAAAATAATTCTCTCGAAATTATCTGTATTAAATGGTCGGATAACTAATAATCTTGAAAAGTATAATAATAATAATAATAATAATAATAATAATAATAATAATAATAACAATAATAAAATAGTCATAATAATAATTAATAATTCATTATAATTTAATAAATAGTAGTAATAATAATATATCAATAATTAATTAAAATAAATAATAATGATAATTATTATTAATAATATACATAATTAATATTTATGATATAAATGTTTCATATTACCTACTATAATATAGTCAGTATTTTAATCCAGTAGAGTATCAAACGTCCGACTAAATAGTCAGTCTATATGATGAATATATTAGTCTATCGGATTGAAATAATCAGTGTAATACGGCGTACCAAACGAGACCAGCGGATAAAATAAAATAAAAACAAACCAAAAATACAGTTTTATCCTTCGTCTTGCCAAAAGAAGGTGGAAGATCTAGTTTTAATATCTATAATGAAATGTTTTAAATGGATATACCAAATTTTCCACAAGGCATCCATCAACATAGGTCGATTACATTTGGATGAATGAAATGGGGCAACTTATTGAGATATTTCGACCTTTTTCTTTCCGGTTATGAAGATTAAGTGAGGAAAATCATAATTTGTGAGGCAAAATGAGATTTTTGAATCAACTCTAGAGATATTTGAGATTAAAAAAAACTTTAATTACTCATTCTTAAACCTCGATATCATGTGATGCGAAAAATACATATCCTTCTAAGTCGAAGAATAACCATTCTGAAATTTTGAAACCGATTGACCTAACCAGCTCGAATGCATATTAGGACACGAAGATAGTAAGGACAGTCATGCTTGTTAATTTTATTTTTCTTCTCTGATTTCATAGAATTTGTTCAAAAGTGTCAGTTTAAGTCATCGATATTCGAATTTACAATTACATTTGTAATCTAAAGTAGAAGCTAATAATATGTTACATCTAATTATAATCAAAATAACTTCTAACACTTTTTTTTTGTGTCGAAAATTTTAACTTTCAATACTCAATGCTGTCATCTTCAGGAGTTGAGGCCTTGGCCTGTGTTGATATGTCCAGAGCTTATTGTAATTTGACAACAATTTGCTCCATGGATGGTCTTTGTTGTTTAAGTGCTGTGCATGACCAGAGCTAGTTGAAGAGTGAGAGCGAAAGCCTCCGTTGAGTACTCCCCGTCAAGTTTTGGATCGGCAAATTCTTTAATGCTGCCTCCTTTGTTGAGTACCTTCGCCTATCCAATGGAGAAACGCAAATTACAAATATATATTGAATCGGGAAATTTGCTTATCAAGTAGAGAAACACTAATTACATATATATTGAATCGGAATTTGTTTTGAAATGTCACGTGAACTTTTACACTAATCCTTTTAACATCACCCAGTATGCGCAATTAATCCTACTAAAAAAAGCCATGACTAATAGTGGAGGTGCAATTACTCTTTTTAATATCACCCAAGATCAGGCTCCAAGAGCGCACCATCAAGGCTTTGTCGTTAACGATGCAGACTTCCTCTCTCAGCTCACCCCCAAGTTCAAGTGATGCCCCACATCACAAAATTCGTGAATTGTTACCTGAACCTACCGATGTTAAATTTGTCATCCACGTAATTTGAATTTTTGAAAGAAAAAAAAAAACACAGACATAAAACCAAAAGCCTCCATGCTTTAACTATTTTATGACTTTCGGAAATGGACGAACTCCATTTTCAAAATAAAATCAATTCATTTTTACAATGTTTTGACAAAAAATTAAGTAGTCCAGAATACTCTTGTAATGAATTATGTGTAACCACCGTTCAAAACGGTGATAATTTAGTCCGCCTAGACGCTTAAAAGTGAGAAATTATCCTGCATATTGAGTAGGCGTCTATGTTGATTTGCATGTATATCTTTATATATAGTTAGTTATATAAATTATTTTATTTATTGAATATTTAGTTAATAATATAAGTATTAATTAAAATAAACAATATAGAATGTGTATAATAAAATTAATAAAAAACATAATTTATTTATCTAGATAATTAATTTTTGTTCTGAAACTATTTAATAGTATTCATTATATTATTAATTTGTTGAATTTTGTCGCTAAAAAAACTTTCTAGGCCCCACATAACCTCCTACACGCTAGGCTCCTATTGATCGCCAGCGCTTAGTGCCTTTTTGAACATTGTGTGCAACTTAGATGCAACTTTTTAGATAGAAAAAGTTGATCACATTATTAAAACTGAGTGAAGAAATTCACTAAAAGCGAGATCTTGCTTAAGTTTTTTCAGGAGGTGACAACTTGATACTAGTCTATGAGATCGGACATCGCAATCAGTTTCTATATGAAATGGTTTTGTTTTCTTACCCTTTTGTATAATGGCATTGGTGTGTTCAAGTTCATGCTCATCTCCTTCTTCCCCGAAAGGATTTGCAGAAGGACGATGCCAAAGCTGTAGAGTGTAGACATCTCCCGATGGATTGACATGGTTGTTGCTCCGGTAGTCGGGATCAACATAGCCGAACGTCCCTCTCACTTCGGAGCTGACATAGGTTTCTCCAACTTCAATAATGATCTTAGAGAGCCCAAAGTCTGATAGCTTGGCTTCAAAATTCTCCCCAAGGAGAATGTTTGTTGGCTGCAAGAAAAATAGAGAACCGAAAAACATGTCAAAGTGCCTAACTTTCTAGTTTATTTTGGTCATAATTTATGCATATATATAACAATATCAGACCTTCATGTCTCGATGAACAATGCAGCCTTCCGGGTAGGTGTGGAGAAATGCTAGGCCTCTAGCACTATCCATTGCAATCTCGAGCCTGTTGATCCATGACAGGTTCCTATCTTTGTCTGTTGTTTACAACTTTACATTGGTTAATTAAGCTGACTCTAAACAACCCTAATAGTCCTGAAATTATTGTCGAAAATTTATGTTAGATCCGGGAAAAAAAGTACCGAAAATCCATTCGGAGAGGTTTCCATTGGGACAAAGCTCGTAGACAAGGAAGCACTCATCTTTGTTGACACAATAGCCAAGCAAAGCAACAAGATTCGGGTGTCTAATGTGCGACAAGCTTGTAACTTCCCTGGCGAATGTCTCCACATTTCCATCGTTTATAATGTGCTTCACTGCTATGCGCTGTTTGTTTGACATTGTCCCTTTATACACCTTTCCTATTACATCGAAAACAAACGAAAAGAAAATCAAACCCCAAAAAAATCACCTGTTAACGAGCTTACGACTGTGTTAGTTGAAGATATATATTAAAGGAAAATACTTGTATCACATCCTAGTGATACTTGCTCGTATCACCATTTTGATTTATCGAATTATTTTTGTACATATATCATAATCAATAATGTTTATCCTCTAAATCCTCATGTCAAGATCATTTCCGTAAAAAATAATAAGATTGAAGGTCGTTTAGGAATTCAAATATATCAACTAAATAGACGGTTCGTTATAATACTTTAAATTCTTACCACAATTGTTTATTTATTTGAAACATATTAATGTCTAAATGACCTCCAATCTTACTGATTTTTTATGGAAATAATTTTAATATGCTGATGTAGAGAATGAATGACTGATTGTGATCTATATACAAAAATTATTCGATAAATCGAAAGAGTGATACGAGGATCACCAGAGTGGGATGTAAGTATTTTTCATATTATAATGCTTACTAGTAGTTCCTTCGCCGATAAAATGTGTAGGATTTAGATTATCGGTAGCAGAATACACTTTATTAAAAGGAATTTTCGGACAGCCGGACTCCTCAAAGAACACATCCTTAAACGCTGCTGCTTGCGTACATCTCATGGATTAAATCAGATTCTAAATGTATCTTCGATTCAATTACAATAAACCCGATCGAAAAATTTAGTAGGTCAACGTATATATATACCCTCATTTTTCGGTGGAGGAGTTGGTTCGACATGTTTCTTTGACAAAAAACAAGCAATTACTGCTACTAAACCTACGATTCCTATGATCCCTCCACCGATCAGAATCCTTAAGCCTAATTGCAAAACAAACCAGTATGTTTCAGTTACGAAAATGCAAGTACATTAATTAATTAGAGTAAGCGAAGAAGCCTTGCCGGTACTTATTTTCCTATGGCCTTCTGGTGGTTGCTTGTCTGTCATGAAAGCACAATTTCCAAGCATTAGATTAAAAAAAAGTACAGTTTTGAATTCACACCAAAAATACCGATGGATGAAAATACCCTTAATATCTCTAAAGTTTCGTCAATATATCTGTATTTTTTAGTCTGAACATTAAAATAGGGGAAAAATCTCCTATATCAATATTGAAGGGCCTTGACATAAAAATAGGGAGGGAAGCAAATTCTCCCCTCAATTTCAATGATATAAATATTAGTTTTATGTAAATATTACTAGGTGTTTAAGGTTTTCTAAAGTTTCATTCAAAATTTTCAATTTTTGAACTAAATTTTCAACATTTTTTTGTGGAGCGTGAATGATTTCGATATCAAAATCAATATTTTCATAAATTTACTTGTCGATATTTTCGTAAAAAACGATATTTTTATCCTTAGAAATAACAAATGAAATATCAAACATTCCCACACCATGCTATATACCTTTGAAGCTTTCTTGTAAGCCAAGGCACATATAAACCGAAAGGAGATGGGGTTTCTCGTCAATTCTAGCACTTGTATACGAAACCAGAACTGAAAACCTGCAAACATCAGTTTCGAACTTCAAAGCTTCTTTATCTCCAGATGAAGAACGCAATGCTCCAATCTCCTCCCAACTCTTCACACACGAATCGCAAAGTTGCACGTTTCTCCCATCAGAACCGGCAAAATTTACAGCTCTGATCGATTTTTTTCAACTTATCACCCAATTTACTAGTGACATCAGAAACAGAGAAGTCGGAGCAGCCACCAGCGCCACTTGTGAGCTTCTCAATCCCAAATTCAAACACATTTTTGTGTGAATTTTTCATCGCAGCCAAACAAATCCCCTGCTCAGCTTCTTGCCAATGTGCTTTAGGAGGTTAGAGTTGAGATTATAAATCTATTGAAATAAATATGTTACAAAAACTAAGGTCTTGTCCCTAATTGTCTTTATCAACCCCAACTTTAAGCTTATGATTTTTAAGAGTCTGTTTAATTACTCTTTGATTTTCATTAACCGCAACTTCAAATTTATGATTTTTTAAGAGTCTCATCTGATTTTTAGTTTTTAGTTGTAGCTTATGGGTAGAGCTAGGAGACACGAATCCGTTAAAACCCTTGATTAATCCATTTTAAACTATTAGTAACGATTTGAATTTTCATTTTCATTTTGAAAATCCGTTCAATCCAAATCGGACCGTTAATGAATATATTTATTTTAAAATCTATTATTAATACAAAATAAAAATAACAAAAATAAAAGAACACCCATATATACTGAGGTAAATACGAGTATACCCAGATAAGGGTTAATAAAAAACTATTAAGTGGCAATGTTTCCAATCTAATTCTCTGCAAGCTTAATATACACAATTTTGAGTATTGGTTTTTTTTTTTAATATATATCTTTACTGTTTTTTTATGCCTAAACGATTTCAAACTGTTTCGATCCAAACCGAACTGTTAGTGACGATTTCGATCGAAACAGTTTCATTTCTAATTTTAGAAAATTCAAACCGTATTGGATTATTAAAATTTTAATGTTTTGAATTTAAATATAATGTAGATAAAAAAAATAAATATTAGTAAAAGGAGCAGTAATAAATGAAGACTTTCACTCTGGCCTTCAAATAGTAAATTGTCTCATTTAAGTAATCAAACTATTACATCGTCAATCACGATGCAACATCTTCATCACTCCCAAGTCCCAACCCAACGGGCATTAAAATTGCCATCATCAGTGTGGAACCCAAAATCATCCGAAAATTATGGAGCCGCCACGTGTCCCGTAATTCCCAAAAATGACCAAATTGCCCTTGACAAATAACGCTGATCATTTGAAAAATACCCACACATTAAATAATATATTTACTAGTTAAATACGTTATTTGGTCGGGTTAAAGTCTCCGTAGTATTGATATTCTCCCCGAGAGTTAATTATCGTTATTCTTAATAATGGATAATTAATATTAATATTAAAATACAATAAATATCATTACTATCATGATGAGCCATCATTACAATTATTAAATAATATATTTAATAATAATATATTATTTACTAATTAAATATTCAACCGACCAATCAGAACGCTCCAAGGTTCCCAAGATTTTTCTATAAATAGCAAGGTACATTTCATTTCCAAGGTACGTTGATTCTTCGTTTCGAAGTATATCCCTTTCCTCTCTCAAAGCTAACTTAAGCATCGGAGTGTTCTTGGTCGAACAACCCCCGGATAAATCGATCGAAGCAACGATAGCTAATTGTTTGCTGTTTGCAGGAATTGTGAGGACTTTTCGCGACGAGTTCAATCTTTGATTCAACAATTGGTGCTTTCATTGAGAGTTATTGAGTTATACTCAGAAGAAGCTCTCTCATTTGTTCATCGTTCATCTTTCTTCGTTCGTCGTTCATCGACATTGTTCAAAGATTTTGAATGTTGTTCATCGCTCATCAAAGAATTTGTTCATCGTTCATCTTTCTTCGTTCGTCGTTCATCGACATTGTTCGAAGATTTTGAACATTGTTCATCACTCATCAAGAATTCGTTCATCGTTCATCTTTCTTCGTTCGTCGTTCATCGACATTGTTCGAAGATTTTGAACATTGTTCATCGTTCATCTCCCTTCGTTCGTCGTTCATCGACATTGTTCGAAGATTCTGAACGTTGTTCAAATTATCCATCAACAAGCTTTCCAAATTCAAAATTCTTCGAATCAGCATGTGTAACGACCCATTCCAGAAATCGGGATTAGATTACTAACTAATCATGATTAGCGGGGTTAATCGGTGATTAGTTGGGCGAATTCGGACGAACGGTGCAAAATGACCGTTTTGCCCCTGGTCGTGGGTAAAACGTTGACTTTTAATTCTGGCAGTCAAACAGACTTTGATCGATGACCGTGACGTAGTCTGGGACGTCACGAGTTCATAGACGGGTGGCACATTCGATTCCGACGTTCGGGGTGAAAGTTATGACGTTCGGAAGCCCAAGGGCATTTTCGTAATTTGAACGAAATAGGGGAAAATGTTGACTTTTTGATCGGGGGGGTCCGATGGCCGAGGACCGAGGACCGTTAGGATGGTCTCGATGCCCTGAGTCCGTAGACGGGCGGCACGCGTCAATCGGAGTTCGAATGACCAAGTTGCGGGTCTAGTTTGCTTGAGGGCATTTTGGTAAATTATCAATTGAGGGTAAAATGGTAAATTGGCCACTGTTTTTGGGACAGCCGTGTGCGGCGTGGGTTCCTTGCAGGAACAGAGCATGGGCTGAGAATTGTTTAATCTGTCCCAATGAATTGTTTAAACGGTTAGTGGCATTGGGAGCAGATTGTTAGCACTGAAGACTTAGTGCTAGGGTGGTGGATATTGTTTAGGCAGTGAGGTGTTTTGGGCAGTGCACGGGCACCATGCCGTGTTGGTTTTTGAGGAAGCACGGGGATCGTGCTGGTGTGTGTTCAGGGTGTGTGCGAGTGATTGTGTGGAATTTGAGGCCACGGGTGACTTGAAGTGGGTTGAGCAGAGGTTGAGTGGTGTCTGTGCGGGGAGCAAAATGCTGGGTTGGTGCCATGGGAGCTGAGAAAACAGAGACATTGATTAGGCCATGATCGACCTCTCCTAAACGAAACTGAGTGAAATTATGAGCGAGATGGGGATCCAGGAGGGGAGAGCAGAGTGTTGAGACTGAGAGAGGGAAGAAAGGGATGGAAATGGTGAGAGGAGAGTCCAAAATCCGAAGCGGGTTCTTGAGGGAGGGAGAATCCAATTTCGAAATGTAGGCCAGCCCATGGAAAATTAAGGCTTCATTGAGTCTTCTGGGATCATTCCCAGTCGATCCAGTGCAAGAGGGAAGTCAATTGTAACACCCCGGAAATTCGAGGATTCTCATTTTGTAATTTAATGTGTGATTTGACGATTTTACCCTTGTGATTGGTATGGTCAAATTATTGACTTTTTGATTGATGAACTAAATGGACTTTGACCTATGACCGTGACGTAGTTCGGGACGTCACGAGTTCATAGACAGGTGGCACGTCCGATTCGGACGATCAGGGTGAAAGTTATGGCTATCGGAAGTTCAGGGGCATTACCGTAATTTGGACTCTCGGGGGAAAATGTTGACTTTTCTTTTGACAACTAATTTTCAGTTGACTCAAGGACCGTTGGGTAGGCCTCGACGTCCTGAGTCCGTAGACAGGCGGCACGACGAAATCGGACTTCGTACGAGGAAGTTATGGTCAGAAACGTGAATTCGGGAAGTTCGTGTCTCGGTTTTCGTGTCGAATATTATATTCAGAAATTCTGATTGAAGGACACCTGGGGAGTGACAAGTGTCACTCACCCATTGGCTAGATTGGATCAGATCCACTATTGAATTATTTAACATTTGAATCAGCTTTAAATTTCAGCCTTTGGATTGAAAACCCCAGATTTGATCTCAGCCCTTGATCTGATCTGGAGATCAAATCTGAGCCGTCCATTTCCTTCCCTCCATTTCTTTATAATTCATACCCGCAGAGCACATTCAGCCATTTCGATCCAACATTCCAGCAAACCATCCACTCTCTGTGTCTGTGTATTGGGGACTTGCCGGCGAGGCTGAACGGCGGCAGTGAGCACGGCGGAGGACGGCGGCGTGGGAGGAAGCAGGGGAACCCGAAACGGTTTCGAAACCAGATTTTTGGTAAATCCTTTTCCCACGTTCAATTTAGTCCATTATGATCCTAACCAACTCTAGGAACCTCCAGGAACTTACTGGAATCGATCTCGTGGCCGGTGGAGCTCAGGGAGGTAGCAAAACGGCGACGGGAGGCCAGGGCTGTTCTTCGAGGTAGGCCTTCGATTCAATCCGTTTTTCTCAAATTTAATTACGTGGAACTAATCTAGGATTTAAGGCGAGTAAATACGAATTGAAAGGAACCAAAATGACCCAGAAATGAAGGAATGGCAACCGGGTCTCGATCGCGGGTCTGATCGACCCGAGTTACAGGAAAACGGGTCAACCCGTCTGATGACAGTGGTGCTGACGTGGCACCCTGTCAGTCTGTCAGATGACGTGGACCAACCGTGAGCCGACACGTGTCACATGTCAGTGCACAGTCAGCACTGACATGTCAGTGACGTGGACCAGTTAGGGACTGCCACGTGTCACTGACATGTCAGTGACGTGGACCAGTGCCGTGCTGACACATGGCACATGTCAGATCTGACACGTGGTCTGACAGATCAGTGAGGTGGACCAATCAGTTGTTGACACGTGGCACCTGTCAGAGTCTGACATGTCAGACCTGACAGCTGTCAGATGACGTCAGCATGACGTCATGCTGACGTCAGCAGTGACGTCAGCGATGACGTCAGCAGGACTGTTCCACCGTTGACCGCCGCGTTGACCGGCGCGTGGGGGCGCGTGTGAACAGTGTTTCTGGTGGGACCACCACCATTCTTTAGGTTTCGACGATCCGGATCCAATGGCGGTGGTTTCGGGTCGATCGGAGATCCTTAAGTTGGTCAAAATAAGGTTTATTGCCTTGGGAAGCGCGTTCGGGCGGCTTTCCCGGGTCGGTTTCGACCTAGGCTTTCATGGTTGAATATTGGGGGTTTAATTTGACCTTTACGAATACTTGGACTTGACAGGGATTGTACATTTGTACCAGGACGAGGGTATACGTTCGGTTTCTAGCAGGATTGTACTGTGAGTGGGCCATTTTCTTAAACCCTTGTGTGCATAAATGTTTTCTGGTTTTATTATACTTATTCACATGCTAAAACAATGATGGTTTTGATGATATGGAAAATGTGGTTATGGCACGTTTCACGGTATTTGGGCTTGAGACCCGTTTGATGAAACTTAATGATTGATTCGGTATATATATGTTTTGTATGTGGATATCAATAAAATGTATTTAGTACTGCACTGTATAAATCCTTCGATATTATATTGTCTCCTCCGGATGAGGTACCCCGGAGAGGTCACGGACGTCTAGTACGTCCAGCGTCTATGACGCTAAGCATCGGGGATGCTGTACCCGAACGGGGTTCGGGGATTGAACTCGGAAATTGAGACCCGAGTGGCACGCGTAGCCTTGTGATTGTGACCTTATTGGACGTCAGGGACGTCAGACATCAGGGATGTCGGGATTGGAGTGTATAGTGCAGCAACTAAAATTATGGTTATGGTTTTGCTATATGCCTTATGGTTCATATTATATGGTTTATGATTTTGGAATTATGGTGCACGCATATTTGGAAAACGGAGGGGTAAATTATATGTTTTACTTATCAAACGATTTCATAAACTTGTGTTTCGGTCCACTCACCCTTACTGTTTTGATAACCCCTCCAGGTCGGGAAACTGAGGTAGAGGAGGAACCAGAGGCTGAGGCATAGATCTACTTCTGCGTACCTGAACCCCTGCTGGGCGGTGTACCCGCAGGATTACTTTAGAGTCGTGCTCGCAAATTTGTAATTTTGGATTATATCCCTTGTCTGACATTCGTTTAATTCGGATTTTATGTATGACTTTAATTTGGTTATTTATGCTTTTAAATGTTTGAGGTTAAAATTGGTATGAATTATTGGGTGTCAGACGGGAGCAGGGCACGTCCCCTTGTGGTCCCTGTGGGATCGGGGCGGGTCCTGTCAGCTTGGTATCAGAGCACTAGGTTGTGGTCAGTACTAGGGTATTGGTCTGCATGCTAGACTAGCGATTAGTACTAGTTACTTTTCGACTTTTAAGAATATTGTTTTCTGATCTATGCCTCTTGACAGTTGGTTATGCCTCCTAGGAGAATTCCGCATACTCGAACGGACGAGGATCTAGAAAGAGAGATGGAATGCGCGAGCATCGAAAGGGCTCAACGTTTGGGAGCCACTCTTTTCTGCGGGGGATCAAACCCCGAGGATGCTCACGACTGGATCACCAAGTGGGAGAGGATCTTCTCGGTGATGCACTGCCCTCCGGGCGAACGAGTGACTCTGGCGGCCTTCTTACTGGAGGGAGGAGCCTACCAGTGGTGGCATGGACTCGAAATGTCCGGGTGGTCTGTCCATACCACTACCTGGGAAGCTTTCCGTTCCAGGTTTCTGGACCAGTACTACCCGCGATCCTTTCGCGCGGCGCGGGAGGCGGAATTCCTGCGGCTGGAGCAGGGTGACATGTCTGTTTCAGACTACGAGCAAACATTCGGGAGACTTTCCCGGTTCGCTGCCTCATTCGTAAGCACGGAGGAGGACAAATGCCAGCGGTTTGAGCTTGGACTCCGAGGGGAGATCCGGGCCAGTGTGACTGCTACCACTCATGCTTCTCTGAGGGATATGGTCGACGCAGCGGTGCGTGTCGAGGCCAGTCTGGCGGCACACCAATCACGACAACCTTCGGGGGAGGGGCGACGTCAGGACCGCCCACATCATGGGCCATCGGGCCGGAAGAACAACAGGGGAGGGAGCTACAGGGGAGCACCCTCATCCTTCAAGGGTCGTGGCTGGTCGGGTCGACGTGGAGGCTCTCAGGGCAGAGGATCTGGACACAACTCTGGGCAGCACTCATCTTGGAGTGGTGCATCTGGTGGGCATTCGGGCAGGCCAAGGCCAGTAACTTGTTTTGCTTGCGGAGAGGAAGGCCACTATGCCTGCGATTGTCCGCAGTTGTCCAAAAACAACGACGCTGGGGGCTCGAGTGTGGTGCAGAGCACGGCGTCCCACACTAACGGAGGTCGCGGTCAGGGAGGCGACCGTGGTGCTGGACGTGGCGCGCGCGGGCGCGGACGGAACGGAGGGCCGAGGGCCCAAGTGTTTGCAATGACCCAGCAGGAGGCGAGGACTGCTCCAGGCGTGGTCACAGGTACACTACATATCTTTAATTTTCTTGTACGTGTATTAATGGATGCGGGGGCTACACATTCTTTTATTTCGAAGAGTTGTGCTGGTTTGCTTGATTGTGTGGTATCAGCCTTAGATTGCGAAATGGGTGTTGGCACCCCGATGGGTACCGTGTACCTTGTGAATCAGGTGATTCGGAGGTGCCCGGTAAGAATTGAGGATGTGGATTTACCAGCAGACTTAATTATTCTGGATATCCACGACTTCGATATAATCCTAGGGATGGATTGGCTGTCGGAGCACGGATCGCTCATCGACTGCTGTAGCAAGCAAGTAATTTTGCGGAGCCCGGGTTTGCCGGAAGTTATCTTTCAGGGGGAACGTGATGGTTCGCCTCCTGAAGTGATTTCGTCACTTACTGCTACCAAACTTCTACGGAAGGGATGCCAGGGTTATCTGGCGCATGTCGTGTCGGAACGGGTCGATACTCCGGTTATCGACGAAATACCGGTGGTCTGTGAGTTTCCGGACGTATTCCCGGAAGACTTACCTGGATTGCCACCATCGCGGGAGATTGAGTTTACTATTGAACTACTCCCGGGTACCCGACCTATATCCCAGGCACCATACCGGATGGCGCCGGCCGAGTTACGAGAACTCAAGACTCAATTGCAGGAGTTGGTAGATTTGGGATATGTCCGACCGAGTACTTCACCGTGGGGAGCACCGGTGTTGTTCGTGAAGAAGAAGGAAGGAAGTCTCCGTTTATGTATTGATTATCGACAACTCAACAAGGTGACATTGAGGAACCAGTATCCTCTACCCAGGATCGATGACCTTTTCGACCAGTTGCGGGGAGCTCAGTGCTTCTCGAAAATTGATTTGCGGTCTGGGTATCACCAACTGAGGATTTCGGAGGAGGATATTCCGAAAACTGCTTTTCGAACCCGCTACGGGCACTACGAGTTCCTTGTTATGCCATTTGGTTTGACGAATGCTCCAGCAGCATTCATGGATCTGATGAACCGGGTCTTCCGACCCTACCTGGATAAGTTCGTGATTGTGTTCATCGATGATATTTTGGTATACTCGAGGAGTGCCCGTGCACATGAAGAACATCTACGGTTGGTCTTGGAGAGACTGAGACAAGAACAATTGTATGCCAAGCTGAGCAAGTGTCAGTTTTGGCTGAGCAGTATTGGTTTTCTGGGACACGTGATATCGACGGATGGGATTTGCGTGGATCCCCAGAAAAACAGAAGCGGTGACCAACTGGGCTAGACCGACAACGGTGACCGAGGTGCGGAGTTTCGTCGGATTAGCAGGCTACTACCGGAGATTCGTGGAGGGTTTCTCCAAAATTGCTGCACCATTGACTCGTCTGACTCGGAAAGGAGTAAAGTTTATCTGGGACGAGCAGTGCGATCGGAGCTTTCAAGAGTTGAAGGATCGATTGACCACTGCACCTGTCCTTGCATTGCCGGACGACAGTGGAGAGTTTGTAGTTTTCAGTGATGCTTCACTGCAAGGTTTGGGCTGCGTGTTGATGCAAACTGGCAAGGTTATCGCCTATGCATCCCGGCAGCTGAAGACTCATGAGTTGAACTACCCTACCCATGATTTGGAGTTGGCGGCGGTGGTTCATGCTCTCAAGATCTGGAGACATTATCTGTTCGGCGCAACGTGTCGGATATACACCGACCACCAGAGTCTTAAATACTTATTCACTCAGAAGGAGCTCAACATGAGACAACGGAGATGGTTGGAGCTACTGAAGGACTATGACTGTACGATCGAGTACCATCCGGGTAAGGCCAATGTAGTGGCGGATGCACTCAGCAGGAAATCAGCGGGAACTATTGCACACCTGGGGATGGTGTATCTTCCCTTGCTGGTAGAACTCCGAAAGGCGGGAGTTATCTTAGGTACTGACGAGCATGGAGCTTTGTTGGCCAGCTTCCATGTACGACCAGTACTGATTGATCGGATCATTGAGGCACAACTGCAGGATCCGATACTCTGTATTTACAGAATTGAGGTCGATGCGGATGGGAGACAGGATTTTACCATCCGGGACGATGGAGCACTGGTGAAATTGGGCCGTTTGTGCGTACCTGCAGTGGCAGAGTTACGGACCGAGATACTTGAGGAGGCCCACAGTTCGGCCTATGCTATGCATCCGGGAGGTACAAAGATGTACCGTACCCTCCGGAACCATTATTGGTGGCCAGGAATGAAGAAGGATATTGATGAGTTCGTGAGCAAATGCTTAACCTGTCAGCAGGTTAAGGCGGAACGGCAGAGACCGTATGGGGCTATGCAGCCACTTCCGATTCCTGAGTGGAAGTGGGATCACATCACCATGGACTTCGTCTTTAAGTTACCGAGGACTCAGAGTGGAGTGGACGGAGTATGGGTGATCGTGGATCGGTTAACCAAATCAGCCCATTTTCTGCCAGTTCAGGAAACCTTTAAACCTAACCGACTGGCTCAGTTGTTTGTGAAGGAAATCATACGACTTCATGGTACGCCGGAATCGATCGTGTCTGATCGTGATCCGCGTTTCACTTCCAGGTTCTGGCGGAGTTTGCAAGCTACTTTGGGAACAAACCTACGTTTCAGTACTGCTTTCCATCCACAGACCGATGGACAGTCTGAGAGAACCATTCAAACCTTGGAGGACATGATGAGGTCATGTGTACTACAGTTTCAGGACTCTTGGGATACTCATTTGCCATTGATGGAATTCGCTTACAACAACAGCTATCAGGCAAGCATCGGGATGGCACCTTATGAGGCACTGTATGGCCGACAGTGCAGGACACCTATCTGCTGGACGGAGGTAGGAGAGCGGGCGGCTGTAGGGCCGGAGATGATGGACTTAACCATGGAAACTGTTCGCGTGATCAAGGAGAGATTGAAGGTGGCACAGGATCGCCAGAAGAGTTATGCCGACCGACGGATTCGAGACTTGGAGTTTGAAGTGGGAGATTTTGTCTTCCTGAAGTTATCTCCGTGGAAAGGGATTATCCGTTTTGGCCGACGGGGGAAACTGAGTCCGCGTTTTATCGGACCTTATGAAATCGTGGAGAGAATTGGCAGAGTTGCATACAGATTGGCACTACCCCCAGAACTATCAAGAGTTCACGATGTTTTCCACGTATCGATGTTGCGGATGTATGTACGTGATGCTTCTCATGTACTTGGGGAACAACCTGTCGAACTGCGGGAGGATTTGAGCTTTGAAGAACAACCAGTACAGATCTTGGATCGGAAGGACAAGGTACTACGTCGAAAGACGATCCCTCTCGTGAAAATTCTCTGGAGAAACCAGGATGTGGAAGAAGCCACATGGGAGCCTGAGGCTCAGATGCGAGAACAATTTCCTCATTTGTTTCTTTGAAATTTCGGGACGAAATTTCTTAAGGGGGGAAGGTTGTAACACCCCGGAAATTCGAGGATTCTCATTTTGTAATTTAATGTGTGATTTGACGATTTTACCCTTGTGATTGGTATGGTCAAATTATTGACTTTTTGATTGATGAACTAAATGGACTTTGACCTATGACCGTGACGTAGTTCGGGACGTCACGAGTTCATAGACAGGTGGCACGTCCGATTCGGACGATCAGGGTGAAAGTTATGGCTATCGGAAGTTCAGGGGCATTACCGTAATTTGGACTCTCGGGGGAAAATGTTGACTTTTCTTTTGACAACTAATTTTCAGTTGACTCAAGGACCGTTGGGTAGGCCTCGACGTCCTGAGTCCGTAGACAGGCGGCACGCCGAAATCGGACTTCGTACGAGGAAGTTATGGTCAGAAACGTGAATTCGGGAAGTTCGTGTCTCGGTTTTCGTGTCGAATATTATATTTAGAAATTCTGATTGAAGGACACCTGGGGAGTGACAAGTGTCACTCACCCATTGGCTAGATTGGATCAGATCCACTATTGAATTATTTAACATTTGAATCAGCTTTAAATTTCAGCCTTTGGATTGAAAACCCCAGATTTGATCTCAGCCCTTGATCTGATCTGGAGATCAAATCTGAGCCGTCCATTTCCTTCCCTCCATTTCTTTATAATTCATACCCGCAGAGCACATTCAGCCATTTCGATCCAACATTCCAGCAAACCATCCACTCTCTGTGTCTGTGTATTGGGGACTTGCCGGCGAGGCTGAACGGCGGCAGTGAGCACGGCGGAGGACGGCGGCGTGGGAGGAAGCAGGGGAACCCGAAACGGTTTCGAAACCAGATTTTTGGTAAATCCTTTTCCCACGTTCAATTTAGTCCATTATGATCCTAACCAACTCTAGGAACCTCCAGGAACTTACTGGAATCGATCTCGTGGCCGGTGGAGCTCAGGGAGGTAGCAAAACGGCGACGGGAGGCCAGGGCTGTTCTTCGAGGTAGGCCTTCGATTCAATCCGTTTTTCTCAAATTTAATTACGTGGAACTAATCTAGGATTTAAGGCGAGTAAATACGAATTGAAAGGAACCAAAATGACCCAGAAATGAAGGAATGGCAACCGGGTCTCGATCGCGGGTCTGATCGACCCGAGTTGCAGGAAAACGGGTCAACCCGTCTGATGACAGTGGTGCTGACGTGGCACCCTGTCAGTCTGTCAGATGACGTGGACCAACCGTGAGCCGACACGTGTCACATGTCAGTGCACAGTCAGCACTGACATGTCAGTGACGTGGACCAGTTAGGGACTGCCACGTGTCACTGACATGTCAGTGACGTGGACCAGTGCCGTGCTGACACGTGGCACATGTCAGATCTGACACGTGGTCTGACAGATCAGTGAGGTGGACCAATCAGTTGTTGACACGTGGCACCTGTCAGAGTCTGACATGTCAGACCTGACAGCTGTCAGATGACGTCAGCATGACGTCATGCTGACGTCAGCAGTGACGTCAGCGATGACGTCAGCAGGACTGTTCCACCGTTGACCGCCGCGTTGACCGGCGCGTGGGGGCGCGTGTGAACAGTGTTTCTGGTGGGACCACCACCATTCTTTAGGTTTCGACGATCCGGATCCAATGGCGGTGGTTTCGGGTCGATCGGAGATCCTTAAGTTGGTCAAAATAAGGTTTATTGCCTTGGGAAGCGCGTTCGGGCGGCTTTCCCGGGTCGGTTTCGACCTAGGCTTTCATGGTTGAATATTGGGGGTTTAATTTGACCTTTACGAATACTTGGACTTGACAGGGATTGTACATTTGTACCAGGACGAGGGTATACGTTCGGTTTCTAGCAGGATTGTACTGTGAGTGGGCCATTTTCTTAAACCCTTGTGTGCATAAATGTTTTCTGATTTTATTATACTTATTCACATGCTAAAACAATGATGGTTTTGATGATATGGAAAATGTGGTTATGGCACGTTTCACGGTATTTGGGCTTGAGACCCGTTTGATGAAACTTAATGATTGATTCGGTATATATATGTTTTGTATGTGGATATCAATAAAATGTATTTAGTACTGCACTGTATAAATCCTTCGATATTATATTGTCTCCTCCGGATGAGGTACCCCGGAGAGGTCACGGACGTCTAGTACGTCCAGCGTCTATGACGCTAAGCATCGGGGATGCTGTACCCGAACGGGGTTCGGGGATTGAACTCGGAAATTGAGACCCGAGTGGCACGCGTAGCCTTGTGATTGTGACCTTATTGGACGTCAGGGACGTCAGACATCAGGGATGTCGGGATTGGAGTGTATAGTGCAGCAACTAAAATTATGGTTATGGTTTTGCTATATGCCTTATGGTTCATATTATATGGTTTATGATTTTGGAATTATGGTGCACGCATATTTGGAAAACGGAGGGGTAAATTATATGTTTTACTTATCAAACGATTTCATAAACTTGTGTTTCGGTCCACTCACCCTTACTGTTTTGATAACCCCTCCAGGTCGGGAAACTGAGGTAGAGGAGGAACCAGAGGCTGAGGCATAGATCTACTTCTGCGTACCTGAACCCCTGCTGGGCGGTGTACCCGCAGGATTACTTTAGAGTCGTGCTCGCAAATTTGTAATTTTGGATTATATCCCTTGTCTGACATTCGTTTAATTCGGATTTTATGTATGACTTTAATTTGGTTATTTATGCTTTTAAATGTTTGAGGTTAAAATTGGTATGAATTATTGGGTGTCAGACGGGAGCAGGGCACGTCCCCTTGTGGTCCCTGTGGGATCGGGGCGGGTCCTGTCATCAATTGCTGCTGTGTTGGCTTCGAACGGACTTGGCGACTGAGGGGAAAAATTGAGTTTGAGTCGTGGAGTTGGAGGGGTTTAAGGGAGAAATTGGCCTGAGAAGCAAACTTATACAGACTCTATGAAGCCTCTGAGTAGATCAATTTCAAGGTAGCAAACGAAATGGTCGAGATTGATGAACGATCAGTGTTCGTCTGTTCTTCGATGTCCATCGTCGAGTCGTGGGATTTTAGGTAAGTTCCTACAAATCTAACGTTACAGAACAGCAATTGGGCTTATGACAGGACCCACCCCGATTATCGCCTCGATAATCGGGAAGCATCCTGCTCCCGTCTGACAATCGAACCCAAAAGACTGGAAGACTAGTTAAAATTTCAACACACCCATTGTCAGACCAGGGAGATTAAACAAATACATGCGACTGGACGTCAAGTCCGCAGTTTCACAGAGTAATATTACAAAACAAATTAAAGAACAAGTCCTACTCTGTGAACTAACTACTCCGCAACGGAAAACGTTATGCCTCCGCCTCTGCCTCGGCGCTTGCCCCCACGCTTGTACCACGACCTGGAGGAAATTTAAAACAACAAGGTGTGAGTGGACCGAAACATAAGTTTAACAGGAAAAACAGTTTTTCCGAAATCGGGTTCGCCCTCCAGTTTTGTAATCCGCATGCATAACCAAATATTCAAAATTTGTGTATTAAACTTTTGAAAACTCTTTTTCCGAAACACAAGAAAAACGTTACAGGGATCGTCATAACTCATGTAAAACCATATAATAATACCAGATTCCAGAAACCGTCATTTTGAAACATTATTTGCACAAATCAAGTGAAACATAAATCAATAATCATGATTATGCCGTTGGATCCATCCGAGTCTTTAAACTCAACATTAGGCCTTCCCGGGATATCAACGAGTCTTTAAACTCAAAACACGATTAGTAGGCCTCGGGGGTATCATAATAATCGAGTCTTTAAACTCACGAGTCTTTAAACTCAATTTTCGGGCCCGCCCCCAAAATCAACATACCGGGTCTTTAAACCCAAAACCAGATCCAACCATCAACCGGGTCTTTAAACCCAAAACCGTTTTTAAACATAATAAATCAGGATTCATCACAAATCTTTTTCCAACATTATTCCAAAAACATTTCTCATCGTAACAGGACTCATGCCCGAATTCACATGTAAATTCCAACACATGCAAATACCAGGAAATTTCTTCACAACATGATCAAACATCATAAATCCGAAACATGCATATTCATAACCAGATACTTCATCAAAAATTATCACGCATGCATAGGCAACAACCGAAATCTCGAAATGCGTGAAATACGATAATTATCTCGAAAAACGTGAAAACAAGTAAAACCGATATATCATCTCACCATCGCAAAATCATATGTAAAACCACGAGATAAATAAGCAAAATAGTCATGCATGCCCAATTTAAAAATCAAAGAGTCCACTCACAGCCTTAGGACACGTCAATCGCGTCCCGCGCGCTCCTCCGTAGCTTCGGAAGTGTCCGGGCCTGTGAAAACGTACAAGAAGGGTTACAAACATCCCAAAATAACTCGTAGGATTTTTCCTAATTTTTCCGGATTTTTCGGCAAAAATAAACTTAAAGACTTAATCTTCCGGACTCCCGAAATTATCCCGAATGACTCCCGATCGATTCGAACTCTAAAGATAAAATGTTATTTAAACTGTAAGGATTAATTCTCATGTTGACCGTGATCGGAGTTGATGCCACACGCGCCGTCACGCGCCGCCCAAAGTGGCTGCGCGTGAAAGCCACGCGCCAAGCTACAGTACCTTCGTCCTTACCCGAATCAACTGATAAACGGGTCTAATACCCGCGACTCAACCCGACCAGTTCAAGCCCAATTCTCAATCAATTCCTCTCGTTTTTGATCCTATTATCTTCCCTAATCCTTTAATTTTAGGTCTGTAATGAAGGTTAACCTCGACTAGTACCCAAACGACCCAACTCAAACTCGAACAGTCGAACAAATCGACATTCTGGAACTCACCCAAACTAACCCCAATCTCAAATTAATTTCACCAGTAGGTTAAGGGGATTCATACGAACACAATGGTACCGTCAATTGGTCTCGCCGTTACCTGGAAGTCGTCGTCCTCAAGCTCGAAAATACTCAGAACCAGGGCACTCCGTTCCTGGCCAATTCGTGGATGTCGTCCTTCGAATTTGACGTGGTTGGTTTCCTCTTGCTCCCAGAAGACTAGAATGACCCCTAGTTTAGCTCGCAATTCCCCACAATTTGATCTTCCATTTTTCCCTCCACTGGCTTTTCCTTCAAACTGGAACTTGGGTTCCCGGGCAACACGGCTCCAAACTCAACAACTCCAGCACCGTCGTGATCCTAACACTCCCAGAAGACTCCCTATGTGTTTAGTTTCGCCTCAAATCCCGTAGGATTTGAACTCTGAGTTTCCCCCCTGAAAACCCGAAACTGTTTTCTCCCGTCTCTCTCAACCTCAGCCCTCACAATGATGCCCACATGACCCAACCGAATCCCCCCTCACTCTCTTACTCAGACATTAGATTCAAACGGCCAGTACCCGTGGGAGACCAGCTGAGGTTCTCTGAAACCTGCTTCCCACAAACACAGAAACCATGGCCATATTAAACTCAATCCCGTGCCTGCAACCTGCTCACTCCACTCAGTCATGCTCCCACTACCTCAATTCACATAAACAAACATCTGAACAATCCACTAAAGCCATAAACAATTGATCGCACAAACCCACGGCCGCTGCTCTGTTTTCCACGGTGGTGAACAGTACCCCGTGCGGAAATTACCAAAATGCCCCCAGGGCAAAAATTACCAAACTGCCCTCCAACTTCCGTGACCCGTAACTCGGTCGTCCGACGTCCGTTTCAAGCGTGCCGCCTGTCGTTGTACACGGGGCGTCGAGACGAACATAACGGTCTTCGAGTCAAATGGATATCAATTGTCAAACAAAAAGTCAACTTTTTCCCCTTATAACGCCCAAATTACGGTAATGCCCCCGAACTTCCGAACATCATAACTTTCACTCCGAGCGTCCGAATCGGACGTGCCACCTGTCTATGAACTCGTGACATCCCGAACTACGTCACGGTCATCACTCAACGTCCGTTCAACCTCCAAATATAAAAGTCAACAAATCGACCACACAAACACAGGGGTAAAAACGTCATTTTATTCAATATTTAATAATATTACATTTCCAGAACGTCCGGGGCGTTACAGCTTACACCGAAGATGTTTGGATACTCAATTGAAGGGATGGAGGTTGTTTTGACAGGAATCGGAACGGGTTATAGCGCGGGCCACCGGACCCGTTTTACAGTGAAATCGGGTGAGGAAGGTGAACAGTGCCTGTCACTGTAGCGGCGCGTGGGTGTCACGCGCAGCCACTCACGGCGGCGCGTGACGGCGCGTGGGATGGTTTTTCAAGGTGAGTTCAACACGACTTTTGTCCTATACAATGTAACGAACATTTTAACGTTGGTTTCGGATTTTTCGTGCACCGTCTCGATGTTATTCCGGGGGTCCGAAGGTTTAGGTTACGTTTTTAATTAACGAATAATTCCCGGAAAATTATGAGAAGTTAGTATGTTGTTGTTTGACACTTTAATGACCCTGGAATGTAATTTCGGACAGGATTCGGGTTTCTGGTTAATATCGGAAATTACGGAACCGAGGGCGGTGCGAAACCGAGCCTTAAGAACGGTGTGTGAGTGGACTTGCTTTCAAAATTTAATGCATGCATAAATTATTTCTATGATTTTATGATTATGATTATAAGTGGTGATTGATTTCGAATCCCGTATTTATTCGTATTCGATTTCCATATTTATACGTATTTTTACTATATATGTGAAATTACACGTATTTCGAGACTACGGTTACTTTTGTGCTTAAAAATGGTTTAATGAAAGAGTTTATATAAAATGGGCGTATGATGATTTAAGAATGTTTAAGGGCGATTCACGGTGTTTGCACGGTTTTCGAGGTTTTTGCGGTTTTACACGTTTTACGAGATTTGAGTTTATTGTGTTTTGATCATTGTTTGATGTTTGGATTTGGAATGTGAATTGAGGTTTGTGATTCCGTGTAACGACCCGTCCCGAATATCGGGATTTAATAATATTTAATTATGATTCACTAATCTGGAATTAGTTGGGCGATTTCGGACGAATTGTGCAAAATGATCGTTTTGCCCCTGGGCGTGGGCAAAACGTTGACTTTTAATTCGGATGGTCAAACGGACTTTGACCGATGACCGTGACGTAGTTCGGGACGTCACGAGTTCATAGACAGGTGGCACGTTCGATTCCGAGGTTCGTGGTGAAAGTTACGATGAACGGAAGTTCAAGGGCATTTTCGTAATTTGGACGAAAGAAGGGGAAATGTTGACTTTTTGACCGGGATGTCCAATGGCCGAGGGCCAAGGATCGTTACGGAGGTTTCGTCGATGCGAATTCAACGACAGGTGGCACGCCGAAATCGGACTTCGTACGAGGAAGTTATGGTCTGGAACGTGAAATCGGGGAAGTTACTTCTCGGTAACTGTGTGGATTATTTTATTCTGAAATGGTGGTTGGAGGACACTTGGATGAGTGACAAGTGTCACTCATCCGACGGCTAGATTGGATCTTGATCCACTAATCATAAACTATATACTAAAAGTTTCCACTACATAATAATCTAGGATTTAATCCCTGCTTTTGATCTGAGCCATCCATTCCACCCCCAGATTGCATCACAGCCGTCCATCTCATTTTCCCCCCTTCTATTTCTGATCATTCCTCCCTCACCGTGAACAAGCAAAAATGAGAGTTGGGTTCTGGCCATTGCCAATCTCTCTTCCACAATTGATTGCACAAATGGATAATTGGTGATTTGGGGAAGGTTCTGGCTGAGGGAGAGCACGGGGGACTGAGTGGGGTGGTGTAATTCGGGAATCAAAGTTTCGGGGAATTGGAGGGAATTTCGAATTGGAGTAATTGGGCCGTGTCGATCAAAATGGGGTTTAGCTGGAGTCTTCTGGGATCAAAACGAACAGTCTTGCAGCAAGAACGACAGGAAACCGTGTCGGATTGAAGGAGAACGGAGCTTCCATGGCAGCTTCATTTCGAGCTTGAGTTCAACAGGTTAGAGGTATGAATTCATCAAATTGATTGTGCAGAAACATCCCTTACACTCTCACGATGCTTACTATATGAATTAATTTGGAAATCAGGGACGGAATCGGTGAACCCGAATTGGAAACCCGTCAAGAATCGATCGAGAGTCGTGAGGATTTGGACCCTAAATTGTGTAATTCAATCTACAGAACTTAATTGGTGATTGATTACAAGGGATCAGTTGAAAGAACGGATGGATTTGATGTCGAATTGGGTGTAATTGGACCGGGTCTGTTCGCGGGTTTTTCAACCCGTTTTACAGACAAACGGGTGAGAGGGATGACTGTGCGGGTACTGTAGCTGGCGCGTGGCTTCCACGCGCAGTCGCTTGCGGTGGCGCGTGGGGGCGCGTGAGTGCGAATCCCGAGGTATGATCAACATGACTTTTGTCCTATACAATGTAACAAACATTTTGGGATTGGTTTCGTTTCGATCGGACACCGTCTCGATATTGTTCGGGATGTCCGAAGGTTTTAAATCCAATTTAAAAATACTTAAAAATTCGGGAAAATTACGGGACTTGAATAGGATGTTAATGATGAGGTTAGTAATCCTCTAATGTGATTTGGACAGGATTGGGAGTCCCGGTGATAGTGGTGTGGCCCGAGAAGGCCTATGGCACGCGTATCGAGGCACTCGGTTAAACGGTCTGTGAGTGGACATTGGTTTCATAAATTCGATGCATGCATAACTGTTTTATGATTGTTATAATTATGATTAAATGATTTACTTTGGATATCGGTGAATTTAAAATGATTTCACGTATTTCGAGGTGAATTACGTATTTGCACGTAAACCGAGGTTTTCTGGATTTGCACCGATTTCCATAAATGTGGTTGGATATGATTTCATGAAACGGTTACGAACTTGAATAATGTAAAATCGGGCCAGGGGCCCAGTTGAACTATGAAATCGGGCCAGGGGCCCAGTTAACTTGTGAAATCGGGCCAGGGGCCCAGTTGATTTCTACATGTGATTGCGGGTTGGGGACCCTAAAATGGAATTGAATAAATGTTTCCTGGTTTACATTTTATATATGTTCACATGCTGGAATCTATAAATGGTTTTGATGATATTTCGGTTATGGCACGTTTCACGGTATTTGGGCATGAGACCCGTTTGATGAAACGTAACGATTGGTTCGGATTTTATCTATGTATACCTATATGTTTTGCATGTGGATATCAATAAAATGTATTTAGTACTGCACTGTATAGATCCTTCCATATGATACTGTCTCCTCCGGATGAGGTACCCCGGAGAGGTCACGGACGTCTAATACGTCCAGCGTCTATGACGCTAAGCATCGGGGATGCTGTACCCGAACGGGGTTCGGGGATTGAACTCGGAAATTGAGACCCGAGTGGCACGCGTAGCCTTGTGATTGTGACCTTATTGACGTCAGGGACGTCAGACATCAGGGATGTCGGATTGGAGTGTATAGTGCAGTGGCTAAAATAATGGTTGTGGTTTATATTATATGCCTTATGGTTCATATTACTGGATTTATGAAATAACTCTTGGATTTACTTTTGGAAATTGAAACTATGCTTTGGTTTCCGGGCTAAGGCCCTAATGGTTATTTCTAAATAAATATGGGATTATTGGTTTTGGTGCATGCATACGGTTTTACTGAGGGGCATAAGTGTCTTATAAATGTTTTAAACAGACTTGTTTATTTTCGTCCACTCACAGCTTTTGTTTTTAACGCCCTTCAGGTTGATTCCGGATATGACTGCAGCAGAGACTGGGACATCATACACCTCCTCCATCGATCCTTACGCACTCTGGAAGCCCGGTTGGGCAATGGCAACAGGTTATCCCTTGTCCGACACCTCTTGTCAGACGGGAGCACGTCACATTCCATGGTAATCCCGGGGGGATTGGAATGGGTCGTGTCAAGTGGTATCAGAGCAGGTTTTGCTCTTTTGTGCGCGAAGGTCGAGGGTGTGATGTCTCTTTGGGCTGCTGTTCCGTTGTCAACCTGATAGATAGTTTTGGGTTTGTATGGTGGATTGGGTGTGTTTGGCCCGATACGCCGTGCATTGATGCGATTTAACCCAAGTGGGGTTGTATTCGATTAACTGGTAATGTGGGACCGTCGGTTCGGTCCTGTGATGATGGATTGTTGTGCTGCTGGGCACAGCCGGGTTCAGGGAACCCCATTTGAATAATGTATATTTTAAAATACGAAACTCAGTTGAGTATTGGTCTATGTTTTGGACCCTGGTAGTGTTGGCTAGTGTACGGGGTGTTGGTGCATCGGAGTTAGCCGATGACCTTCGTGGTGGTACCCACGTTGAGTTGACGATTGGATTGGATTGGACGTCTATATGATGTCAGGACCGCGGAGCCGGTCAGGTTGTGGATTTTACTGCAGAAGGCAGTTGGCGTCGGTGGAACCCTAGGGTGTGATTTTGGAACCCTAATTTATAATCGATGGACTGGAAAGGTGAACCTTAAGTGAGAACTGGTGCTGCGACGAGCGGCTGAGGTCATGGATGACATGTGGATGACTCTAGTAAGTCTAGTTTGGATTATGGGATTCGATCCACGGATGCGGTTATGAAATAAAATATGGGATCCTGTTTTGGATCGAATGTTAGTATGATGTGTGGATACGGATCTTGACAACGATGACTGTTGGTCGACAGTTGTGTCGAGATGACTGGCTATCGAGGGTATTTAGTACGGTTTTAATACTCGGGGATCAGGGGATGTTCAGGGAACGTCTATTATCCTGATGTGTGGATGGCCAAATTGGGGGTACCCATAGTTGTGGGGTACGAGTGGTGTTACGGGATCGTCGTTCGTAATGAACGGAGATCCAGGGTAACAAGGTTGCACACTGCGTACTAGCATGGATGTTGGTATGGTGATACCTTTATGCCAATACTAGTATGGATGCCTGTGAGCTGATACTGGTGTTGATGATGGTGCGTTGGTATTGGTACTAGCACTGGTGCAGGTGTCAGTGATTGCGATGACGATGAGCCACCAGTTGGGGTGTGACTCAGTCGTGATGGGCAGATGATTGGTATCTGCGACTCAGAGGTGGTTGAGACTTGGACTGGATAGGTTCCAGTGGAGGTCGTGATGTGTTGGGATAAGTCCCAACAGAATTATGACGACAAGTGATGAACGGATAAAATGGTATGATTGGAAATTTGGGGAATCTAGGGACGATGTTCCCTATGTCATGAGAATCAGTGGATTTGGGGAGTTGTTGTCAACTCCGAGATTGGTAAGATTGTTTACTTCTTATATTCCCAGGAAGTACAAGGAAATTATTGAAATTGGAAAAGTCGGGGAAACCATTCGTGGTATTAATGTGGGATTTTGTGATTGTGAATCAATTGGAACCCGAGGATTGAACCTGTTTAAGTTGAGATGTGAGACGGAGGCAGTATGGTATGCACATTCAGGCAAAAATTGGAAATATTCCGTTCGGAATCGGGGTGTGTGCATACATGATTAGTGGCGGACGTGTGGTCCGAGTAATGAATTGATTTTGGACACGTGGTGGTCCAAGTGAGGTATGGATGTGGGCAGTCCAGTGGTTGGACATGACATCTCATTTGGGAGCATGTCTGTTCCCAACATGGTTGGGACTCCCGTTTCGGGGAGAGTTGTGATTGGGGGAACGAGAGGAGTGCTCGTCTCCGCATCGGTGATTGGTATCCTGAAGTCTTTGGGGTTGATTTCTTATTTTCTGCCGTGGCAGATGACGATTGTTGCTATCAGTACGTTGAGCGTGTATTGGTAGGTGGACCCATATTTGGCCTTGGGTCATTGGACACAAGAAGTTGTGTGTGATTTGGACTTGGTGGTGAAATGCGTGGTCATCTTTCCACCAAGGGAAATTTGGCGAATGATTCATTGAGGGTGAAGGACCCTACGATCAGCTTTCAGATGGTTTGTTAGCTATGTGAGCATGTGTGGATCCTAGGTGGATCTGATTTGTGATGTTGTCGACTTTGGTCGATGAGACGATCTAGGATCGTGATGTTACTTGTTGGGTGACGTAGCGATGGATATGGATTGTGATCTTGATGATCCAGGTTGGGTGAGAGTTACCACTCTTACCTTGATATGTGAGTCATAAATGACGGGACTGAACTTCTTTTCGGAGTGAAGTCCATATGGTTGTTACTTAGTTGAGTAGGTTTCCGAAGTGGGCGGATTTTGTCAACCTTTGACGTGTGAATATTGGGATTGGCTTCCCTATGAAGTCAATCAAGTGTTTTGAGCTGGCAACCGATAGGTTCGGTTATGTTACGTCTTGGTGGACGTAAACGAGATTTTGGGTTTTGGAATTGAATTTCTGGGTGACGATTCAGGATTCGATTGCGAAGCTCGAAAATGGATTACTGGATTTGGGTACGGAATGATTATTCCAATGCTAGCTTACAGAGTAATGATTTCGGATTCGGATTTGGACATGGATTAAAAATATGATGTTGGGTTCGGATTCGGGATTTCTTACGAAATTGCGGATTCGGATTCGGAATTGGAACTAGATGACGGGTGGAGTTCGTTTTGTCTCATGTTGGTTTGGGCAAATGTACTCCATTACTAGAACGTGTTTGGCTATGACCTGGGTGGCTATAGTCAGATTGATGGATTGGGGTACGTACAGGGTACGTTGTACGAGGATTGATACTGGTTAGGCTGAGTGGTGCCTAATGGCGGTACATGGGATGTACCAGTGGTGTGTAACTAATGTGTTTGGTAATCAGCTTGGTTCTGATATCATTTGGTTGGCTGTATTGTGGACTGGACATTGGATACTGTGCGCTGGGCAGATTGATCTTGTCGGGTTCAGTGATTTTATGAGCAGGTGCTCTTAGCCATGGTTGGCTTGTGGAACCCTGGTTTTGAGATGTGTGTTCACTGCCGGGCTGGTATTCAATGTGTTCCAGTTACACCACTTGTTGGTGTAGGTTGACGGTATGTACACTCAGGATGAGTGAATTGGTGGTCAGAGTAACCACGAGTAGCCTTGCCTGATGCTACTACGCCGGGATATTTTTTCCAGCGTCTTGGTTCGCTGAGGGAGCCGGTAATTATGGACATTGAGATTATGTTGTGCCGCAGGATTGGGCTTGCCCTGCGAATTGAGATCATGTGGTTGATCTTACGCTACATCAAGAGTGATGTAGTGCGTGGCGTTGTCACTGACTGGCTGATGGTTGGGGCTTTATCAGGGTGGTAAAGTTTTGTGATGACAGTTTGACTAGTGGTGTCAGCGTGGACTGACAAATGAGATTTGGTGACTCCCAACGGGAGCAAATGTAAGGATTTATTGGCAATGGAAGGGAACCGTCTAGCTGAAGGAGTCAGCTAAATGGTTAAGCGATTTTATCGCGAATCAGGTGATTATGTCCACTCGAGGTGGTCGAGTGTTGTTGATTGTGACGTATGACAGTGATGGGATGTCTGCGTACAGACGAGGCTGGTGTTGACCCAGCAAGTGGGTGTACAGGTGTACACTTGTTGTGAGGTCGAAATGTTTTCCACGAGGTGGTTGTGGAATAAGGTTATTGGTAATTTCGAGGACGAAATTCTTTAAGGAGGGAAGGTTGTAACGACCCGTCCCGAATATCGGGATTTAATAATATTTAATTATGATTCACTAATCTGGGATTAGTTGGGCGATTTCGGACGAATTGTGCAAAATGACCGTTTTGCCCCTGGGTGTGGGCAAAACGTTGACTTTTAATTCGGATGGTCAAACGGACTTTGACCGATGACCGTGACGTAGTTCGGGACGTCACGAGTTCATAGACAGGTGGCACGTTCGATTCCGAGGTTCGTGGTGAAAGTTACGATGAACGGAAGTTCAAGGGCATTTTCGTAATTTGGACGAAAGAAGGGGAAATGTTGACTTTTTGACCGGGATGTCCAATGGCCGAGGGCCAAGGACCGTTACAGAGGTTTCGTCGATGCGAATCCAACGACAGGCGGCACGCCGAAATCGGACTTCGTACGAGGAAGTTATGGTCTGGAACGTGAAATCGGGGAAGTTACATCTCGGTAACTGTGTGGATTATTTTATTCTGAAATGGTGGTTGGAGGACACTTGGATGAGTGACAAGTGTCACTCATCCGACGGCTAGATTGGATCTTGATCCACTAATCATAAACTATATACTAAAAGTTTCCACTACATAATAATCTAGGATTTAATCCCTGCTTTTGATCTGAGCCATCCATTCCACCCCCAGATTGCATCACAGCCGTCCATCTCATTTTCCCCCCTTCTATTTCTGATCATTCCTCCCTCACCGTGAACAAGCAAAAATGAGAGTTGGGTTCTGGCCATTGCCAATCTCTCTTCCACAATTGATTGCACAAATGGATAATTGGTGATTTGGGGAAGGTTCTGGCTGAGGGAGAGCACGGGGGACTGAGTGGGGTGGTGTAATTCGGGAATCAAAGTTTCGGGGAATTGGAGGGAATTTCGAATTGGAGTAATTGGGCCGTGTCGATCAAAATGGGGTTTAGCTGGAGTCTTCTGGGATCAAAACGAACAGTCTTGCAGCAAGAACGACAGGAAACCGTGTCGGATTGAAGGAGAACGGAGCTTCCATGGCAGCTTCATTTCGAGCTTGAGTTCAACAGGTTAGAGGTATGAATTCATCAAATTGATTGTGCAGAAACATCCCTTACACTCTCACGATGCTTACTATATGAATTAATTTGGAAATCAGGGACGGAATCGGTGAACCCGAATTGGAAACCCGTCAAGAATCGATCGAGAGTCGTGAGGATTTGGACCCTAAATTGTGTAATTCAATCTACAGAACTTAATTGGTGATTGATTACAAGGGATCAGTTGAAAGAACGGATGGATTTGATGTCGAATTGGGTGTAATTGGACCGGGTCTGTTCGCGGGTTTTTCAACCCGTTTTACAGACAAACGGGTGAGAGGGATGACTGTGCGGGTACTGTAGCTGGCGCGTGGCTTCCACGCGCAGTCGCTTGCGGTGGCGCGTGGGGGCGCGTGAGTACGAATCCCGAGGTATGATCAACATGACTTTTGTCCTATACAATGTAACGAACATTTTGGGATTGGTTTCGTTTCGATCGGACACCGTTTCGATATTATTCGGGATGTCCGAAGGTTTTAAATCCAATTTAAAAATACTTAAAAATTCGGGAAAATTACGGGACTTGAATAGGATGTTAATGATGAGGTTAGTAATCCTCTAATGTGATTTGGACAGGATTGGGAGTCCCGGTGATAGTGGTGTGGCCCGGGAAGGCCTATGGCACGCGTATCGAGGCACTCGGTTAAACGGTCTGTGAGTGGACATTGGTTTCATAAATTCGATGCATGCATAACTGTTTTATGATTGTTATAATTATGATTAAATGATTTACTTTGGATATCGGTGAATTTAAAATGATTTCACGTATTTCGAGGTGAATTACGTATTTGCACGTAAACCGAGGTTTTCTGGATTTGCACCGATTTCCATAAATGTGGTTGGATATGATTTCATGAAACGGTTACGAACTTGAATAATGTAAAATCGGGCCAGGGGCCCAGTTGAACTATGAAATCGGGCCAGGGGCCCAGTTAACTTGTGAAATCGGGTCAGGGGCCCAGTTGATTTCTACATGTGATTGCGGGTCGGGGACCCTAAAATGGAATTGAATAAATGTTTCCTGGTTTACATTTTATATATGTTCACATGCTGGAATCTATAAATGGTTTTGATGATATTTCGGTTATGGCACGTTTCACGGTATTTGGGCATGAGACCCGTTTGATGAAACGTAACGATTGGTTCGGATTTTATCTATGTATACCTATATGTTTTGCATGTGGATATCAATAAAATGTATTTAGTACTGCACTGTATAGATCCTTCCATATGATACTGTCTCCTCCGGATGAGGTACCCAGGAGAGGTCACGGACGTCTAATACGTCCAGCGTCTATGACGCTAAGCATCGGGGATGCTGTACCCGAACGGGGTTCGGGGATTAAACTCGGAAATTGAGACCCGAGTGGCACGCGTAGCCTTGTGATTGTGACCTTATTGACGTCAGGGACGTCAGACATCAGGGATGTCGGATTGGAGTGTATAGTGCAGTGGCTAAAATAATGGTTGTGGTTTATATTATATGCCTTATGGTTCATATTACTGGATTTATGAAATAACTCTTGGATTTACTTTTGGAAATTGAAACTATGCTTTGGTTTCCGGGCTAAGGCCCTAATGGTTATTTCTAAATAAATATGGGATTATTGGTTTTGGTGCATGCATACGGTTTTACTGAGGGGCATAAGTGTCTTATAAATGTTTTAAACAGACTTGTTTATTTTCGTCCACTCACAGCTTTTGTTTTTAACGCCCTTCAGGTTGATTCCGGATATGACTGCAGCAGAGACTGGGACATCATACACCTCCTCCATCGATCCTTACGCACTCTGGAAGCCCGGTTGGGCAATGGCAACAGGTTATCCCTTGTCCGACACCTCTTGTCAGACGGGAGCACGTCACATTCCATGGTAATCCCGGGGGGATTGGGATGGGTCGTGTCATTCCGAGGATTTTTAAATTGGATTTTGAGTATGCTTGACTAGACCGGGATTTTAGTGATTATGGTCGTGGTTTTGATGCCCGGATAATGTGATTTGAGAAATGAAGTGATTTCAAGGAATTAAAAAGGCTTTGAATAAGATGATTTCTGGTTTGGTGCTTGGGGCAGAAAAGTAACTTGGATTAACGAGTTTTCAGTTTTCGGAAATTTAAGTGGATTCTTGGTTTGGGTTCGGGATGATGTTTCCGGATGCCGGCTTATGGAATCATTATTGCGAATTCGAATTCGGGAAAGAAAAAGGATTTAATAAAGTGATTTGGTCTGTTTTTGCATGCCCCGTGTTTCATGATGATTTGATTATGGTTGTAAAGTATGATTTGGGGAAAATGAATGTGGAAACTCGGACCATGGGTCCTGTTGTGAAAAATGTGATTTTGGGATGGATCCCACGTTGTCGTGATTGATAAACTGCTTTGGGTTTAAAGACCCGTTGTTGTGTTTAAAAACTGTTTTGGGTTTAAAAACCCGGTGCTATTGCTGGAGCACGTTTTGAGTTTAAAGACTCGGTTAATTGATGACGGGGGAGGACCCTTAATGAGTTTAAAGACTCGTGAGTTTAAAGACTCGGTTACTGAGATACCCCCGAGGCCTATTGATTATGTTTTGAGTTTAAAGACTCGTTGATATCCCGGGAAGGCCTGTTTATGCGCATGGTTTTGAGTTTAAAGACTCGGGCGCACTTGATATCCAGCAAGATGATTGACTTGTGATTTATTGATGATTTCTGATGTTTCAGTTGAGTTGGGCAGTGGCCCGATATAGGGTTGTTGGTTTTGGATCATGTTGTGCATTTGGTTTTGATTCGTTGTTTTGGGCTGCGGCCCGGTGATTGTGATTGCGGGTTAAGACCCGATGGTTGAGAAGGGGAAAAATGATTTTGAGGTTCATACGAGTTTTTCCTTATGTTGGATTTTGATACACAGTTTTTCTTATGTGGAAAATATTAACCGATTGCGAAATGATTTTTGTAGGCATGCATTCGTTTTTACGCGGAGGGTAAAAACGTTGGTCGTAACTGTTTTGCCAAACTGATTTATTTTTGTCCACTCACACCTTTTAGTTTTTATTGACCCTCCAGGTCGTGGCGCGTTGTTCGAGGCTGTACGCGAGGCGGAGGCATGAGTATGTACGTGTGGCTATCCCTGGTTTGGCAAGTACTGAGGGTAACTTGGGGTTTTCGGTCATCTTGCCAAACGGGAGTAGGGCCGGGCACGGTTATCAATGCCCCTTTCGGAGGCGGTCCTGTCAATTTGGTATCAGAGCGCTAGGTTGCTGATTCTGTTGCCACATCATGCCTCTGAAGCGTAAGCCTCGTGCGCGACCTGATAGTGAGACGAGTAGGCGGGGGTGTTTGGGACCTCGTGTCAAACCCCGGATGAGATTGACCCTGGTTTGAGGGTCAGATGTCGGGTAGTGTACACTGTGAACTGTGATTTGCCCGACTTGCTAGACATAGACTTGTGTGGGTCGCAGGGACGGACAAGACCGTTGGCTGGGAGGCCGCATGATTGGGCTACCGGTACTACCTCTTAGGCCCTATTGGTCGGACAGAATGTGGTTGAGCATTGGGAATTGCTAGGGGACGGAATATGTCAGTGATGACATGGTTGGTTTGGCGTGAGGTTGGACTCACGAGGAGTCAGGATTTTGGGTTAGGAACGGGAGTTGAGTCATGGTAAGGTACCAAGACTTGAGACGAGCCGGAAGGCTGATGGAACGATTGGCACTTAGGATGCCAAGGACCGGTCATTGGTCAGGTATTGAATGAGTTAGGAAATTCGGGCTGGATCTTATGGAAATTGCTGAGTGTCGTGGATACTTGGTGTAGTGGTAGTGGTTGGGAATTCCGGGGCGTTGAGGGAACGTCCATTGGGTGGATTGCCATAATGGTGGTACCCCTGGTTGCGGAGTACGAGTAGTGATGCGGGATCGTCGCTCGTTATGAGCGGAGATCCAGGGCCATCAACCGTACACCCTGTGGGTTGTGCGGATGTGGTATGATGGTACTGGTACTAGCGTTGGTGCTGGTGTCAGTAATGGAGAGTGTGTTGAGTCACGAGTGGGAGGTGACCCTGTCTAGAGGAACGTACGTTGGTACTTGGAATTCAGTAGGGGTTGAGTCACGGACTGGATGGAATCCAGCGGAGATGGTGAGGCGTTGGGATAAGTCCCAACAGTGTTGAAGTGATAAGAGATTAGTGGATAAGCGGTATATCTGGGACGTGAGGAAAATCATTGGTGGTTGGTATTCGGAAGTCATCGGGGTTGACTTCTTATTCTCTGCCCTGGCAGATGTTGACCGCGGATACCAGAACAATGAGCGGGTATTAGGTGGTGGACCCATGTGAGTTTGGGGTCATCGGGAGGAGTTGCATTTCTCGAGGTTGGGGTAAACGGGACTCCCATTTTCTGCTTGGTGGCAGGCAAGGTTGGATGTTTGGTACTGTGGGTGCAGGGAGTTGTGTTGCACTCACATAGGATGGATGTTGATGACATCGTATTGGATCATCCTTGGTCTATCCTGGGTGGAGTGGCAGGGATCGACACGAGGTAGATAGAGGGGATCTACTGAGTGGATGTATTACATTGTTGAGTGACCGATTGAAGAGGAAAATTGTTGGGGAGTGTCGGGTGGTTAACAGGAAATCTAATGGGTGTAAGACCCTACGGTCATGTTCCAGGTGGATTGCTAGCTGTGAGCATGGGTGGATTTGGATTGTGATGTTGTGGGCCTTAGGTGTGGTGACGATCTCGGAATCGTGGTGTCACCAGTTGGGTGACGTGGCAACGGACGCGAATTGTGATTTCCTTGATCAGGTCGGGGGTGGAGCTTATCGCTCTGTCATAAATGTTTAGATACGGGAATAGTTTAACCGGACTTCTCTTCAAAGTCATAAGTGTTTTGACTCAAGGCTTGACTTGTGGATGAGTGGATATCCAACAGGGTCTGATTGGTCAGTCGGAGACATGTGCGATTGGGATTGACTTCTTTTCGAAGTCAATCGGATGTGATTAGGTAACTGATTGAGCGGGTACCCGATAGATTCGGGGTTGGTGCGCCTCGGTATTTGTGAATGAGATTAGATGCCCATTCGGCATGACTGTTCACGCCTTGGTGAGCGTGCATGGGTTTGTACATCTCGGATGACGTGTTTGGGGAGTCGATGATTGCGTTACTGGTCGGGTGACCATGGGATCTAGAATGGATGATGAGTTGGAATGATGGATTTGTCCAGTATGAGATTGGACAAGAAACCTCAGTGTCAGATTGTGATTGGCTGTGAACCTTGTGGTGGATTTGTGGGAAATGGATGTACGTACCCTGTACGGTGTACGAAGATTGGTACTGAACAGGCCGAGTGGTATTTAGTGACGGTACGTGGGAGGTACCAGTGGTTTGGTTACACGCGTGGGCATTCGGCTCAGCTTCGACCCGCTTGGAATTTGTTGTGAACTGGACTTGAGCGTGATATATGCCGCAGGATTGGGTTTGTCCTGCGAGCTGAGATCGTATTATTGATCTTACGCTACTTGAGCGACACCCATTGGTTGTGGATCGCCGCTTTACCTGGGTGGTAAGGCTTAGTGGTGTCGGTATACCTGGCGGCGTCAGCAGGGACTGACGAGTCGACCTTAGTGACTCCTAGGGGGGAGCAGATGTCAAGTATGTTAGTGGTGGTGAGGAATCGACTAGCTGAAGGAGTCAGCTAAGTGGTGGAATTTAACAAGCGGTATTAACACGGATCGGATGATCAATTTCACTCGTGGTGGTCGAGCGTGATCTGTACGGCGTGAGACCGTGATGGGACGTCTGAGTACAGACAAGTCTGGTGGGTGTACAGGGGTACACAGGCGCGAGATCGACATGTTTTTCCACGAGGTGGATATAGAATAAGGATATTGGTAATTTCGAGGACGAAATTCTTTAAGGGGGGAAGATTGTAACGACCCATTCCAGAATTCGAGATTAGATTACTAACTAATCATGATTAGCGGGGTTAATCGGTGATTAGTTGGGCGAATTCGGACGAACGGTGCAAAATGACCGTTTTGGCCCTGGTCGTGGGTAAAACGTTGACTTTTAATTCTGGCAGTCAAACGGACTTTGATCGATGACCGTGACGTAGTCTGGGACGTCACGAGTTCATAGACGGGTGGCACATTCGATTCCGACGTTCGGGGTGAAAGTTATGACGTTCGGAAGCCCAAGGGCATTTTCGTAATTTGAACGAAATAGGGGAAAATGTTGACTTTTTGATCGGGGGGTCCGATGGCTGAGGACCGAGGACCGTTAGGATGGTCTCGATGCCCTGAGTCCGTAGACGGGCGGCACGCGTCAATCGAAGTTCGAATGACCAAGTTGCGGGTCTAGTTTGCTTGAGGGCATTTTGGTAAATTATCAATTGAGGGTAAAATGGTAAATTGGCCACTGTTTTTGGGACAGCCGTGTGCGACGTGGGTTCCTTGCAGGAACAGAGCATGGGCTGAGAATTGTTTAATCTGTCCCAATGAATTGTTTAAACGGTTAGTGGCATTGGGAGCAGATTGTTAGCACTGAAGACTTAGTGCTAGGGTGGTGGATATTGTTTAGGCAGTGAGGTGTTTTGGGCAGTGCACGGGTGTAACGACCCGTCCCGAATTCCGGGATTAGTTTAGTGACTAATCTTGATTAGCGAGGTTGAACGGTGGTTAGTAGGGCGGAATCGGACAAAATGTGCAAAATGACCGTTTTGCCCCCGGTCGTGGGCAAAATGTTGACTTTTTGTTCGGGCGATCAAATGGACTTTGACCGATGACCGTGACGTAGTTTGGGACGTCACGAGTTCATAGACAGGTGGCACGTTCGATTCCGACATTCGTAGAGAAAGTTATGGTGTTCGGAAGTTGAGGGGTATTTTGGTAATTTGGCTTACTAGGGGCCAAATGTTGACTTTTTGATCGGGAGGTCCGATAGGCGAGGGCCAAGGACCGTTACGTAGGTATCGTCGATACGAATCCAACGACAGGCGGCATGCCGAAATCGGAGATTCGACGACAACGTTATGGTCAAGGAAACGAACTAACGAACCGAGGCTCGGATTAAAATAATAATATAATATTGAATAGTGACCGTTGACTCAGCACACCTGGATGAGTGACAAGTGTCACTCATCCCTTGAAACCAGAATCCTTGTCTTAGGGGAAACATCATTATGATGTTTTATTATTAATTAAATTAATTAATATTTATTTTCTCCATTAATCTCCTTTGTTCTTCAAACCGTGCAAAATGGGGGAATCAAATTGGAGAGAGTTTGCTGCCTTCTCTAACTGGGTTTGAGGGCAAAATTGAGTGCTTGTTGAGACTAACTCAACTGGGTAAACACGGGAGATTGAGGAAGGCTGAGGAACTGAAATTCGAAAATTTGGATTTTGGGGGGGAAGTTCGGATTTTAAACTTGGGGCTGTGAGGATCGAATTGGTGATTACTTCGAGCTTTCTGGGATCACAACGATCAGAATTGTCGAAGGAACGAAGGGATTTGGCCACCAATTGGCTCTGATCACACTTGGTGACAGAGGAGGAATTTCGAAGTTGAGTCGTGGAATTGGAGGCTTCGTTGGATGAAATTGAGGTGGGGAAACTGCTTCCCATGATCCCACGATGCTTCTGGGTTCATCAATTGAAGGAAACCGATCGAGATTGACAGAACTCCATTGTTGAACAGTGACGGTGCTCGAACTTGAGTCGTGACGTTTGAGCACAGGTTTGATGCAATTGATGTGGGGGAATTGGTCCTCAGGGTCCGTTGATGCTTCTGGAATCATCAATTGGATGAAACCTGCAGTAATTGAGGGAGTTCCATGATTGCACAGTAACCGGGTGTTCTTCGTGGATCATCATCGAATCGTGGGAATCTGGGTAAGGATTTGTGTAATTGAGTTTACAGACTTGTAATTGGACTTAAAACGAAACTAATGGAATGATCAATTGAAGGAATTAGGATCGAATTGACAGGATTGGAACCGGGTTGTGTCGCGGGTGAATTGGACCCGTTTACCAGACAAACGGGTTGGGCTGGTGACACTGTAGCAGGCGCGTGAGTTTCACGCGCAGCCACTCACGGCGGCGCGTGGCGGCGCGTGGGCGTGAATCTCGAGGTGAGGTCAACATGACTTCTGTCCCATTTAATGTAACGGACATTTTGGAATTGGTTTCGTGTCGATCGGACACCGTCTCGATATTGTTCGGGATATCCGAAGGTTTTAAATTAAGTTTAAAAATAAGTAAAAATTCGGGAAAATTACGGGACTTTGATAGGATGTTAATAATGAGGTTAGTAACCCTCTAATGTGATTTGGACAGGATTGGGAGTCCCGGTGATAGTGGTGTGGCCCGGGAGGGCCGGTGGCACGCGTATCGAGGCACACGGTTAAAACGGTCTGTGAGTGGACTTTGGTTTTATAAATCCTATGCATGCTTAAATGTGTTATATGGTTTATATATATGATTTCTATTATGGTATTTGTGAGTATTGATTTTGGGTATGTTGCACGTATTTCGAGGTGTTTTCCGTATTTCACGTGTATCGGGATTAACGGTTTATTTGTGGTTCTGCATGCTTGTGGTTAAATAAATATTATGATGAAATGGTTTTGAAATTGGAAATATGAACTCGGGCTTGAGGCCCACTTGTTTTGGAAATTTCGGACTTGGAGTCCATTTGAATATCGGGTCGGGGGCCCAGTTGGTTAATGAAATCGGGCCAGGGGCCCAGTTGGTAGGAAGTCGGGCTGAGACCCATTTGAGTTATGTCATCGGGCCAGGGGCCCAGTTGATTTATGAATTCGGGCCGTAGGCCCAGTTGGTTTACAAATCGGGCCGTGGGCCCAATGGTTCATAAAATCGGGCATGAGGCCCAATTGGATTATAATGGTGATTTCGGGTCAGGGACCCTATATTTAATAATTGTGATTTTGGGTCAGGGACCCTAAATGGAATTATGTGGTTTTATGGAAATTTCGGGCAGGGCCCAATGGTAATAATGTGATAAAAGGATTAATAAAACTGTTTTCCATATACCATCTGGATACAAGGATATATGATGGTCTCCTCCAGATGTCTGGGACACTGGGGAAGTCACGGTGCATTGCCTGTGAAGGGTCACCATACGGAGCAGCCGGACCGTATGATGACTCAGGAGCAGGATTGCTATGATTGACGTCTGGGACGTCAGACATCAGGGATGTCGGATATATGGACCCGGAGAGACCCCGGGCAGCACGCGTAGCTTGTGAAACCGTGAGACATGACGTCAGGGACGTCTAGCATCAGGGATGCTGGTGATGGTAATGGTAAAATACGAATTAATGAAATGGATTTCCGGGTGGATTTATGATTGTGTGATTTTAATGAATTAATGTTCATTTATGGTAGTGGGTGGTGACCCACATGGTCGTATATGTATGGTGGTGGTATTCCACGGTTTTGGGCTGAGTTCCCACACTTGGTTTTTGGTTAACGGTTTTTGGGCTAAGGCCCTAAGGGCTCGGTTGAGCAAACGTTTTGGTTACTGGTTTTTGTGGCATGCATACGTTTTTATTGGAGGGCATAAATGTCTTATAAATGTATTTGATGAACTTACTGGTTTTTGTCCACTCACAGCTTTTGGTTTTAATGCCCTTCAGGTTGATCACGGATGCGATTGCAGCAGAGACTGGGACATTGCATACCTCCTCCATCGATCCTTGCGCACTCTGGATGCCCCGTTTGGGCAGTGATTCTTGGTTATCCCTTGTCTAACACCCCTTGTTGGACGGGAGCAGGGCATATTCCATGTTAATCCCGGGTGGATTGGGATGGGTCCTGTCAACGGGCACCATGCCGTGTTGGTTTTTGAGGAAGCACGGGGATCGTGCTGGTGTGTGTTCAGGGTGTGTGCGAGTGATTGTGTGGAATTTGAGGCCACGGGTGACTTGAAGTGGGTTGAGCAGAGGTTGAGTGGTGTCTGTGCGGGGAGCAAAATGCTGGGTTGGTGCCATGGGAGCTGACAAAACAGAGACATTGATCAGGCCATGATCGACCTCTCCTAAACGAAACTGAGTGAAATTATGAGCGAGATGGGGATCCAGGAGGGGAGAGCAGAGTGTTGAGACTGAGAGAGGGAAGAAAGGGATGAAAATGGTGAGAGGAGAGTCCAAAATTCGAAGCGGGTTCTTGAGGGAGGGAGAATCCAATTTCGAAATGTAGGCCAGCCCATGGAAAATTAAGGCTTCATTGAGTCTTCTGGGATCATTCCCAGTCGATCCAGTGCAAGAGGGAAGTCAATTGCTGCTGTGTTGGCTTCGAACGGACTTGGCGACTGAGGGGAAAAATTGAGTTTGAGTCGTGGAGTTGGAGGGGTTTAAGGGAGAAATTGGCCTGAGAAGCAAACTTATACAGACCCTATGAAGCCTCTGAGTAGATCAATTTCAAGGTAGCAAACGAAATGGTCGAGATTGATGAACGATCAGTGTTCGTCTGTTCTTCGATGTCCATCGTCGAGTCGTGGGATTTTAGGTAAGTTCCTACAAATCTAACGTTACAGAACAGCAATTGGGCTTACACCGAAGATGTTTGGATACTCAATTGAAGGGATGGAGGTTGTTTTGACAGGAATCGGAACGGGTTATAGCGCGGGCCACCGGACCCGTTTTACAGTGAAATCGGGTGAGGAAGGTGAACAGTGCCTGTCACTGTAGCGACGCGTGGGTGTCACGCGCAGCCACTCACGGCGGCGCGTGACGGCGCGTGGGATGGTTTTTCAAGGTGAGTTCAACACGACTTTTGTCCTATACAATGTAACGAACATTTTAACGTTGGTTTCGGATTTTTCGTGCACCGTCTCGATGTTATTCCGGGGGTCCGAAGGTTTAGGTTACGTTTTTAATTAACGAATAATTCCCGGAAAATTATGAGAAGTTAGTATGTTGTTGTTTGACACTTTAATGACCCTGGAATGTAATTTCGGACAGGATTCGGGTTTCTGGTTAATATCGGAAATTACAGAACCGCGGGCGGCGCGAAACCGAGCCTTAAGAACGGTGTGTGAGTGGACTTGCTTTCAAAATTTAATGCATGCATAAATTATTTCTATGATTTTATGATTATGATTATAAGTGGTGATTGATTTCGAATCCCGTATTTATCCGTATTCGATTTCCGTATTTATACGTATTTTTACTATATATGTGAAATTACACGTATTTCGAGACTATGGTTACTTTTGTGCTTAAAAATGGTTTAATGAAAGAGTTTATATAAAATGGGCGTATGATGATTTAAGAATGTTCTTTACGATTATGAGGGCGATTCACGGTGTTTGCACAGTTTTCGAGGTTTTTGCGGTTTTACACGTTTTACGAGATTTGAGTTTATTGTGTTTTGATCACTGTTTGATGTTTGGATTTGGAATGTGAATTGAGGTTTGTGATTCCGAGGATTTTTAAATTGGATTTTGAGTATGCTTGACTAGACCGGGATTTTAGTGATTATGGTCGTGGTTTTGATGCCCGGATAATGTGATTTGAGAAATGAAGTGATTTCAAGGAATTAAAAAGGCTTTGAATAAGATGATTTCTGGTTTGGTGCTTGGGGCAGAAAAGTAACTTGGATTAACGAGTTTTCAGTTTTCGGAAATTTAAGTGGATTCTTGGTTTGGGTTCGGGATGATGTTTCCGGATGCCGGCTTACGGAATCATTATTGCGAATTCGAATTCGGGAAAGAAAAATGATTTAATAAAGTGATTTGGTCTGTTTTTGCATGCCCCGTGTTTCATGATGATTTGATTATGGTTGTAAAGTATGATTTGGGGAAAATGAATGTGGAAACTCGGACCATGGGTCCTGTTGTGAAAAATGTGATTTTGGGATGGATCCCACGTTGTCGTGATTGATAAACTGCTTTGGGTTTAAAGACCCGTTGTTGTGTTTAAAAATTGTTTTGGGTTTAAAAACCCGGTGCTATTGCTGGAGCACGTTTTGAGTTTAAAGACTCGGTTAATTGATGACGGGGGAGGGCCCTTAATGAGTTTAAAGACTCGTGAGTTTAAAGACTCGGTTACTGAGATACCCCCGAGGCCTATTGATTATGTTTTGAGTTTAAAGACTCGTTGATATCCCGGGAAGGCCTGTTTATGCGCATGGTTTTGAGTTTAAAGACTCGAGCGCACTTGATATCCAGCAAGATGATTGACTTGTGATTTATTGATGATTTCTGATGTTTCAGTTGAGTTGGGCAGTGGCCCGATATAGGGTTGTTGGTTTTGGATCATGTTGTGCATTTGGTTTTGATTCGTGGTTTTGGGCTGCGGCCCGGTGATTGTGATTGCGGGTTAAGACCCGATGGTTGAGAAGGGGAAAAATGATTTTGAGGTTCATACGAGTTTTTCCTTATGTTGGATTTTGATACACAGTTTTTCTTATGTGGAAAATATTAACCGATTGCGAAATGATTTTTGTAGGCATGCATTCGTTTTTACGCGGAGGGTAAAAACGTTGGTCGTAACTGTTTTGCCAAACTGATTTATTTTTGTCCACTCACACCTTTTAGTTTTTATTGACCCTCCAGGTCGTGGCGCGTTGTTCAAGGCTGTACGCGAGGCGGAGGCATGAGTATGTACGTGTGGCTATCCCTGGTTTGGCAAGTACTGAGGGTAACTTGGGGTTTTCGGTCATCTTGCCAGACGGGAGCAGGGCCGGGCACGGTTATCAATGCCCCTTTCGGAGGCGGTCCTGTCAGCATGGCTAAGGCTCGTCGATCCGCTCAGTCAATCGGAGAAGGTGTTTCTACCTCAACAGCTCAGACGAGGAATGAAGCTCACATAGAAACTCCGGAGAAGTGCCCGGCTCAACTCAGGCGCGTGTCCATAGAGGCGCCCATTGAGACACTCGAAGGGAGGCCAACTTTCAGTTTTGGAGCATTCCCCTCTCCAGCTAACCAAGTACCCGCGCTAGGGGAAGGAACTTCGACTTTTCAACAAGCGAACGAGAGGTTGATGGGAAATGCATCACGACATGATCGACCCACAACAAACGTGGTCCTAAAGGACTTTCTGGACGGATGTCATGACATCTCAAGGAGAAGTCGTCACCAACCTCCCCAGGACAACTTGGCGCAACAAGTTGAAGGGTTAAGCAAACAAGTTCAACTTCGGTCAGAGCTCCTGCAGCAACTCCTAGCAGGGAGACCAATCCAGGAGCAGGACAGACGATCCATGTCACATGGCCGACAAGAGAATGCCCAAGGACATCCTGGGAAAGAGCAGGCTCACTGCCAAACAATGTCACGAGATACTTCGCTAGGTGACTCTGGAAAAGAAAGTCACGCTCATCGAGCAAAAAACCCACAACACCTAAAGATGTTAGTACGTGAACGGCTAGGAGGTAGGATTGGGGCAACTTCATGGGCAGAGCACTCACAGCACTCACATGGGAGTAGGGGGCAACTTCGAACTCTATACAAAAACCCAAAACGATCTACCCACGGGAGTAAAGGGGAAGATGAAGCCTACTCCCCTACACGATCCCAGAGATCAGGGGGAGAAGCTCAAAGAGATTCTCAACGATTAGCAAAAAAGGACTCATCGCCTCAGCAAGGAGCGTTGCGGGCTAATGATGTTCAAAAAATGTTGGACATGCACCTTCGTGCTCAACAAGGTGGCGATCTAGAGGACGATCTGACACGACCCATCCCAATCCCCCTGGGATTACCATGGAATGTGCCATGCTCCCGTCTGACAAGAGGTGTCAGACAAGGGATAACCTATTGCCAGAGCCCAAACGGGCTTCCAGAGTGCGTAAGGATCGATGGAGGAGGTGTGCGATGCCCAAGTCTCTACTGCAGCCGCATCCAGAATCAACCTGAAGGGCATTAAAAACAAAAGCTGTGAGTGGACGAAAATATACAAGTCTGTTTAAAACATTTATAAGATATTTATGCCCCTCAGTAAAAACATATGCATGCACCATCATTTAAAATCATATATCATATAATACGAATCATAAGGCATTTAATAAAACCATAACCATAATTTTAGTTGCTGCACTATACACTCCAATCCCGACATCACTTGATGTTTTGACGTTCTTGACGCCTAATAAGGTCACAATAATAATAAGGCTACGCGTGCCACTCGGGTTTCAATTTCCGAGTTAAATCCCCGAATCCCGTTCGGGTACAGCATCACCTGATGCAGCATCACCTGATGCTTAGCGTCATAGACGCTGGACGTACTAGACGTCCGTGACCTCTCCGGGGTACCTCGCCGGAGGAGACAATATATTATGGAAGGATCTATACAGTGCAGTACCAAATAAATTTTATTGATATCCACATGCAAAGCATATATATATACATGGATAAAATCCAAACCAATCCTTTAAATTTCATCAGACGGGTCTCAAGCCCAAATACCGTGAAACGTGCCATAACCATAATTTCCATATCATCAATCCGTTATTTGTTTTTAGCATGTGAATATGTATATAAAATGTGAACCAGGAAACCTTTATTCAATTCCATTTTAGGGTCTCCGACCCGAAATCACATATATAAATCAACTGGACCCCTGGCCCAATTTTATAAGTTAACTGGGCCCCTGGCCCGATTTTACTTTATCAAATTCGTAACCGTTTCATGAAATCATATCCAACCACATTTTTGGAAATCAGTGCAAATCCAAAAAAATCTCGATTTACGTGCAAACACGTAAATCACCTTGAAATGCGTGAAATCATTTAAATTCACCGATATCCAAAGTAAATCATTTAATCATAATTATAACAATCATGAAACAGTTATGCATGCATCGAATTTATAAAATCAATGTCCACTCACAGACCGTTTAACCGAGCGCCTCGATACGCGTGCCATAGGCCTTCCTGGGCCACACCACTAACACCGGGACTCCCAATCCTGTCCAAATCACATTAGAGGATTAATAACCCCTTCATTAACATCCTATCAAAGTCCTGTAATTTTCCCGAATTTTTAAATATTTTTAACCTCGATTTAAAACCTTCGGACATCCCGAACAATATCGAAACGGTGTCCGATCGACACGAAACCAATCCCAAAATGTTCGTTACATTGCATAGGATAAAAGTCATGTTGACCTCACCTCGAGATTCGTGCCCACGCGCCGTCACGCGCCGCCGTGAGTGGCTGCGCGTGAAAGCCACGCGCCTGCTACAGTGACTGCTACAGTGTTCCTTCTTCACCCAAATGACTGGTAAACGGGTCTGATTACCCGCGATAGGATCCGGTTCAATCACACCCAATTCGACATCAATTCAATCCGTTCTTGATCCTATAACAATCACCAACCAACCAATTTCAGTTCTGTGACATCGATCAACATCAACCATTCCTTAAACCAGCCATCAACCCGTGATCACCCAAAACGGGCCAATCACCAAAACTCCACCAATCCTCAACCATTGTCAAATTAACTTCACAGGAAGCTTATAAGGATTAATATGAACCAATTCACATGATTAATTGAACACGACGTTACCTCAATCACCACGACTCAAGCTTGAGTTTTCCGGCCGTCCACCTCGTCCGTTCACGGCCCTAGGAGCCCCAAAGCTTGCCCCATTTGATCTGGTTCGACTCGTTGAAGTTCCAGGAAGCTCAATCCATCATCAATTAGGCTTGGGCTGGCCTAAAACTAGGATTTCGAATTTGAATTTCACAAAACCCAGTTTCGGGTTTTTGAACCTTCCTCCACCATTTTCACTCCATTTTTCCACCTCTCAATCTCAGAGAACCACTATCTCATTCCTCTTCTGTTTCAAGCCATCAATTCCCTCAAACGACCGTGTAGGTGGTCGATCATGTGTGGGGAACATCCCCTGTTTTCTTCCATTTTCATGTGCACCAGCCAAGGTTTAATGGCCAACACACCGTCCACACAGCCTTGCATCGCACCAACATCAATAAACAATCCAACAATCCCATAAACAATAGTTTAGGCCAGCAATTTGCTCCATAAACAAACCACCCGTGCACTGGCCATGTTCTCCCAACACGGTGCTACAGTAACCGTTCAAATACTCAGTGAAATTACCATTCTGCCCTTGTGCAGTAAATTACCAAAATGCCCCTCACGCATCCTGACCCGTAACTCGGTCATACGGACCCCGATTGATGCGTGCCGCCTGTCTACGAACTCAGGGCATCGAGACCTTCCTAACGGTCCTCGGTCCTCGGCCATCGGACCTCCCGATCAAAAAGTCAACATTTCCCCCTTATTACGTTCAAATTACGAAAACGCCCATGAACTTTCGTACATCATAATTTTCACCACGAACGTCGGAATCGAACGTGCCACCTGTCTATGAACTCGTGACGTCCCGAACTACGTCACGATCATCGGTCAAAGTCCATTTGACCATCCGAATTAAAAGTCAACGTTTTGCCCACGCCGAGGGGCAAAACGGTCATTTTGCACAATTCGTCCGAAATCGCCCAACTAATCCCAGATTAGTAAATCACAATTAAATATTATTAAATCCCGATACTCGGGACGGGTCGTTACAACCTTCCCTCCTTAAAGAATTTCGTCCTCGAAATTACCAATCTCCTTATTCCACAACCACCTCGTGGAAAACATTTCGACCTCAAACCATGTGTACACTTGTACACCCACATACTGGGACAACACCAGCCTCGTCTGTACCCAGACATCCCATCACAGTCATATGTCATAATAGCAACAACACTCGACCACCTCGAGTGGAAACGATCACCTGATCCGCGATAAAATCGCCTAACCATTTAGCTGACTCCTTCAGCTAGATGGTTCCTTTCCATTGTCAATATATCCTTACATTTGCTCCCATTGGGAGTCACCAAATCTCATTTGTCAGTCCACGCTGACACCACCAGTCAAACTGTCACCGCAAAGCTTTACCACCCTAGTAAAGCCCCAACCATCTGTCCGTCAGTGACAATACCACGTACTACATCACCCTCGATGTAGCGTAAGATCAACCACATGATCTCAATTCGCAGGGTAAGCCCAATCCTGCGACACAAAATAATCTCAATGTCCATAATCGCCGACTCCCTCAGCGAACCAAGACGCTGGGAAATCACGGTGTGATCAAGTCACACAAGGCTACTCGTGGTTACTCAGACCACCAATTCACTCATCCTGAGTGTACGTATACCATCAACTTACACAATCTAGTGGTGTAACTACAACACATTGAATACCAGCCCAGCAGTGATCGTACATCTCGATACTAGGGTTCCACTAGCCAACCATGGCTAAGAGCACCTGCTCATACAATCACTAAACCCGACAAAATCACTTTGCACAATGCACGGTATCCAATGTCCAGTCCACGATCACAACCAAACAAATGATATCGGAACCAAGCCGATTACCAACACGTTCAATCACACACCACGGGTACATCCCATGTACCGCCATTAGGCACCACTCAGCCTAACCAGTCTCAACCCTCGTACAACGTACCCTGTACGTACATCAATCCATCAATCCGCCTACAACCACCTAGGTTATAGCCAAACACGTTCTAGTAACGGAGTACATTTGCCCAAACCAACATGAGACAAAACGAACTCCACCCGTCATCTAGTTCCAATTCCGAATCCGAATTCGCAATTTCGTAAGAAATCCCGAACCCGAACCCAGACATCATATTTTTAATCCATTCCCAAATCCGAATCCGAAATCATTAGTCCGTAAGCTAGCATTGGAATAATCATTCCGCACCCAAATCTAGTAATCTATTTCCGAGCTTCGCAATCGAATCCTGAATCGTCACCCAGAAACTCGATTCCAAAACCCAAAATCTCGTTTACGCCCACCAAGACGTAACAAAACCGAACCTATCGGTTACCTGCTCAAAACACCTGATTGACTTCATAGGGAAGCCAATCCCAATATCTACACGTCAAAGGTTGACAAAATCCGATCACTTCGGAAACCTACTCAACCAAGTCACAAACCATAAGGACTCCACTTCGAAACGAAGTTCAGTCCCGTCATTTACGACTCACATACCGAGGTAAGAGTGATAAACTCTCACCCCATCTGAATCATCACGATCACTATCCAGATCCATCGCTACGTCACCCGATAAGTCACATCACGATCCTAGATCGTCACATCGTCCGAAGTCGACAACATCACAAATCAGATCCACCTAGGATCCACACATGCCCACATAGCTAACAATCCATCTGAGAGCTGATCGTAGGGTCTTACACCCTCATTGAATCATTCGTCAAATTTCCCTTGGTGGAAAGATGACCTCGCATTTCACCACCAAATCCAAAATCATACACAACTCATTGTGTCCAAAGGCTTCAAGCCAAGCATGGGTCCACCTATCAATACACGCTCAACGTACTGGTAACAACAATCATCATCTGCCACGGCAGGAAGTAAGAAGTCAACCCCAATGACTTCGGAATACCAATTACCAATGCGGAAACGAGCACTCCTCTCGTCTCCCAATCACAACTCTCCCCGAATCGGGAGTTCCAACCATGTTGGAAACAGACATGCTCCCAATGAGATGTCAAGTCTAACCACTGGACTGCCCACGCCCATACCTCACTTGGACCACCATGTGTCCAAAATCAAATCATCACTCGGACCTCACGTCCGCCAATACTCATGTACGCACACACCCCGATTCCGAACGGGATATCTACAATTTTGCCTGAATGTGCATACCATACTGCCTCCGTCTCACATCTCAACCTAAACAGGTTCAATCCTCAGGTTCCAAGTGATTCGCAATCACAAAATCACACGTCAATACCACGAATGGTTTCCCCGACTTTTCCAATTTCAATAATTTCCTTGTACTCTCTGGGGATATAAGAAGTATACCAACATACCAATCTCGGAGTTGACAACAACTCCCCAAATCCACCAATACACATGACATAGGGAACATCATCCCTAGATCCCCCAAATTCCAATCATACCATTTGATCCATTCGTCACTTGTCATCATATACCTGTTGGGACTTATCCCAACACGACACAACCTCCACTGGATCCTATCCAGTCCAAAACTCAACCACCATTGAGTCGCAAATACTGATCAAAATTCCATCATGACAGAGTCACACCCCAACTGGTGGCTCATCGTCACCACAATTACTAACACCAGCACCAGCGCTAGTACCAACACCAACGCACCATCATCAACACTAGTATCAGCACACAGGCATCCATACTAGCATTGGCATAGAAGCACCAACATACCAACATTCATACGTAGCACACGAACATCCATGCTAGCACACGAACATCCATGCCAGCACACTGTGTGCAAAGTTGTTACCCTGGATCTCCGTTCATTTCGAACGACGATCCCGTAACACCACTCGTACCCCACGACTATGGGTACCTCCAATTTTTTCCATCAGCACATCAGGAAAATGAACGTTCCCTGAACATCCCCTGATCCCCAAGTATTAAAACCACACTAACTACCCTCGATAGCCAGTTATCTCGACACAACTGTCGACCAACAGTCATCGTTGTCAAGATCCGTATCCACACATCACACTAATATTCGATCCAACACGGAATTCCATATTTCCTCGTAACCGTATCCGTAGATCGAAACCCATAAGACTCACTAGAGTCATCCACATGGTCATCCACGACCTCAGCCGCTCGCCGTATCACAAGTTCTCATTTAAAGTTCACCTTCCGGTCCATCAATTATAAATCAGGGTTCCAAAATCACACCCTAGGGTTCCACCGAACCCAACTGCCTTCTGCAGTAAAATCCACAACCTGACCGACCCCGCGGTCCTGACATCGTATAGATGTCCAATCCAATCCAATCGTCAACTCAACGTGGGTTCCATCATGGGTTCCACCACGAAGGTCATCGGCTAACTCCGATGCACCAACACCCCGTACACTAGCCAACACTACCAGGGTCCACAACTTAGACCAATACTCAACTGAGTTTCGCATTTCCCTAACATTGTTCAGATGGGGTTTCTTGCACCCAGTTGTGCCTAGTAGCACAACCGTCCATCATCACATGACCGAACCGACGGTCCCGCATTACTAGTTAATCGTATACAACCCCACTTGGGTTGAATCGCATCAATGCACGACGTATCGGGTCAAACACACCCAATCCACCATACAAACCCAAAACTATCTATCAGGTTGACAACGGAACCGTAGCCCCAAGAGACATCACACCCTCGACCTTCGCGCACAAAAGAGCAAAACCTGCTCTGATACCACTTGACACGACCCATCCCAATCCCCCTGGGATTACCATGGAATGTGCCATGCTCCCGTCTGACAAGAGGTGTCAGACAAGGGATAACCTATTGCCAGAGCCCAAATGGGCTTCCAGAGTGCTTAAGGATCGATGGAGGAGGTGTACGATGCCCAAGTCTCTACTGCAGCCGCATCCAGAATCAACCTGAAGGGCATTAAAAACAAAAGCTGTGAGTGGACGAAAATATACAAGTCTGTTTAAAACATTTATAAGACATTTATGCCCCTCAGTAAAAACATATGCATGCACCATCATTTAAAATCATATATCATATAATACGAATCATAAGGCATTTAATAAAACCATAACCATAATTTTAGCTGCTGCACTATACACTCCAATCCCGACATCACCTGATGTTTTGACGTTCTTGACGCCTAATAAGGTCACAATAATAATAAGGCTACGCGTGCCACTCGGGTCTCAATTTCCGAGTTAAATCCCCGAATCCCGTTCGGGTACAGCATCACCTGATGCAGCATCACTTGATGCTTAGCGTCATAGACGCTGGACGTACTAGACGTCCGTGACCTCTCCGGGGTACCTCGCCGGAAGAGACAATATATTATGGAAGGATCTATACAGTGCAGTACCAAATAAATTTTATTGATATCCACATGCAAAGCATATATATATACATGGATAAAATCCAAACCAATCCTTTAAATTTCATCAGACGGGTCTCAAGCCCAAATACCGTGAAACGTGCCATAACCATAATTTCCATATCATCAATCCGTTATTTGTTTTTAGCATGTGAATATGTATATAAAATGTGAACCAGGAAACCTTTATTCAATTCCATTTTAGGGTCTCCGACCCGAAATCACATATATAAATCAACTGGACCCCTGGCCCGATTTTATAAGTTAACTGGGCCCCTGGCCCGATTTTACTTTATCAAATTCGTAACCGTTTTATGAAATCATATCCAACCACATTTTTGGAAATCAGTGCAAATCCAGAAAAATCTTGATTTACGTGCAAACACATAAATCACCTCGAAATGCGTGAAATCATTTAAATTCACCGATATCCAAAGTAAATCATTTAATCATAATTATAACAATCATGAAACAGTTATGCATGCATCGAATTTATAAAATCAATGTCCACTCACAGACCGTTTAACCGAGCGCCTCGATACGCGTGCCATAGGCCTTCCCGGGCCACACCACTAACACCGGGACTCCCAATCCTGTCCAAATCACATTAGAGGATTAATAACCCCTTCATTAACATCCTATCAAAGTCCCGTAATTTTCCCGAATTTTTAAGTATTTTTAACCTCGATTTAAAACCTTCGGGCATCCCGAACAATATCGAAACGGTGCCCGATCGACACGAAACCAATCCCAAAATGTTCGTTACATTGCATAGGATAAAAGTCATGTTGACCTCACCTCGAGATTCGTGCCCATTCGCCGTCACGCGCAGCCGTGAGTGGCTGCGCGTGAAAGCCACGCGCCTGCTACAGTGACTGCTACAGTGTTCCTTCTTCACCCGAATGACTGGTAAACGGGTCTGATTACCCGCGATAGGATCCGGTTCAATCACACCCAATTCGACATCAATTCAATCCGTTCTTGATCCTATAACAATCACCAACCAACCAATTTCAGTTCTGTGACATCGATCAACATCAACCATTCCTTAAACCAGCCATCAACCCGTGATCACCCAAAACGGGTCAATCACCAAAACTCCACCAATCCTCAACCATTGTCAAATTAACTTCACAGGAAGCTTATAAGGATTAATACGAACCAATTCACATGATTAATTGAACACGACGTTACCTCAATCACCACGACTCAAGCTTGAGTTTTCCGGCCGTCCACCTCGTCCGTTCACGGCCCTAGGAGCCCCAAAGCTTGCCCTATTTGATCTGGTTCGACTTGTTGAAGTTCCAGGAAGCTCAATCCATCATCAATTAGGCTTGGGCTGGCCTAAAACTAGGATTTCGAATTTGAATTTCACAAAACCCAGTTTCGGGTTTTTGAACCTTCCTCCACCATTTTCACTCCATTTTTCCACCTCTCAATCTCAGAGAACCACTATCTCATTCCTCTTCTGTTTCAAGCCATCAATTCCCTCAAACGACCGTGTAGGTGGTCGATCATGTGTGGGGAACATCCCCTGTTTTCTTCCATTTTCATGTGCACCAGCCAAGGTTTAATGGCCAACACACCGTCCACACAGCCTTGCATCGCACCAACATCAATAAACAATCCAACAATCCCATAAACAATAGTTTAGGCCAGCAATTTGCTCCATAAACAAACCACCCGTGCACTGGCCATGTTCTCCCAACACGGTGCTACAGTAACCGTTCAAATACTCAGTGAAATTACCATTCTGCCCTTGTGCAGTAAATTACCAAAATGCCCCTCACGCATCCTGACCCGTAACTCGGTCATACGGACCCCGATTGATGCGTGCCGCCTGTCTACGAACTCAGGGCATCGAGACCTTCCTAACGGTCCTCGGTCCTCGGCCATCGGACCTCCCGATCAAAAAGTCAACATTTCCCCCTTATTACGTTCAAATTACGAAAACGCCCATGAACTTCCGTACATCATAACTTTCACCACGAACGTCGGAATGGAACGTGCCACCTGTCTATGAACTCGTGACGTCCCGAACTACGTCACGGTCATCGGTCAAAGTCCATTTGACCATCAGAATTAAAAGTCAACGTTTTGCCCACGCCGAGGGGCAAAACGGTCATTTTGCACAATTCGTCCGAAATCGCCCAACTAATCCCAGATTAGTAAATCACAATTAAATATTATTAAATCCCGATACTCGGGACGGGTCGTTACAACGTCGCCAGATACAGCTCTCTACACCCTTCATAAGGGATATTGAGGAGGAGCCATTCCCCCAGAGGTTCGCAATCCCAAACTTCACTCCATTCAAAGGAACCTCGGACCCGGTAAAACACATAGATTATTACCGAGGAGTCATGATCCCCCACAGGTCTAACGATGCGCTCATGTGCAAAGTTTTTCAAGCTTCCCTTCAAGGCCAAGCCATGACTTGGTTCAATCATCTCCCCCCGAGGTCGATTGAGTCCTTCGAAGAGTTGGCTTTGGCATTTGTGAAGGAATACGCACAACTTCGGACGATCGAGGTGAAAGATGACCATCTTTTCTCTGTCCAAAAGAGAGCAAAAGACACTCTGCGACAATACATACGGAGATTTTGTGAGGAGAAATCTCGCATTATCGGCTGTAATGACCTTGTTGCGGCAATGGCATTCAAGCAAGGACTCCCTCGAGACAGCCAGCTTTACGGGGACATCGTCATGAGCAATGCGCGAAGTTTTTCCAAAATAATTTCGCTAGCAGAGCGACATGCAAGTTGGGAGGACGAGAAGAGCGCCGCTCATACCCATGACCATGCCGGGACTAGTGAAAGGGCCTCCAATGAGGATGAGCCTCATGGAAAGTCAGCGACTGGAAAGCTCAACAAGCGAAAGGCAGGGCAACACTCCTAAACGCCAGTTATGGGAAAGCCTAACTTGCAGCTATCTTTACCAGCCCATCAGATCCACAATGAAATTAAGAACAAGCCATGGTTTGAGAAGCCGGAGCCAGTCAAATGCAATCAAGAGAATGCTGATAAAACCAAATGGTGCGCCTATCATGAATGTTATGGGCACAATATCAGCACATGTATATCTTTCGAAAGATATCTCCGGAATCTTCTGAGGGAGGGGCATTGTACAGACTACATCAAAATGAAGACTGTAAATCACATGGATAACAAAGAGCCAAATGAACCAGCTTCAAAGGTGATCCGCATCAACTAGACGCAAGTCAACATTAGAGAGACATAAAATTCCATGGAGCTTTTCAATTTTGCTTTTCAAGTTGTCTTCTAAATTCAAGTATCAATGAAATGAGATTGACAAATTGATTTGTTCACCATGTACAAATTTCAAAGCTTATTCTCTCTAGTGTAAAAAGCCTTCGTCATCGAAGCACCTAAGCCTTCATCATCGAAGCATCCAAGCCTTCGCCCTGCGAAGCATCTAAGCCTTCGCCATGCGAAGCACCTAAGCCTTCGTCATCGAAGCATCCAAGCCTTCATCATCGAAGCATCCAAGCCTTCGCCCTGCGAAGCATTCAAGCCTTCGTCATCGAAGCATCAAAGCCTTCTGAGTCCTGCAAATTTCTGCGCAGCAGGGAGAGCTCATCTCGAGCGGTATCTTGCTCATTCTCTATCAGCATCCTCTCTGCACGGCTCATTTCCAACTCGCCCATTTTGGCTTCCGATGTGAAATTGGGACCTCAAGTTTTCTTAAGTTATCGCAATCTCACATCAACAACATAACTTTCCATTTCTGCAGGCCCTTCGCGTCAAAATGGTACATTCGCGGGACCAGTGCAGATAGGTTAGGAAAGAAGTTGCTCGGTATGCTTATAGGTTAGGAAAGAAGTTGCTCGACATGCTTTTTTCTCCCAAGAACCAATAGGTCCTTGTTTATCGTCCTTCTTCAGAACAACGGTCTCCTTCGAGCACGGTGGAACGCACAACCACTCCTTGATCGGGATGTCTGAAGGCTTCCCGCCATTCATGGAGAGAGTAGTCGGCTCATGTCCCGAAACTCTGGAAGAAAATCTGTCGCCAAGCTCCACGAGAACGTCGCTTGGAAGGGCAATTTGATTGCGAACCTTCCACTCCATGAAGTCTTCGGGCTTCTCAGAATCCATATCTTTCCCTCGGAATTGACTTAGGCCACGAAAACCGCCACGCTCCCACAGGGCAAATTTGCTGGGACTCTCGGCATCTTGACGCATGGCGAGCATGTATGTGGTACTAGCAAGAGTCACAGTGAGTATGATCCTGCCTACCGATGCTCACTAGTCACGTCTGTAAGCGCACTCAGTCGCCACCAAATTCCCGTCTTCTGTTCTTCCCCAATTCGACACGATTCCTCTTCGTTTTTGTTGCAAGGAGTTTCGTTTTGATCCTAGGAGCTTAAATTCAAACCTCAAATTCCCTTCTCCTAGCTCACAAATTCGAATTCGAATTTCCCTTGATTTTCTGAATTTTCGAACTCTGGATACACCCAGTTCTCTCAGTCCCTCGATTTCCTCTCTCTCAATTCAATTCCTTAAGCTTTTAAATTGCTCAATAACGGTGAGACAGTGGGATATCACGGATCAATTTGGACAAAATGATTACAATTACCCTTAATTAAAGGTGAGTATCATTACCCCCAAAACCGGATTCCATGTTATCTGGGGTAAGAAGAAGACAAAGGACAGGTGTCATTGTCTGATCAAGGTTAAAAGACCATTTTGCCCCTGGTTCGACAAAATACCATTTTGCCCCTAGCCTTCCGTGACCCGTAACGTTCGCATCTGAACTCCATTTTCAACGTGACGAGCAGAAGTGTGAGGCAATCCTCAGGTCTGGGGAGGCGTGTTTGTCCCATGCACCGCCAACTTCGATACAGTTAACTCTGTACGTGCTGTCATTGAACTCCGTCCTAAAAAATAGCTCCGCTTTAGGTACGACCCGAGAAAGCCGACCGCCGACAGGGTTTTTTTCCTCTCATGCTTAAAAAGCCTTCATGGAAGAACATCTGTCGCCAGGCTCCACAAAAACATCATCTGGAAAAGCAATTTGATTGCGAGCCTTCCACTCCTTGAAGATTTCGGGTTTCTCAAAACTCCATATATTTCCCTCGGAATGGACTAAGGCAACAAGAACCGCCACGCTCCCACAAAGCAAGTTTGTTGGGTCTCTCGGCACCTTGACGCATGGCGAGCATATTTTGTGGTACTAGCAAGAGTCACAGTGAATGTGATCCAGCCTACCAATGCTCACTAGTCACGTCCGCAAGCGCACTCAGTCACCGCCAAATCCCCGTCGACTGTTCAGCCAAACTCCGCCCACCACGTGGCGCTGTTTGTACACCCGCTTCAACAAAGTTTCTAAACACCTTCGACGGACTCTTGACGTATAGGAAGCATTTTGTGGTACTAGCAAGAATCACATTGAATGTGAGCCAGCCTACCAATGCTCGCACACACCATCCAAACCGCTCGCTTTCTAAGCTGCACGCGTTTCCGTAATTTCCGATGCTTTCCAGGAATCTCGAATCCTGTCCAAAAACATCATAAAATGTCAATAATAACTCTATGAGTATCATATCAATCTCCCACAATTTTTTGGGTACTAAATATTAATTTAAAACATAACCTAAACCTTCGGTGAACAGTTATTTGCTACAGTGCGCGGTGGACAGTGTTTTGCTACAGTGCGCAGTAGATAGTGTTTTTCTACAGTGCACGGTGAACAGTGATATGCTACAGTAATCAGACTCTTCAAACACTCAAATACTCACTCTCATGAACAATTTTTGTTGTTCACGGATTGATGAAGGAAGAGGAAGATTAATGGTGTTTAAATAGGATTAGAGATGGATTAAAAAATGATAAAAACATGATGATGATGTTTTCCATGAAACATGGATTAAAACATGATGATGATGTTTTCCATGAAACATGGAGCACATTTTGAGGGTCCTTAAATCAAGGGATGGGTGACACTTGTCACTCATCCAAGTGTTCACAATCAACGGTCACTATTCACAATTTAATATTATTTTAATCGAAATCCCGGTTTGTTCGGTTAATCATTTTCGTCCCCGAGACCACAACTTCGTCTACGAATCTCCGATTTCGGCATGCCGCCTGTCTATGGATTCGTATCGATTCGACCTACGTAACGGTCCTTGGCCCTCATCCTTTGGACCTCCCGGGTCAAAAGTCAACATTTCGCCCTTACCTTTCAAAATTACCAAAATACCCCTCGACTTCCGAACGTCGTAACTTCTTCCTTGAATGTCGGAATCGAACGTGCCACCTGCCTATGAACTCGTGACGTCCCAAACTACGTCATAGTCATCAATCAAAATCCATTTGACCATCCGAACTAAAAGTCAATATTTTTCCCACGCTTGGGGGCAAAACGGTCATTTTGCACATTTTGTCCGATTCACTCCACTAATCCCAGATTAGTCATTCTAAATCATAAATTAATTAATATTTCATCCCGATACTCGGGACGGATCGTTACACCCCGCCTTCGCAGACCCATAACTTTCGCATCCGACCTCCGATTGACGCATGCCGCCGGTCTACGGATTCAGCGCCTCGGTACCTACTCAGCAGTAACAAGTAAACATGGTAAAACAAGATTCCAAACAATGTACATCCCTTCGGATTCCCTGAATTCCGAATCGATGTGGGGGCATCTGTGGAACCCAAAATCATCCGAAAATTATGGAGCCGCCACGTGTCCCGTAATTCCCAAAAATGACCAAATTGCCCTTGGCAAATAACGCTGATCATTTGAAAAATACCCACACATTAAATAATATATTTACCAGTTAAATACGTTATTTGATCGGGTTAAAGTCTCCGTAGTATTGATATTCTCCCCGAGAGTTAATTATCGTTATTCTTAATAATGGATAATTAATATTAATATTAAAATACAATAAATATCATTACTATCATGATGAGCCATCATTACAATTATTAAATAATATATTTAATAATAATATATTATTTACTAATTAAATATTCAACCGACCAATCAGAACGCTCCAAGGCTCCCAAGATTTTTCTATAAATAGCAAGGTACATTTCATTTCCAAGGTACGTTGATTCTTCGTTTCGAAGTATATCCCTTTCCTCTCTCAAAGCTAACTTAAGCATCGGAGTGTTCTTGGTCGAACAACCTCCGGGTAAATCGATCGAAGCAACGATAGCTAATTGTTTGCTGTTTGCAGGAATTGTGAGGACTTTTCGCGACGAGTTCAATCTTTGATTCAACAATCAGTATATCGATAAATATATCAGAATTTTCGAGGCATAAATATGTTGGTAGAGATAACTCGGTATTTATTTCTTTTGATAGTCTATTTTTGTATAAATAAAATAAATAACTATATTTGAAATGTAATCAGTCCCCTTTGGCTTGGAGGAACAAGAAAGCCCTAATCGTACTCCATTTTCTCGGGCAGTACTAGTAAGTCGCTCTCTCGCTCCCTCGCTTTCTCGTAGCTTCTGAAAGAGAACGGTGAATACAATTTAGGGTTTTCGATTATAGTGGAATTAGTTCTGAATCTGAGCTTGGTTATTTGTTAATTGATTGCAGGGTTGTTGGATTTGTCAAAATGGAGAAGGATCCAAAGGTCGCATCCGAAGACCCGAAGATAGATTTGTTCGAAGACGACGACGAGTTCGAAGAATTCAACATCAATGAAGGTAATTTTGGGACCATGATCTGTTCTTGTTAATTATCAAAAATTACATTCGTATTTTGTTAATTACTCTGTTTTTAGTTTCTTTCTATAGTTTTTTTTTTTTTTTTTGTCAATCAAACTACTTTTGCATGAGAATGTTCATTTATATTATAGATCATTTGAAGTCGGGTTTGTTGTTTTTCATTCCAATTAAATTTTCATTTTTTTTTAAACTTGAATTTGATAGATGGTTTTGTGTTAAGGAGCTTGTCGTCATATAGATAGTGCATACTCCATCAATTTACTAAGACGATGATGATTAAGAAATAAGTTGCAATAAGAAATATCCTGTTTGTTGTGGTTATCTTGATTTCAATAGAAATAATCCAAGCATGAAATTGATTATGGACTGAGAGTGCCAATACCCATAGTGATGCAAAGGAGGTATGTGGTTTACATAGATGCCAGCATGGTATTGGTTCATTGTGTTGAAGAGATGACAGGTTTAGATTTAGGAGTTTACAGGGTTTATAATTTTGGTTGTGAGTAGCACCAGAGCAGATGTTTTCTTTAGGACTGAGAGCAGCCTGGTTTGAGCAACAGGAAGATTTTAACTTGGAAGGTACAGCAAGAAGTTGTGTGAGATGGATGGCTTTAGTTGTAGCTATGATTACGAGATTGATATTTGTGGATTATATGGGGCTTCACCAATGATTATGGTTATAAAAGTAACAGGATGTAACTAATAATTTTGAGACCTTGATTTTTAGTTTTGTGTTAGAGATACATGAGAAATACGTGGGAGAAATCAGATATGTAGGATAGCAAAAGGAGATGGTAGGAGAGATGTAGAAGAAATGTAAGGAAGTAAGGAACTGTACACAAACGAAACTAAAAATTATTTTATTTCTTTCTTTCCTCCCGCCCATCACCCTTCTTCATCCATCCTTTCTCCCATTCCAGAATTGTTTGTGTGATCCCTTGTTCTCTTGCGCAAATGAGAGAATGTTTTCGGATGGCTTAGAAACAGAAGTGGGTATCTATGGAAGCTTTCCTTCTTGCTAAGGCTTGTTTTCCCTGTTATAACAAGCACAAAAAAAAAGGATGTTTATCAAACGGGCCCTTAGTTATTGATAGGATAAAGCATTATCTTCACTTTTTATAATTATTCCTATAGTGAATTGGTTTCTCCATTTGTGTTGACAGAGTGGGATGACAAAGAAGAAGGAAAAGATGCAATACAGCAATGGGAGGATGACTGGGATGATGATGATGTCAATGATGACTTCTCCCTGCAGCTGAAGACAGAACTAGAGAACAATAACGCTGCCAAGAGCTAGGTTCATGACTCGACACTTTCCTTCCTTTGGTTATCATAATCATGGTGATTTGCTATAACCAATTCTGGATGACAGTAGTTCTAGAAACCTACTATGCTTGTGACTTTGTGGATAGCCAAAGCCCTGCTCTTTAGAAACTCATTTCTATGAAATTTACTTCTCTTGGATGAAGAAAAATTCAATTGTGTGAATGACTTGAGTTAATCCGTCTTCCTTTCAAATCCCGTTACAGAAATTTTTGAATCATTGCATTTGGTATTTAGGTTCATAGTTATGATGATTAAGAAGTACCCCCTACACTCAAATTCTCAATTAGATGAAAGCCTCTAGTGTGCTAGAGTGATTTTGATTATGATGCATATACGATAAAAATTCGGAAGTCTTTAATCAGAACCAGGGGGTTATGCATTATCCTTGCATATTGCCATGATTTTATTTTTAAAAAAAAAGTACACACTAGTTAATTGGCTATCAGCTAGTCATTCTTATGGTACGGTTATGTAATATTTTCTTCTTGTTTGCTTATTGACTCTTCAATCAGTGATTGCAACGTTGTCCATGACGACCCGCCTTCTTTCACAGCCTTCCTTGACAAGCAAGCAAACTCCTTAACCTTGTTCCTCGCCTCCTTGACCTTCTCTCCCTCCATCAGCTCTTTACCTTCTTCTTCAACTCCTCCGAGTTCACAAACCCTTTGACAAGAGAGCCGTCACTGTCTCCACCCTCAAGCCCACCTTTATCTCGTCCACCACTAACCTTGCATTTTAGGGGCTGTTCCGCTATCATCGGCACTCCGCCGCACACGCTCTCCAACACCGAGTTCCATCCGCAGTGGCTCAAAAACCCCTCCACACTCTCGTGCATCAAAATGCGCCTCTGGTCAACCCACTCCTTGACCATCAGTCCCCTTCCTCTCACTCTCTCCTCAAACCCATGAGCATCCCACGTGGCAGTAGGGCCACTAGTCTCTGTGGTTCTTAGGACCCACAGAAAGTTGACTTTTGACTTCTCCAAACCATCTGCCTTGGAGCTGCTCTGCCGACAGCTCAACTTGGCGAGTCGACCGTCCACACCGGAGGAAGGAGTCGGAGACGAGGAAGGTGACAGGTGGGAGGGTGTGGAGGGCTTGTTCGAAGTCGGACTGCATGAGCTCAGTGGAGATGGCGAAGGGGAAGAAGAGGTCGAGGGAAGGGTGCTTGTCGGTGCTTTCGAGGCCGGCAGGAATTCCAGGGACGGTGTTTTGAGGGAAGGGGATGTCGATGATGGTGGCGGAATTGTCGGAGATGGAATGGAGGATGAAGGGGCGGTTGGCGGGGGTGGTGAAGATGGTGACGTGGAGGCGGCGGGAGAGGAAGAGATGGGAGAGGAGGAGGAGAGGGATGGTGTGGCCTTTGGATATGAAGGAGAACAAAACGACGTGGCCCTCCATGTCTTTGTTTTTGTTATTGTTTTTTCAATTTATTTAATAATCTATATATATATATATATATATATATATTATAATCGAAATCGTTCAATACTTAAGCAATACTTTCATGATCATTTACAAAAAAAATCAACAGCTGATTTTGAAAGTTTTTAGTTATTTATTATATGTATTAAATAAAATTAATAGTATTGGTAACAATAAAGATTTTTATAGTGAATCATATATTTAGTTTACACATATGAATGACTAAATAATCTTTATAATTATTGATTTTTTTACGAAGATAATATTGAAAAGATTAGTGATGAGTTAAATGATTCCGATCATGATATATATACCAAAATTATTAATATATTTTAAAAATTATACGAGAAGATATCACATGAGTGAAATAATGCAAAAATTATTCATATTTGAATCAGTAACTATAAATTTTTTGAATAAATTTTTTGAAAAATTGAATAAATTTTAAACATGCCAAGAATCTATACGTAAATATCTTATCCTTTTATCTAATGCACTAAACAGGGCGATAAGATAACACGTATTTCCCCACCCAAGCTGAATATTTGCAAGGACCACCACAAATTGTTCATCAACATGCAAGATCTCTAGATACTCCTAATAATAATGGCATTCATCGTACGAGTCATTTTCATACGTTACTTCTCTCAACCTAGAAAGTTAAATTTTCCTTTAAAAAAAAAAAGCTTTCTATAAATAGCTACCAATATTAAATTTAGAAAATAAAATTGCGGTACAGTTTTTTTGTATGTAAATGTAAACGATTCTGGATATAATGATATGAATAAGACAAATTTTTTTAGATGAATTTTTTGTAAGAAGAATCAAGGCCAACGGGCCTTGGAGGTGGTCGATCGGAATCGATAAAAAATCTGGGCATCACAGAAGGTATTGCAGCCAAAACTTTCGAGTTTTAATTCGATGAAATTCGGGGTTTATCAGACGTAGCCTTTTAAAAAAAAAAAGTATATCTTGAAAAGACGAAAAGGAGAGGAGAAAGAAGCTGCTCCCCCTGGGATTTAATTAAATGCCAACTTTCAAAATTACAAAATTAATCTTTTTTGTTTTTTCAACTCTAATTTTCGAAGGTTTTTCTCGTACTATTCGCACGAGTTCCTGGACATGCAGTAGTATGCAACATAAATCGAAGTTACTGGCGACGTTAGTGCGATAAAAATATTTCCATTTTTTTTATTTCAGCTCCTCGTCCAAGGAAGTAAACATGCAGTAACAAGATGTTAAAACAGCCTACGAAGCGAGCACCGACCGCCCTTGAGATTGATCATTATTCGAATGTCTTGTCGCTTCATCTATGAATGACTCCAGTGCTCTCCACGACGACCCACCTTCCTTCACAGCCTCCCTTGCCAGCTCAGCAAACCTCTTCACATTCTTCCTCACAACCGAACCCTCCTCTCCTTCCATCAACTCTTTCACCGTCTTCTCCAACCCCACCCACTTCACAAACCCTTTCACCGAACCATCGCACGTCTCCACCCTCAGCCCCACCTTGATCTCCTCCACCACAAACCTCGCGTTCAGCGGCTGATCCGCCATCATCGGCCACGCCAAAATCGGCACTCCGGCGCATACGCTCTCCAACATTGAGTTCCATCCACAATGACTCACAAACCCATCAACGCTCCCATGCATCAGTATCTTGCTCTGGTCAACCCACTCTTTTACCACCATACCCCTCCCTTTCACTCTCTCTTTAAATCCCTCCATATCCCACGTGGCAGCCTCTAAGTGCTTGCTTCTCACCACCCACAAAAAGTTGACCATTGACTTTTCCAACCCTTTCGCTATTTCTTCAAGCTGCTCGGATGCTAGCTCAGCTTGTGATCCAAACGCTACGTACAAAACCCTAATTCCCTCCTCTAGCTTTTCTTCAAGCCATTCAATCCAGACAGGCTTATTGCCTTTTGCTTCATCTACTGCCAGCTGGCATCGAGGGCCTAGTGTTAACGGACAGAGAGGACCCACGAACCAGGCCCTCGGTTTACACTCAGCATTCCAGTAGTCAGAAAAAACAGGCTCGAGCTCATAAAAGCTGTTGATGATGATGCCAAAACACTTAGCTTCCCCTGCCATAAACTTCATCCCGAACTCGCTTGCATATGGGTGTTGATGATCGGCACAAGATGGGGGGAGGTCTTTCTTCGTAATTTTAATCCAAGGAAACCTAGTCACGGTCATTAACTCGGTGTCTGACTCGACTCCATGCAGGATCCCGCTCTCCTTCACGACTCTGGACAGTAACATGGGGTAACTGCCGTAGCCGTAGAAGGTAAAACTCGGGAAGCCAAGCTTGGCTGCGGAGACGTGGGTCCACCAGAGGAACCCGTCGGACACCATGAAGCTGACACGTGGAAGGGTTTGAAGCGTTTGCTCGAACTCGGGCTGCATGTGTTCGGTGGCGAGGGCGAATATGTAGAAGAGATCGATGGTGGGGAGCTTGTCGGTGCTTTCGATACCGGAGGGAATCTCGGGGGTGATGTTTTGTGGGAAGGAGATGGAGATGATGGTGGCTGAGGTGTCGGCGAGGTATTGGTGGATGAAGGGGCGGTTGGCGGGGGTGGTGAAGACCGTGACGGTGAGGCCACGGTCGAGGAAAAGGCGTGAGAGGTAGAGGAGTGGAATTGAGTGACCTTTGGACATGAAGGGAACCAAAACCACATGGCGCTTTTGCTCAACATGTTCGTTTTCATGCTGCAAAATTGAACCCATCTTTCGTTCTCTTCGATCCTCGCTCTTTAATTATTCACTCTCCAGGGTTCTATATATATACATGTTTTTGTAACCACGAAAAATTTAAATGGTTTTAAAATCAGGAAAAATTAGGTTCACTCTTCAATTGAATAAAAAAAAATTGATTTTACCTTCAATTTGACTCTCGCCATTGATGAAGTAAAATTCCAATTTGTAATCTTTTTTTTTGAGTTTATTTATATAGAAAGTGGCAATTAGAGATAAAGATTATTGCATACTCATTACTTAGTATATATTTTACATTTATTAATTATATATTTTCCATGTGAACAATGTTATATATTTTTCCCAATACTTATATCAACGGTTATAAACTTGTAATTAATGGTGATCCAAAGGCACTGTCCTTTCCAAAGAGCCTGTTATGACTCGATGATAATATTAATGGAGGGCAGTACTGTCCTTATATTATCTTCTCATAGTATAATTCTACATGTTAGTGAGCAAAATTTGATAAACTCGATAATTTTTTTAAAATTTAGTATATTTTGAATATGACAAAGGGTGTACTCGGTGATTGATTGAAAAAAGAAAAAGAAAAAGAAAAAAAGAGAGACATGAGAAAGGAAAGATTTATGTTTGGTTCGGAAAGGAATCGTGGAAGTTTTGAACTGATCGAAATATAATCTATTTTCTCTAGGTGATGTGAAAATAAATGTGGTTGTAATATTATTAAGGGAGGATTAAACATGGAGTGAAATTAAACTTTTAAATGCTACATGATTAAGTTGAATAAATTTTCTTCTATTTCTATTTTTTCTCTAATCTATTTATTGTAAAAACACAACTAATCTAATACTATTCACAAGATGAGCTCTAAAGATAATATATCTACTAATAAACACATGTATGTGTATGTACGAATTAAGATTGAAATTAGACGAGGATTAATTTAACATCGAAATTGAGCGAAAGTGTTTTTTTGTTTAATGATGTTTCTCTATATTTTATAAGATGGATCGAACCCCTTGACACATATATGCATATATATTGGGATGAGTAAATCATTGTTACATCATTAACAACTTTTATTTTTATTTAAACCCTTTAATACTTGTATATTAAACAAAATAAGACATTACCTCAAACTTTTTTATTCAAAAGACCCTAAACAGAATTTGTAAGTAATAAATTCTACATTTACCCTTTTATATCTCAATAAATAGAATGAGCGAGTTATTGAGAATTTCTTTAAGCAATTAAAAATAATATTATCTTTTTTTTATCCTCTTTGCCCCATATGCCCCTTAGTGTTTGATTTTTTTTTGCCTCTTCGGCCCTTTATTATATTATGCATATAATAAATATTATATATGCATACTATATATATATATTTTGTATATAGTTACAATTGAATTTTTCTATAAAATAAAAAATAAAGTCTGTATTGTCTAGGGTTCAACGGTAGGGTATAGAATTTTATTTTTTTTTGGGGTGGGAGGGCTTGAGATGGTAGTAGAAAATCGTACGACAAATGGTTTAATTCTTGAATTTTGGCACAAAATTCAAGAATTAAACCCTAAACTATACGAAATTAACTAAATTATTTAATATCGGAAGATAAAGAATTTTTAAATTTAAAAATATTTTTGAAGAATTATTGCTTTTAATTATCTTACTTTAAGTTAGATTAGATACTCATATTACTTTTAAAATGAGCAAGTGAAAAAAAATATATAAATATGAGTAATGTTTTCATAATCCTCAATATAATCTTATAATAAAAAAAATTAAAAAAAATAATGTTGAAATCATGATAGATTTTGGTAAATATTTTTTATATTGTTGTTGGATTAGTTTATAATTGGATGATATTTGTTGTAATTTATACAAAAATTATGGTCTATTTTAAATAGTATAGTCATTTAACTAGTCAAAAAACTTATGAATTTAATTTTTTTTCTATACAAGTTTTTAAATAAATTTATACATTATTAAGGACCTATTAGTTAATTGTCCTATTAGGATTTATGCCGACATACAAAATTACAATAGACAACCTAATTAAATATTTGAAATCCTAGAAGGAGTGAAATTAATAATTTCAACTGGACTATTCGAGAATATCGGATTGGACCACATGTAGCCAAGAGCTTGATCCGTGCCCGAGTGTGAGTATGCGATGCCTCTCAATCGTGTATGATCATATATCAAATCTCTTCAATCTCAAGACGTCGGCGTTCAGCAATGTGCCAAAAAGTTGCATCGACCCATCGGCACATATCAACTTCATAAGTTCACATCACTGCCTTCGCTTCAAGAAGAATCATTATTGAAACGAGAAGCTAAGTAATTATTGGAACCGTCGACATTGAGATTCAATAAATTATTATTTCAAAATTATATCTCTATAAAAAAAAATTAAAATATATTTTTATAATAATTAATTTTTTATAATTAATATATATAAATTATTAAATACTCTTTAATTTTGTTTATTTTTAAGTAAATTATTTTGAGAGTGATTTAATTAAAAATTGAACATTTCAATTATGACATGTATATAATGTAAAATTAGATGAATCGTGAGAGTATTTAGGTTGGCATATTTGACTTTGCGTGCAGTATATGAAGGGCTGTAAGCCTGTAACATGGTGATCATGGGCAGCAGATTCTTAGGAAAGATATGGGGGAAACAAAAACAAGAGTAAAATCCAAAGGGAGCATCCTTCCCAAAGAGCCTATTATGTCCCAGCATGGATATGCGATATCGATCTGTGGTTTTGTAAGGAATAATATGGAAGATCAACGACACTCCAGCGATGGTATAAATGCGATATCGATCTGTGGTTTTATAAGGAATACTATGGAAGATCAATCACACTCCAGCGATGGTATATATATATGTTGAAGCACAAAATATTCTAATTTAGAATTACGTCTTGTTTAATTATTGAGTGTCAAGTATCTTTAATTGAATTTATCGATTATAAAGAGTAGTAGGTCGTTTGTTAGAGATAGACACCGGTGTGGTGCGGGTTTAAAATTCCACGACGATCAAGTTAGTAAGTGTGTGTGAAAGAAGTTACAGTACGTAAATGGTAATTTTTCAGAATAATAGTGAATAGTGAATATTGGTTACCTAATTACGAAATGTGCACTCCTTTTTTATGGGTAGTTGAGGTGGTTTTGATGAATAATTTCGATGTAGGATAAATGCACTTATGTTTTTGTGCTGACAATTGGCATATAGATGGATAGTGAAGATGTATTTACGTGTCATTTCATATTTTACTCATTGGTAGGGTTGTTAGGCTGAGTGGGCTTGGCCCCAATTAAAATTCCAATTGTGTGATTGTTTTGAGTCTTTAGTTCTTTTTTAGTATTTGGGCTTTGTATATGTAGCCCAACAAGTCTAATCAAATATAAGGTTGATGTGAATTGGTATATAACTATAAGGGGATTTGAATAGAAAATTTTGAATTTTGGTATATAATTTCTTAATTTTTTTTCTGTTGTTTCTTTGTTCACCAATAGATGGGGGATGTGAATAGAAAATTTTGAGGAGTTAGTTTAGCGGTCTCATATAGATATAGTTATGGGCAGTGGGCTATATATGGTCCTATGAAGTGGTCAGCCATACACTTGTGGGTTTTGGTTTCTTTAATGATCTAAATTTCAAGTGGCGATTACCATGCACTTGTGGAATTGTTACATTTTTAATTAAAAAAACATATCCAATTAACCATAGAGTACCTACTATTTTAATTAAAAATAGATATTTTTGATTTGGTTGAGCATAATTGTTATTGAATGAGTGGTCAAAATAGGAAAGCATAGAGTATACAAGTATGGGTATTTGCTTATTAGTTTTTACCAAGAGTATTTTTCACTATGAATATCTTGAAAACTACACTTCGTAATAGAATGGAAGATTAATAGTCGAGTGATAGTTTGGTCGTTTACATCCAGAGGGATATTTTTGTTTGTATTGATAATGAAGTTATAATACCGATGCTTTTAGGATATGAAAAGTCGTCGTGCAGTGTGCACAATTGTAGTTTGTAATCTTTTATAAATTACGGATTTTATAGTATCCTAAAGTAAATGATATTTTTGTTCCCTAATTTTTTTGACGTTTTACATGTTGACCTTCTTGAGCAAAAATCCTAGATCTGTCACTACCAGTACTCACCCTAGACCAATTACCAATCTACCATCTTTTACAAATTATACGAAGAGTGCGTGACACAAAGAGAACATGTGGAATATCACATCTAAGTTTGTACATTTTGTACATCAGCAGAAAGGTAATGCATATGAAAATAATGTGATACATATGGATATGGCCTTCTAGAACATTTTCAAAAAGGAACATGCAGCCATGGAGCTAGGAGAGACCACATGGACGTAAACTATCAAGTCTCTAGTTTCTCAAGACGTCGACGTAATCAAGATATGTGCTGGAAACAATTGGAAATTGGAAACAATTGGAAACAATATATGGACCATTATGTATTATGATGATATATGCCGAGAGAACATAAAGGACTAATTTCCAAAGGGACTTCTTTTCAAAGGGGGGACCAAAAACCAAAATTATTCACCTGTAGGTCTCAAATCCCCGAAGCTGCTACACAATATATATATATTCACTGTCAGTGCACTAGTCTATAAAGTCGATTAGTGGTGAACATTAGGTGAGAGAGAGAATTACGAACTGTTTTATTAGGCTCCGTTTGGATTATAATTTGAATTTGAGATCTTGGATTAATTTTGATCCAAGAATTTCTTACCAAGGAGTTGAAAATTTAAAATTGGTGCAATAATAAGTTGTAGTTTTCATTTTGCATAAAAACTCAGTCACCTGATTTTGTGCTACTAGCATTCGTACTTATTGTTCCTGTGAAATAATATTACTAATGTTTATGTGAAGTTACAAAAATTGCACAACTTTATAAGAGTTTATAGAGAATTGGACATCTTCGAATTCCCATTTTCAATTGGTGTTGGTGGGAACGTCAATTTCTCTCATAATGTCAAAGTGAGTTGTTCTACGTATAAGACTTAATCACCATACGTGCTCTACATAGGCCAATTATATGAATGATACAAGTGTCGTGCTTGAAAGTATCACTACAGATGAGAGGGCGTGTAAAGATATAACAGACATAAAAACTCCAAATTGAAAAATTACACAATTTTACAAAGTCTTATCTTATAATGAGTCGGACCTCTCTTTATTGCTGATTAATTTTGTCGTGAAATCTCAACATTAGGAGCACACATGTTTTACTCTCATCAACAAAGAAATTAAGAGTTGAGGAAGAATCAAAATCGAACAAACCAAATATGAAAATTCATCTACTCAACTCTAGAAATTCAAATCTAGGCTCAAAATCGATAAAAAGTACATGGAATTCAAAAAAAAAAAAAAAGTATGGCCGGTTCCATGTGTCTCTTCCCTTAAAACTTAGTTGGTTTTGCTCGTGAAGGTTCAAAGAACACGATTCCAAGATTGAACACGAATCCCAGCTTGATTTAAGCTGAAAACGTCCAAAATCTCAAGTTGAATTGTTGGGTTGTTTTGGGTAGTTTCGGGTGGACGAGAAAGAAAGAGAAGAGACAAGGAAGTTTTTGTGATAAACTATGCATGTGGCTCCCAACTACATGATGACTATCCTACCCAAAATATCTCATTTCCTTATGATTAAAAATGCTCCTTCTAAAATACAACCTAATAAAAAGAAAATAAGGACAAAATAATCCAACCATAATTAAAATTCCAAAAAACCTTGTAAAATTTTGTAATTAAAATTCTGGGTCGGTACTTTAAAAGCACACATATTTTACTCCTATGAAATAAATGGAGATCCAGTACGTCATCAACAAAGAAATCAAGAGTGGAGGACAAATCAAAATCCTACTTTATATTTATTATTACTAAGTAAGTAAACATGTCGAAAAAAGTATCGATCACTCTCAAGTTAAGATAAATTGCTCCTCTCAATCTATCGACCTTTACGATTGACCATCTAATTTTTTGTTCCCGGTTGTCTCATCGACGAGCAACTCCAAAGTCCTCCATGACGACCCACCTTCCTTCACAGCCTCCCTTGCCAGCTCAGCAAACCTCTTCACATTCTTCCTCACCACCGCCCCCTCCTCTCCTTCCATCAACTCTTTCACCATCTTCTCCAACCCCTCCCACTTCACAAACCCTTTCACCGAACGATCGCACGTCTCCACCCTCAGCCCCACCTTGATCTCCTCCACCACAAACCTCGCGTTCAGCGGCTGATCCGCCATCATCGGCCACGCCAAAATCGGCACTCCAGCGCATACGCTCTCCAGCATTGAGTTCCATCCACAATGACTCACAAACCCCTCAACGCTCCCATGCATCAATATCTTCCTCTGGTCAACCCACTCTTTGACCACCATGCCCCTCCCTTTCACTCTCTCCTCAAACCCTTCCATATCCCACGTGGCAGCTCCTAATTCCTTGCTTCTCACCACCCACAAAAAGTTGACCATTGACTTCTCCAACCCTTTCGCTATTTCTTCTAGCTGCTCCGCCGACAGCTCAGCTTGCGATCCAAACGCCACGTACAAAACCACACTTCCCTCCTCCGCCTTCCGATCAAGCCACTCCATCCAAACCGCCTTATCATCATCGTGCGGCTCATCTTGTTCCAGCTGGCAAAGCGGCCCAACACACCAAGCTTTCGGTGCACCCTCGGCGTTCCAGTAGTCGGTGAAAAAAGGCTCGAGCTCGTAAAAACTGTTGACGATCATGCCAAAGCTACGACTACCTGCCACGACAGCCTTCATGTGAAACTCGGAGGGCCCACTCGCTTGTTTTTCTCGGCTGGAGTCTGTGAACGCTTGGTCGAAGTCCTTTTTGGTAATTTTGATCCAAGGAAACCGAGTCACCGTGATTAACTCGGTGTCCGATTCGGGGCCGTTGAGGAGCTTGTTTATGGCGACAACGCTGGACACGGAAATGGGGTAGCTTCCGAAACCGTAGAAGACAAACCTGGGGAACCCGAACTTGGCGGAGGAGTCGAGGGTCCACCAGAGGAACGCGTCGGAGACCATGAAGCTGACACGTGGTAGGGTTTCGAGTGCTTTTTCGAACTCAGCCTGCATGCGCTCGGTGGCGAGGGCGAAAGAGTAGAAGAGATCGATGGAGGGGAGTTTGTCGGTGCTCTCGATGCCAGAGGGGATTTCGAGTGAGATATTTTGAGGGAAAGAAAGGGTGATGATGTTGGCAGGTGTGTCGGCGAGGGACCGGTGGATGAAGGGGCGATTGGCGGGGGTGGTGAGGAGTGTGACGGAGAGGCCGCGGCGGAGGAAGAGGCGGGAGAGGTGGAGGAGTGGGATTGTGTGGCCTTTGGACATGAAGGGAAATATACCACGTGGCCCTTGGCCTCATGCTGCGAAATCGAACCCATCTTTTTGTCTTTCGTAACTATTTGAGATTTGAGTGGTTGTGTGTCTCTCTAGCTAATAAATATAAGCGCTAGATCGTTAATAATTGTTTTTTGTGTGGACCGTATGGTCTTGATATAATGTGAGCCTAACATTGTTTGCCCGACCTAAATGCTGGCAGTTTTGAATAATATATTATAAAACTTGCTAGGCGATATTCAGGCCACATAATTGGGAGAGGATTTTCGGTATACCAAGGTCTATACATTTTTTATTTTACAAAGGAGTAGAGTGAGTCTGGTGAAGTACAGTGGTAGAAAATACAACAAATCCATTTATATATGGTGAGGGAATGTACTATTTATATAGTCCTTCAGAGTGCACTAAACACTTTCTTTATGATGAGAGGCTTATGTGTGCCATATGTCGTTTTCATACGTTGCAAAATTAAAAAATAAATAATATAATGATAATTTTGGACTAATTTATTAGTAATTTCAAAGATAAAATAATTGTATTTTGAAAAACATAAATGTGTAAGCTGAAAGTTCTAGAATAATAAACATACAAAATCGAATAATGAGATGAAGAGATTTAGTGGAAATTAAGACTTAATGTAAGACTCGTGTCTCAGACAGCCGGAGTTAAGGGTATTTCCAGATGGTTGATATTTGTGTCCCCAGCAACAGGAGCCAAGGGTGTTTCCAGACGGCTGATGCTCAGGAGAGCAAAAACGGTGAACAATCTCACCTCGTTCGAAGAGAGAACAATGAAGTGCCCTATATGGGTGGGCATGTATTTTCCTAGTGTTGATACCATATTGACCGACCACCCTAGCACAGGTCCCACCAGGACAGGAAGGCCGCCGACCGATCGCCTGATCGGCACCCTCACGACCCACGGTCCGCCGATCGGCACCATACTGCAGACCCGCCATTCGGCATCTGACAGTGAACAGCCAACAGCTGGCTGCGACAGTCACCTAACCAACTCTGCCACACCAACTTCCTGACGGAGGCAGGTTGGGACTCCAGCTGGCGCCTCCTCCGGATGTCCAGGGCTTGTCAGACGGCTCTCAGCCACAAAGCACCACCTGCTCCCGTAACAGTAGCCCACCTACCGCAGTTATGGCTACTATAAATACCCCGAAACCCTTCACAAAGGTAAGACACTCAGAACCGATCCAGAGCACTGTATTTACTTGCCGCTCGGCATTCAGATACTAACTTAGGCATCGGAGCCCCTTTGGCCGACACCACACCGGTGTCTAGTTTTGCAGGATCCCTGCCGAACCACAACGCCCCCAGCGGGCCCGAGACACCACGCGGTTGGTCCTAGAACCCCTAGTGGGTCTCATCGAGTTGGTCATTTCAGGATCAAACAATTGGCGCTGTCTGTGGGAAGGAGTAAACACCCACTAACTCACATACCCCTGCTCGACCCTCCGCTGACGAACAATGTCTGCCGAATGGGACGACGGTGAGCTCAACAACACCCCTCAGGGAGATCGCGGCCGAATCCGAGCCAGCCTACCTTCCGATGACATGCTCGAGATGCTGAGGACCCTCCGGTCGGAGTTTGCCGAACTCAGGAAGAGCAACGCTGCCATCGAGAGCAGGAACCACGTATGGGGGGAACAGCATGGAAGCACCCTGGCCATTTTGCAGTCTACACGCGAGGAACTGGAGGAGCAGCGGGAAGCAACTAAACGGGCCTTATCCGCTGCGTCTCGTCGGCCGGAGTTCGATGCCGGTCGAGTCGAGATCGGTGACACCTGCCGACCGGAGGCGTCCGGTCGCCTGCTCTTCCACCAGACCGACATGCCTGGCCCCTCGGGAACTGACATGACCCATCCCAATCCCCCCGGGATTAGTGCGGAATGACCCTGCTCCCGTCTGACACGGAGTGTCAGACAAGGGATAATTTCGACCTTTGCCCTCCCGGGCTATCAGAGTACGCCAGGATCCGGATGAGGCATGTGATATCTCGGTCTCTGCTACAGTCCACATCCGATGTCAACCTGAAGGGCAGTCAAAACATTGAAAACTGTGAGTGGACAAAACAAAAAGTTTATAAAACCATTTCATAAGACATTTGTACCCTCCACTAAAAAGCATGCATGCATTCGAAAACCATTTATCCAAAACAAACCATATGTGGGACTAAGCCCAAAGCAGATATAAACCAAGGTCGAAAGGACCACAATGAAAACGACCATACGGGCCACTGCCCAAATCCATAAGGGACTCGGCCCCAAAACATAAAGAAACCAAGTACACGAGCTACTGCTCAAATCCTGTGCACACCTGTGCACACCATATATCATATATTATATATATAAGTCACACAACCAATCCTGTCACGGTATCCAAAGCTACGCGCGTGCTACCCGGGTCTCAATCCGAGTCATCTCAAAGTCAAGGTCAATGTCCGAAGACCACTGACCCTACCCGAGGTAATAGTAACCATAGCCTTCCTGAGAGTAAGGAACCCAACTGGGGGTGACTCCACTCAGTCGGTGCTCCGTGACTACTCCGGGGTCCACCCAGGCCAACGACCCTCCCCGGAGGAGATAATAGAAGTAAAGGAAGGTAGATGAACATATATATACATAACATAAACATTCATAACCGGTTCCCCTGAACCGTCATGATCCATAATATCCATAATCAGGTAACATGCCGGTTCCCATAAACCGTCATGTACCGTAATAACATAACCGAGGTAACATGCCGGTTCCCATAAACCGTCATGTACCATAATAACATAACCGAGGTAACATGCCGGTTCCCATAAACCGTCATGTACCGTAATAACCAACAAGGGTTCATGCCGGTTCCCATAAACCGTCATGAGCCACGATACCATAACAAGGGTTCATGCCGGTTCCCATAAACCTTCATGAACCTGGGAATCCATTTAAGGTTCCCTGACCTGAAATCAAAACCGTAAAGTGACTGGGTCTCGTGCCCGAACATAGGACCTCAACTGGGCACCGTGCCCGAAATCCGAGGTCATATGCCCGAGACAAAATCAAATGGGTCTCATACCCGAGTTTATCCTTTTGAAATTCAAATCCAGTTCATTTAAATCAATACAGAAATACAGACCCGTACAAGCACCGTATAAGGTCGAAACCTTGAAATACGTGCTTATACGTAACCTCATACAAATGCACCCATGGCATTACAAACAAGCATTTAAAACATATAATAAACATTTATGCATGCACCAATTTAGAAAACAAGGTCCACTCACAGACCATCCGAGCTGCCGCCTCGATTTGCGTGCCATACGGCTCCCCGAGCCGATCACGGTCACCGGGACTCCCAAACCTGTCCAAATCGTAATAGAAGGTTACTAACTACTTAATTAACCTCCCACTAAAGCCCCGTAATTTTCCCGTATTTTTAACTATTTTTAAAACCGAACCTAAACCTTCCGATGCCCTGAAACATATCGAGACGGTGTCTGATCGACACGAAACCAATCCCAAAATGTTCGTTACATCGAATAGATGATTTCGTATGTTGGAACCTTCCCCATATTCCCTGCCACGCGCCCTCACGCGCCGCCTGAAGTGGCTGCGCGTGGGCTTCACGCGCCAGGTACAGTACCTGCTGACGTCATCGCTGACGTCAGCATGACGTCATCACTGACAGCCCCTGACAGTGACACGTGTCACGCTCCCATTGGCCCACTGTCTGACATGTCAGTCTGACATTGTCAGATCTGACATGATGACGTCATCCCTGACATGATGACGTCATCAGTCATCCCTGCCTCCTCGCGGGTCGACCCGAATGACTGCAACCGGGTCGCCGTGACCCGCCGCTTGACCCGGCCGGTTCTCCCTGCTCCGGCCACTGTTTTTCCTCCCGTTTGTCCCATTCTACTCGTCTCAATCTAACCTAAGGTTCTATGACATTAAAATGGAAGGAAAACAACTAAAACCTGTACCTCCAATTCGGCCATGGCGGTCGTGACTTCCTCCGCCGTTCACGGTTGTTACAGGCCGTCCAACGCCTCGAAACCAATCCCTCTTGACTCCCCTAAGTCCTTAGAATGTGTTAGGATCCACAGAAACCCAAAACCGTCCCTTAAAACTCATTTTCGAATTTTGAAATTTCAAAGGGTTCACGGGTACTCACCCTCGCCGTGTCCTCCGTCGTGGCTGGCCGTGGCCTGCCATCCTCAGCCCCTCACCACTTCCTCACGGTCACACACGAGCTCCCACAAGTGATGAATGGTGAAGTGTGTTTGTGTGTTTTGATTTTTGAAGAAATGAAGAAAAATGGGGTTATGGGTTTCGGGTTGGAGGATGAACAAAGATGAAGGAGGATGGCTGATGAGAGAAAGAGAGATTTAATGGATGGCTGAGATTTAGAGGTTAGATGAGAGATGGAGGACTAGGATTGAAGGTTGTTAAAAGTAAATATAAAATAATCAAAATATTAATATTTAAATACCTAGATCCACATTTTGGGGGAATTAGCCAATAGGATGAGTGACACTTGTCACTCATCCATGGGACCTACTAAAATATCTGCCCAATCAGATTTCGCCAAATCGTCTCCGTCTCGAAGTTCGTGCATAGTGAAATCGAACTTCCGTGACCCATAACTCTCCCGTTCGAAGTCCGATTTCAGTGTGCCGCCTGCCTCTGGATTCATATCGTCCTTATCTACGTAACGGTCTTCGACCCTCGGCCATCGGACCTCCCGGTCAAAAAGTCAACATTTGACCCCCATTTAACCAAAATTACCAAAATGCCCCTAAACTTCCGAACGTCATAACTTCGTCCTCGAAGGTCGGAATTGAACGTGCCACCTGTCTATGAACTCGTGACGTCACGAACTACGTCACGGTCATCGGTCAAAGTCCATTTAACCGCCCGATTGAAAAGTCAACGTTTTGCCACCACCAGGGGCAAAACGGTCATTTCGCATCGTTCGTCCGATTTCGCCCAACTAATCGCGGATTAGCCTCACTAATCGTGATTAGTCACTAATCTAATCCTGGAATTTGGGACAGGTCGTTACAACCTTCCCTCCTTAATTAATTTCGTCCTCGAAATTCCAACCGACCTAATCTAACCGTTCTTCCCTCCTTAATTAGTTTCGTTCTCAAAACTCCAACTATCTTGATTCCACATCCACCTCGTGGAAATAATTCGATCTCCTGACACGTGTACACTAGTACACCCACTAACCAGAATAATACTCGTCTGCAATCAGACGTACCACTAACACCCATGTCGTATCGACTACATTCGACCACGTCGAATGACTGTAATCGTACGTTCCGAATTGACATCACTTGTCAAATCTATCGTTTTCGTTGACACAATCAACTCAAAGGTTCCTTTTCTCACTCACTAACTATCCTGACGTCTGCTCCCACTGGGAGTCACCAAAACTCACTAACTGATCCACGCTGACACCTTCGACAAATTGTCACCACTTGACAGTCCTCAGTCAAGACTAACACGATACACTTGTGGTTGCACTAACCACCAACTTACTCAACCATGAGTGAACACTAACCAACCATGCACTCGACCTGTGTGTAACTAGACCCATCGAAATACCATGACCCACTGCACAGTATCCAATGTCCAGTCCACGACCTCAACTAATCTGATGGTATCGCAACCAAGCCGACTACCAACCCATTCACCAATGTACCCCTGGTATAACCTATATACCGTCACCAGGCACGACAAGTCTGCCTAGTATCGTACCTCGAACAACGTACAAGATACGTACCTCAATACCAACTTGACTACAACCACAACAATAACAACAACACGACCACCTAGGTCGTAGCCAACACGTTCCTATTATGGAGTCCATTTGTCCAATCCCGGATTAGACAAATCGAAACTCCAACCCCTCATCTCTTTCCAAATCCGAATCCGAATCCGTAATTTCGTAAGAAGTCCCGAATCCAAACTCAGAAATCATATCCATAGCCATGTCCAAATCCGAATCCGAAATCATCATTCCGCAAACTAGTATTAGGAATGACCATTCCGAACCCAAATCCATAAAAAGAAAATCCACAGTCAAGCTCTAGAATCAAATCCTGAATCGTCACCCCGAATCCGATTCCAAACCCCAACTCCAGAAATCCTCTTTCAAGTTCCAAAATCAAATCCTAAATCGTCATCTAGAAATTTGATTCCGAAACCTGAAATATCGTTCACGTCTACCGAGACATACCAAAACCAAACCTATCGGTTACCCGCTCAACCGATTACCACAATACGATCGATTGACTTCATAGGGAAGTCAATCCCAACATCAACACAACACTAGGTCAGACAAAATCCGACCTCGTCAGACACCTACTCATCGGACAACTACTCAGGCGAGTAATAAGCCATATGAGATTTACCTCGAAAAGAAGTTCAGTCCCATCATGCTTCACTCAACATCCAAGTAAGAGTAATAAACTCTCCACCTATCTGGATATCCAAATCACGATCCAGATCCAACACTACGTCAACCGACCATAGACGTCACGATCCCCGATCGTCACGACGTCCAAAGTCCTCAACCATTTCCCACATCTAAATAGATTAGTCAACGAGACACGCCGAGACTGTGGGTTCTCACTGATTACCTCGTATCGATCCTTGTCATTCCACCTAGGAAAACCAAAGATGATCCAACACGATGACATCAAAACTCATCCTAGGTGAATGTAACCAAAACTCTGCACTCACCACACCACGTAATCCAACATCGTCTGCCACCAAGTAGAAAATGAGAAATCTCAGTCATTTAACTTCGATATACTCATCTCCTCCTGATGATTCAGAACAAATCCCGGGTCCACCAACGAATACACGATCAGTGTACTAGTGGCAACCAACAACATCTATATCATCAACGTCATCTACCATCATCAATCATGGTAGAATCTGAGAATTCACCCAAAATGACTTCGACATACCCATTACCAATGCGGAAAACCCGCATTCCATTCGTCACCGCAATCGCACCCTCTCGCGATTTCGAAGTTCCAACAAGATTGGAAACAACATACCCAAACATCAACCACTTGTCCCCTAACCAGTTTAACTCTATCTGAGATCCACTCCTGAACCACAGATACCGAACATATGCCCATTACGACGGTGTAACACCCCGATCCGTAACTCATCGTCATCACGATCACCGGCACCAGCACCAGCACTAGTACCAGTATCATCACCTGTCAGCATCAGCACAAAGTGTGCATTCAGACAATCCTGGATCTCCGCTCATACCGAACGACGACCCCGTACCTCTGTTCGAAAAGGAGAACTCTGCCTCCCTCGTACCCAACAGCTCTGGGTACGGTCACTCTGACAACTCATACGAGAAAAGGAAACGCTCCCCGAACATCCCCAACTCATTCTGCGATCGCACTCAGCCGTAACCGAGTCGAATCCAGAATCACTGCTCGTACATATGGGTTACTCACGCACCCCGTATCATCGTCACGACTGACAATCCCATCGTCACAATCGTCACGGTAACCTGAGTCTACTCGACCTGATAAGACTCGACTACATCCATCGATAGTAGCGTCTGCCCCAACCTCGTGCAGACCTAACTACCAGGAATCACGATATACAAACTCCGCATCCAGCGGAATCAACCGCTCGTACCAACTACTCCATATCCCCGCTCCGGGATTCCATTGACAAGTACCAACCTTGATAACTTGTCCCACCAATCACTAACCAGCCGTACTTCGACTAACCCAAATGTCGTCTACCAGGTCGCCCACGACCTTAGTTGCACCAACCCACAACTGAGTAGCATGACAACCAACTCGGTCCAACTGATACGTACAACCCTGACTGTGAAGTGCAGTCCCAACACAAGTTGACATGACTAGACCGACTAACGAATCCAAATCCGAATAGTCGTCCAAGTCAAACCACTCGTCAACTCACATTTTCGAACCATACACATACGGTAAGGTTCCACGATCACCCCTAGAGTTCCGCAGAACCCAACTGCATAAGGCAGTTAAATCCACGATCTGACCGACTCCGCGGTCTTGACATTGTAATGACGTCAATCCAATCCTACCAATAATCCAACTAGGATTCCCCGAATCCGATTGCTAACTGCCGACTGCAGTAAATCCATCTAACTCGACCAAATCCGATAATCCGATGATCACAATTCCTAACTAGTCGTCGGAACCGATCCTACGACATCGTGAAAGACGATCCCAATAAACCGTCTCACGATCACAATCTAACATTCGAATACGTCTACCCTTCCGTAGGGTCCCACACTGTCATCCACGACAGAACTATGGCAACCCCGGCATCTAGTGCCGAACCAAGACATTCTACGATACAGTCCTACTAACTATCGTACAGGCATCCCAACAATCAGGTTGACCACGAACTATAGCCCAATGAGATATCACATCCTCGGCGTGCGTACATTCTCCAAGAGCCACACGGTTGCTCGAATAGAGACAACCCCGCTCTGATACCACGTTGACAGGACCCATCCCAATCCCCCCGGGATTAGTGCGGGATGACCATGCTCCCGTCTGACACGGAGTGTCAGACAAGGGATAATTTCGACCTTTGCCCTCCCGGGCTATCAGAGTACGCCAGGATCCGGAGGAGGCATGTGATATCTCGGTCTCTGCTACAGTCCACATCCGATGTCAACCTGAAGGGCATTCAAAACATTGAAAACTGTGAGTGGACAAAACAAAAAAGTTTATAAAACCATTTCATAAGACATTTGTACCCTCTACTAAAAAGCATGCATGCATTCGAAAACCATTTATCCAAAACAAACCATATGTGGTGTAACGACCCATTCCGGAATTCGGGATTAGATTACTACCTAATCATGATTAGCGGGGCTAATCGGTGATTAGTTGGGCGAAATCGGACGAACGATGCCAAATGACCGTTTTACCCCTGATCGTGGGGAAAACGTTGACTTTTAATTCGGGCGGTCAAATGGACTTTGACCGATGACCGTGACGTAGTTTGGGACGTCACGAGTTCATAGACAGGTGGCATGTTCCATTCCGACGTTCGAGGTGGAAGTTATGATGTTCGGAAGTTCTTGGGCATTTTCGTAATTTGGACGAAATAAGGGAAAATGTTGACTTTTTGATCGGGAGGTCCGATGGCCGTGGACCAAGGACCGTTAGGATGGTCTCGATGCCCTGAGTCCGTAGACATGTGGCACACGTCGATCGGAGTCCGAATGACCAAGTTACGGGTCACGGAAGTCGGAGGGCATAATGGTAATTTGCCAACTGGGGGGCAATTTGGTCATTTTACCAACTGGGCACTGTTCACCACCGTGGGAGACAACCTGCACGGCTATGCCGTGGGTGTCTAAGCGTGCAAATTGTTTATGGAACCCAATCGCTCGTGATGGGTGCTAGTGGACTGAGGGAATTGTTTTTGTGACTGAGTGGGAGGCAATCGTGCCGGGTGTGGTGAGTGGCAGTGCACGGGCTGGTGCTCTTTTGAGGTAAGAAAACAGAGTGGGCAGGAGGTTGAAGTTGCACGGGTGAGATTGGAATTGAGGCAATGTCGTGGTCTAGTTACTTAGGCAGATAGTGAGGGAGCAGGGAGAGAAGGGAGTGCACGGTTGAGTGGTGTCTGTGCGGGGAATAGAATGCTGGACTGGTGCCATAGGAGCTGAGGAAAACAGAGACCTTGTTCAGGCCATGATTGATCTTCCCAAGGCCACAGTGAGTGAAATTGTGAACGGGAGAAGGAACTAGGAGGAGAGAACTGAGTTCTGAGGGGGAAAGAAGAAAGAAATGGAGGAATTTGAGAAACCAGAGAGTCTGAAATCAAAATTCAGAAATGGAGGGAAAAATACCAAATTCGATCTGTGAGTCTTGGGGGTCCAAACTGATAATCAGTGCAGCTACCTGGGCTGGTGTCGACTGCAACCACGCAAAAATCGATTGGGAGTGGTCGTGTTTTGACCCCAGACTGAGGTTCAGTTTCTGGGAACGGATCGTGGTGGAGTCCAGGTGGTTGGAGGCTCGGGACCTTGGATTTGAGCTCAGAAACATGTTCTTATGGATCCTGCGGTGCTGCTGAGTGAAGAAATTGAAGGAAACGATGGGTATTGGTGCACGCCAGTGATGAACAGTGGTCGGTTCTTCGTCGAAAAATCCAAGCTTGGAGTCGCGATGATTGAGGTTAGTTCTTGTGAAATTACTTGTGTGATCGTCCTTAGAATCAGTATACGAAGCTCCCCAACTAATTAATTGAGTGTACCTGCGACTGTGTAATGAATGGGGACTAAGAACCCGATTAGGACCCGTATTCGATTGGGCTGGTTTTAGGCCATGTCGACGTGAATGAGTAAAACATAACTTAAATTGGGTCCATTTCGATCCTATCTGAGAGTTTAATTGAAGGAATTAAGTGGATATTTGCAGGGATTGAATCGGGTCCAGTCGCGGGTTGCATACCAGTTTTACAGTGGAATCGGGTGAGGATGGTGACCGTTAGGGTTACTGTAACTGGCGTGTGAGTGTCACGCGCAGCCGCTTGCGGCGGCGCTTGACGGCGCGTGGGGCCGAATTTCAAGGTGAGTTCAACACGAACTTTGTCCTATACAATGTAACGAACATTTTAACGTTGGTTTCGAATTTTTCGGACGCCGTTTCGATGTTGTTTCGAGGGTCCGAAGGTTTATATTACGTTTATAATTAACGATTAATTCCCGAAAAATTATGGGAAAATGGTATGTTATTATCTAAGCTCGTAGTGACACTAAATTATGTTCTCGGACAGGATTTGGAATTTCTGGAAAATATCGGAAATTACGAAACTGCGTGCGGCGCGAAACCGAGCCCTATTGGACGGTGTGTGAGTGGACGTTGCTTTCAAATTTAATGCATGCATAAATTATTTCTATAATTTTATGATTATGATTATAAGTGGTGATTGATTTTGATTTCCGTATTTATACATATTCGGTCCCGTATTTTTACGTATTTTTACTATATATGTGAAATTACACGTATTTCGAGACTATGGTTACTTTTGTGCTTAATAATGGTTTAATGAAAGAGTTTATATGAAATGGGTGTATGATGATTTAAGAAAGTTGTTTATGATTGTGAGTGCGATTTACGGTGTGGACACGGTTTTCGAGGTTTTTGCGGTTTTGCACGTTTTACGAGATTTGAGGTCATTGTGATTTGATCACTGTTTGATGTTTGAATTTGGAATGTGAATCGAGGTTTGCGATTTCGAGGATTTTAAATTGGATTTTGAGTATGCTTGACTAGACCGGGATTTTAGTGATTATGGACGTGGTTTTGATGCCCGGATAATGTGATTTGAGAAATGAAGTGATTTCAAGGAATTAAAATGGCTTTTGAATAAGATGATTTCTGGTTTGGTGCTTGGGGCAGAAAAGTAACTTGGATTAACGAGTTTTCAGTTTTTGGAAATTTAAAGTGGATTCTTGGTTTGGGTTCGGGATGATGTTTCCGGATGCCAGCTTACGGAATCATTATTGCGAATTCGGATTCGGGAATGAAAAAGGATTTAACAAAATGATTTGGTCTGATTTTGCATGCCCCGTGTCAAATGATAATTTGATTATGTTTGTGAAGTATGAATTGGGGACTTGAATGTGGAAATTCGGACCATGAGTCCTGTTATGACAAAATGTGATTTCGGGATAGATCCCGAGTTGTTGTGAATAAAAAATGTTTTGGGTTTAAAGACCCGTTGGAAACTGTTTTGGGTTTAAAGACCCGGTGCTATTGCTGGAGCACGTTTTGAGTTTAAAGACTCGGTAATTGATGACGGGGGAGGGCCCTTAATGAGTTTAAAGACTCGTGAGTTTAAAGACTCGGTTACTGTGATACCCCCGAGGCCTATTGATTATGTTCTGAGTTTAAAGACTCGTTGATATCCTGGGAAGGCCTGATTATGCACATGGTTTTGAGTTTAAAGACTCGGGCGCACTTGATATCCAGCAAACTGATTGATTGTGATTCATTGATGTTCTCTGATGATTGGATAGTTGGGCAGTGGCCCGGTTTTTATGGTTGATGGATTGGTTGATGTCGTATACTTGGATTTGGATTTTATGGTTTTTGGGCTGTGGCCTTGTGTTCATGATTGCGGGCTATGACCCGAAGGTTAAGAAAAGGAAAATATTTCTGATCTTTCATATATGGATTTCTTACGTTGAAAATGTAACGGATTGCGAAATGATTTTTGTATGCATGCATTGGTTTTTACTTGGAGGGTAAAAACGTCTTTCCGTAACTGTTTTGCAAACTGAATTCTTTTTGTCCACTCACACCTTTTGTTTTTTTTATTGACCCTCCAGGTCGTGGCGCGTTGTTCGAGGCTGTACGAGGGGCGGAGGCATGAGTAAGTACGTGTGGCTATCCCTGGTTTGGCAAGTACTGAGGGTAACTTGGGGTTTTCAGTCACCTTGCCAGACGGGAGCAGGACCGGGCACGGTTATCGATGCCCCTCTCGGCTCTCCGCGGTCAAGGTCCGGGTCGGCACGCCGACCTGCACAGCCTCCGCGGCTCTCCGTCCAGCCCCCAGGCAGTCCTTCCGCGCCGGTCGGCAGGCACCAGCCGGAAGACAACGCCAGCTCAACCACGGCCTCGTCCGGGCGGCGACCGGTGCAACCCACGAAGCCCAGAGGCGGCAGCGCAAACCATCCTATCGACGACCACCCGATTGGGGCAGATCGACCCGACCAATCAAACGAGGTGGTTCGGGAACTCCTCCAGCGCGTGCGGGAACTGGAGGCCGCTAGACCCAAAGCTGGGACACTACCCCGACCCCGGACCAACATTGGTCCCTTCACGGACCGCATCATGCGGTACCGCCATGAAACGGAGGTCAAACCCTTGAAGATTGCCCTGTATGACGGACAAGGCGACCCAGACACCCATATCAACAATTACAACTCAGCGCTCGCCTTCAGGAATCTCTCTGACGAAGTGCAGTGCTTGATTTTCAGCTCCACCCTCACTGGGGCCGCGCTCAATTGGTTCTATCGCCTGGAACCACAGTCTATCGACTCATTCGACCGCCTACACACGGTCTTCCTGAACCAGTTCATGATCCAGACGGATCGACTACTCACAACCGAGGACCTGGGAACCCTCCGACAGGGAGATAGCGAGTCTTTACGCCAGTACGCCGCTCATTTCAGCCTGGAGTACTCCAAGTACCACGAGACGGACGACAAGGCCGCCTACCGCGCTTTCCGCAACGGGCTGCGGGAGTCCACCTTCAAGTACCATGCCTTCACCCAGGGTTGGGACGATTACAATGAGCTCATGCGGCAAGCGGCAATACACGCCAAGGCGGAGCACTTCAACTCTCCCCAGGTCGCATCCCGACCTGACGTGAATGGCGCGCGCCCTCTGACAGGACCCGCCCCGATCCCACAGGGACCACAAGGGGACGTGCCCTGCTCCCGTCTGACACCCAGTAATTCATACCAATTTTAACCTCAAAACATCAAATGCATAAATAACCAAATTAAAGTCATACATCAAATCCGAATTAAACGAATGTCAGACAAGGGATGAAATCCAAAATTACAAGTTGCGAGCACGACACTATAGTAAACTTGCGGGTACACCACCCAACAGGGGTTCAGGTACGCAGAAGTAGACTTATGCCTCAGCCTCAGGTTCCTCCTCTACCTCAGTATCACGACCTGGAGGGGTTACCAAAAACATTAAGGGTGAGTGGACCGAACTCAAGTTTATAAAATCATTTGATAAGTAAAACATATAATTTACCCCTCCGTTTTCCAAACATGCATGCAACCGTATTTAAATCATAATATGAACCATAAGGCATGTAATAAAACCATAAGTATAATTTGAGTTGCTGCACTATACACTCCAATCCCGACATCCCTGATGTCTGACGTCCCTGACGTCCAATAAGGTCACTATCACAAGGCTACGCGTGCCACTCGGGTCTCAATTTCCGAGTTCAATCCCCGAACCCTGTTCGGTTACAGCATCCCCGATGCTTAGCGTCGCAGACGCTGGACGTTCTAGACGTCCGTGACCTCTCCGGGGTACCTCATCCGGAGGAGACAATATAATATGGAAGGATCTATACAGTGCAGTACCAAATACATTTTATTGATATCCACATGCAAACATATATGTATACATAGGTAAAATCTGAACCGATCGTTACGTTTCATCAAACGGGTCTCATGCCCAAATACCGTGAAACGTGCCATAACCGAAATCTCAATATCATCAAAACCATTTATAGATTCCAGCATGTGAACATATAAGTAAATCGGAAAACATTTAAGCATGCAAGGGTTTAATGAAAACGGGCCCACTCACAGTACAATCCTGCTAGAAACCGAACGTATACCCTCGTCCTGGTACAAATGTACAATCCCTGCCAAGTCCAAAGTATTCGTAAAGGTCAATTTAAACCCCCAACATTCAACCATGAAAACCTAGGCCGAAACCGGCCCGGGAAAGCCGCCCGAACGCGCTTCCCAATGCAATAAACCCCACTTTGACCAACTTAATGATCTCCGATCGACCCGAAACCACCGCCATTGCATCCGGATCGTCGAAACCTAAAGAATGGTGGTGGTCCCACCAAAAGTACTGTTCACACGCGCCCACACGCGCTAGTCAACGCGTCGGTCAATGCAGGAACAGTCCCTACTGACGTCATCGCTGACGTCACTGCTGACGTCAGCATGACGTCATGCTGACGTCATCTGACAGCTGTCAGGTCTGACATGTCAGACTCAGACAGGTGCCACGTGTCAACATCCGATTGGTCCACCTCACTGATCTGTCAGACCACGTGTCAGATCTGACATGTGCCACGTGTCAGCATGGCACTGGTCCACGTCACTAACATGTCAGTGACACGTGGCAGTCCCTGATTGGGCCACGTCACTGACATGTCAGTGCTGACTGTGCACTGACATGTGACACGTGTCGGCTCACGGTTGGTCCACGTCACCTGACAGTCTGACAGGGTGCCACGTCATCACCTCTGTCCTCAGACGGGTTGACCCGTATCTCTGCAACTTGGGTCGATCAGACCCGCGATCACGACCCGGTCACCATTCCACTATTTCTCAATCATTTTTGTTCAGGTTTATTCCTAACTACTCGTCTTAATCCCAGAAACAGTTCTAGCTAAATAAAATCAATAAACAAGGGCTGAATCGAAGACTTACCTCGATGAACAGACCCGGGTTCCCGTCGCTGTTTAGCCACCATTCAGGTCACCTCCGACCACGAAGTCACGTCCTAAAGTTCCCTATCAGTCCATAGAATTGAATAGGATCAAATTAACACAAAACTAAACGTTGGAAATCAAGTTACCAATTCCTGGGTTTTTGAAACCGTTTCGGGTTTAGAAACCGGCTCACCTCGCCGCCGTCTGCCGCCGTCCACCGCCGTGCCTCCCTCCTTCCCCGTGAGTCCAGCAACACACAGACACAGAGAATGGGGGATGAGCTGGGGTGTTTGTTCAAAATGGACAGAATGTGCATTTCGGGTAGGAAATATAAAGAATGGAGGGAAAGGAAATGGACGGTCCAGATTTGATCTCAAGGATGAGATCAATGGTTTAGATTAGATCTGGGTACTTCAAATCAATGGCGGAGATCAAAAGTGGATTTTAATGCTATTTAATCCCATAGTGGATCTGATCCAATCTAGCCAATGGGTGAGTGACACTTGTCACTCACCAGGTGTCCTCCAATCAGAATTTTTAGAATAAAAATATTCGACACGAAAACCGAGACACGAACCTCCCGATTTCACGTTTCTGACCATAACTTCCTCGTACGAAGTCCGATTTCGGCGTGCTGCCTGTCTACGGACTCAGGACGTCGAGGCCTACCTGACGGTCCTTGAGTCAACTGAAAATTAGTTGCCAAAAGAAAAGTCAACATTTTCCCCTCTCGGAAGTCCAAATTATGATAATGCCCCTGAACTTCCGATAGCCATAACTTTTTCCCTGATCGTCCGAATTGGACGTGCCACCTGTCTATGAACTCGTGACGTCCCAAAATACGTCACGGTCATAGGTCAAAGTCCATTTAATTCATCAATCAAAAAGTCAACAATTGGTCATACCCATCACAAGGGTAAAAGCGTCAAATCACACATTAAATTACAATATTAAAATCCTCGAATTTCCGGGGTGTTACAACCTTCCCCCTTAAGAAATTTCGTCCCGAAATTTCAAAGAAACAAATAAGGAAATTGTTCTCGCATCTGAGCCTCAGGCTCCCATGTGACTTCTTCCACATTCTGGTTTCTCCAGAGAATTTTCACGAGAGGGATCGTCATCCGGCGTAGTACCTTGTCCTTCCGATCCAAGATCTGTACTGGTTGTTCATCAAAGCTCAAATCCTCCCGTAGTTCGACAGGTTGTTCCCCAAGTACATGAGAAGCATCATGTACGTACTTCCGTAGCATCGATATGTGGAAAACATCGTGAACTCTAGATAGTTCTGGAGGTAGTGCCAATCTGTAAGCAACTCTGCCGATTCTCTCCACGATCTCATAAGGTCCGATAAAACGCGGACTCAGTTTCCCCCGTCGACCGAATCGGATAATCCCCTTCCACGGTGATAACTTCAGGAAGACAAAATCTCCCACTTCAAATTCCAAGTCTCGAATCCGTCGATCGGCATAACTCTTCTGGCGATCCTGTGCCGCCTTCAATCTCTCCTTGATAACACGAACAGTTTCCATGGTTAAGTCCATCAATTCCGGCCCTACTGCCGCTCGCTCTCCTATCTCCGTCCAGCAGATAGGTGTCCTGCACTGTCGACCATACGGTGCCTCGTAAGGTGCCATCCCGATGCTTTCCTGATAGCTGTTGTTGTAAGCGAATTCCATCAATGGCAAATGAGTATCCCAAGAGTCCTGAAACTGTAGTACACATGACCTCATCATGTCCTCCAGGGTCTGAATGGTTCTTTCAGACTGTCCATCGGTTTGTGGATGGAAAACAGTACTGAAACGTAGGGTTGTTCCCAAAGTAGCTTGCAAACTCCGCCAGAACCTGGAAGTGAAACGCGGATCACGATCGGACACGATCGATTCCGGCGTACCATGCAATCGTATGATTTCCTTCACAATCAACTGAGCCAGTCGGTTAGGTTTATAGGTCTCCTGAACTAGCAGAAAATGGGCTGATTTGGTTAACCGATCCACGATCACCCATACTCCGTCCACTCCACTCTGAGTTCTCGGTAACTTAAAGACGAAGTCCATGGTGATGTGATCTCACTTCCACTCGGGAATCGGAAGTGGCTGCATAGCCCCATAAGGTCTCTGGCGTTCCACCTTAACCTGCTGACAGGTTAAGCATTTGCTCACGAACTCAGCAATATCCTTCTTCATTCCTGGCCACCAATAATGGTTCCGGAGGGTACGGTACATCTTTGTACCCCCTGGATGCATAGCATAGGCCGAACTATGGGCCTCCTCAAGAATCTCGGCTCGTAACTCTGCCACTGCAGGTACACACAAATGGCCCAATTTCACAAGTGCCCCATCGTCCCGGATGGTAAAATCCTGTCTCCCATCCGCATCGACCTCAATTCTGTAAATACAGAGTATCGGATCCTGAAGTTGTGCTTCGATAATCCGATCAATCAGTACAGGTCGTACATGGAAGCTGGCCAACAAAGCTCCATGTGCATCCGTACCCAAAATAACTCCCGCCTTCTGGAGTTCCACCAGTAAGGGAAGATACACCATCCCCAGGTGTGCAACAGATCCTGCTGATTTTCTGCTGAGTGCATCCGCCACCACATTGGCCTTACCCGAATGGTACTCGATCGTACAGTCATAGTCCTTCAGCAGCTCCAACCATCTCCGTTGTCTCATGTTAAGCTCCTTCTGAGTGAATAAGTATTTAAGACTCTGGTGGTCGGTGTATATCCGACACGTTGCGCCGAATAGATAATGTCTCCAGATTTTCAGGGCATGAACCACCACTGCCAACTCCAAATCATGGGTAGGGTAGTTCAACTCGTGGGTCTTCAGCTGCCGGGATGCATAGGCGATAACCTTGCCAGTTTGCATCAACACGCAGACCAGACCTTGCAGCGATGCATCACTGAAGACCACAAACTCTCCACTGTCATCCGGCAATGCAAGGACAGGTGCAGTGGTCAATCGATCTTTCAACTCTTGAAAGCTCCGATCGCACTGCTCGTCCCAGATAAACTTCACTCCCTTCCGAGTCAAACGAGTCAATGGTGCAGCAATTTTGGAGAAACCCTCCACGAATCTCCGGTAGTAACCTGCTAATCCGACGAAACTCCGCACCTCAGTCACTGTTGTCGGTTTAGCCCAGTTGGTCACCGCTTCTGTTTTCTGGGGATCCACGCAAATCCCATCCGTCGATATCACGTGTCCCAGAAAACCAATACTGCTCAGCCAAAACTGACACTTGCTCAGTTTGGCGTACAATTGTTCTTGTCTCAGCCTCTCCAAGACCAACCGTAGATGTTCCTCATGTGCACGGGCACTCCTCGAGTACACCAAAATATCATCGATGAACACAATCACGAACTTATCCAGGTAGGGTCGGAAGACCCGGTTCATCAAATCCATGAATGCTGCTGGAGCATTCGTCAATCCAAATGGCATAACAAGGAACTCATAGTGTCCGTAACGGGTTCGAAAAGCAGTTTTCGGAATATCCTCTTCTGAAATCCTCAGTTGGTGATACCCAGACCGCAAATCAATTTTCGAGAAGCACTGAGCTCCCCGCAACTGGTCAAAAAGGTCATCGATCCTGCGTAGAGGATACTGGTTCCTTAGCGTCACCTTATTGAGTTGTCGATAGTCAATACATAAACGGAGACTTCCCTCATTCTTCTTTACGAACAACACAGGTGCTCCCCACGGTGAAGTACTCGGTCGGACATATCCCAAATCCACCAACTCCTGCAATTGAGTCTTGAGTTCTCGTAACTCGGCCGGCGCTATCTGGTATGGTGCTTGGGATATAGGTCGGGTACCCGGGAGTAGTTCAATAGTAAACTCAATCTCCCGCGATGGCGGTAATCCAGGTAAGTCTTCCGGGAATACATCCGGAAACTCACATACCACCGGTATCTCGTCGATACCCGGAGTATCAACCTGTTCCGACACGACATACGCCAGATAAGCCTGGCATCCCTTCCGTAGAAGTTTGGTAGCAGTGAGTGACGAAATCACTTCAGGAGGCGAACCGTCACGTTCCCCCTGAAAGATAACTTCCGGCAAAGCCGGGCTCCGCAGAATCACTTGCTTGCTACAGCAGTCGATGAGCGATCTGTGCTCCGACAGCCAATCCATCCCTAGTATTATATCGAAGTCGTGGATATCCAGAATAATTAAGTCTGCTGGTAAATCCACATCCTCAATTCTTACCGGGCACCTCCGAATCACCTGATTCACAAGGTACACGATACCCATCGGGGTGCCAACACCCATTTCGCAATCTAAAGCTGATACCACACAATCAAGCATACCAGCACAACTCTTCGAAATAAAAGAATGTGTAGCCCCCGCATCCATCAAAACACGTACAAGAAGGTTTAAGATATGAAGTGTACCTGTGACCACGCCTGGGGCAGTCCTCGCCTGCTGCTGGGTCATTGCAAACACTTGGGCCCTCGGCCCTCCGTTCCGTCCGCGCCCGCGCGCGCCACGCCCAGCACCACGGTCACCTCCCTGACCACGACCTCCATTAGTGTGGGAAGCCATGCTCTGCACCACACTAGAGCCCCCAGCGTCGTTGTTCTTGGACAACTGCGGGCAATCACAGGCATAGTGCCCCTCCTCTCCGCAAGAAAAACAAGTTACTGGCCTTGGCCTGTCCGAATGCCCGCCAGAAGCACCGCTCCAAGATGAGCGTTGCCCAGAGTTGTATCCAGATCCTCTGCCCTGAGAGCCTCCGCGTCGACCTGACCAGCCACGACCTTTGAAAGATGAGGGGGCTCCCCTGTAGTCCCCTACCAACGGCTTGTCAACTTCATGTTCGCGGATCAGATTGGCAAGACCATGGAGGTGTACGTAGATGATATGCTTGTCAAGAGCCGGACGGCCGACCAGCACGTCTCTAACCTCCACAGGATGTTCCAGGTCCTGAAGCAATACAAGATGCGGCTTAACCCCGCCAAATGCGTCTTCGATGTCCGTTCTGGAAAATTCCTCGGCTACATGATCAACCAACGGGGAATCGAGGCTAACCCCGAGAAAATCAAGGCCATCCTGGACATGAAGCCCTCGCGCACACTCAAGGAAGTCCAAACCCTTACTGGCCGGATCGCCGCCCTCACCCGGTTCATCTCCCGGGCGACAGACAAGTGTTTACCATTCTTCAAGGTCATGAAGACCCAGGACCGGCACATCAACTGGGACGCAACGTGCGACGCTGCCTTTGAGGCTCTCAAAACTTACATGAGCACCGCGCCCCTACTTACCCGACCTACCACTGGGGAACGACTCACCGTCTATCTTTCTGTCTCCACATCTGCTGTCAGCTCCATCCTCGTCACCAGTCGGGACGGCTCGGAGTTCCCAGTGTACTATGTCAGCAAGGCATTCCAGGACGCGGAGACCTGGTACAACGACCTGGAGAAGTTGGCCTTTGCCCTCATTGTGGCGGCCCGGTGCCTCCGCCCATACTTTCAGGCACATCCCATGTTAGTCCTCACTAACAAACCCCTTCGCCAGGTGCTCCAAAAGCCAGACGCTTCGGGGCGGCTTATCAAGTGGGTCGTGGAGCTTAGTGAGTTCGATATCACATTCGCCCCAAGACCAGCTGTCAAAGGATAGGTCATCGCTGACTTCCTTTCCGAATTCACATACAACACAACGCAGCACATGCCCGACACTCCGGATCCCAATATTGCGGCACCCGCCGCTCCTATCTGCGAGTCGTCAACCCCGTCCACCTTGGACCCCACCCAACCAATTTGGACTCTCTATGTGGACGGATCCTCCTGCCATACTGGCTCTGGCGCCGGCCTCGTACTCAGCACACCTACTCAGGAACGGCTTGACAGGACCGCCCCCGGAAGGGGCATCGAAAACCGTGCCCGGTCCTGCTCCCGTCTGGTAAGTCGACTGAAATACCCAAGTTTACCCTCAGTACGTGCCAGACCAGGGATAGCCACATGTGCTTACTCATGCCTCCGCCCCTGTACAGCCTCGAACAACGCGCCACGACCTGGAGGGTCAATAAAATCAAAAGGTGTGAGTGGACAAAATGAATCAGTTTAGCAAAACGGTTACAACAAACGTTTTTACCCTCTGCGTGAAAACCAATGCATGCATACAAAAATCATTTCGCAATCGGTTAACATTTTGCACAAAATAAAAACTGTGTATTAAATTCCAACATAAGGAAAACTCGTATGAATCTCAAAATCATTGTTTCCGCTTTCTCAACCATCGGTTCTTAGCCCGCAATCATAAACACCGGGCCTCAGCCCAAAACCACGAATCAAAACCAAATGCACAACATGATCCAAAACCAACAACCATATACCGGGCCACTGCCCAACTCAACTGAAACATCAGAAATCATCAATAAATCACAAGTCAATCATTTTGTTGGATATCAAGTGCGCCCGAGTCTTTAAACTCAAAACCATGCGCATAAACAGGCCTTCCTGGGATATCAACGAGTCTTTAAACTCAAAACATAAGCAATAGGCCTCGGGGGTATCACAGTAACCGAGTCTTTAAACTCACGAGTCTTTAAACTCATTAAGGGCCCTCCCCCGTCATCAATTAACCGAGTCTTTAAACTCAAAACGTGCTCCAGCAATAGCACCGGGTTTTTTTAACCCAAAACAGTTTCCAAACACAACAACGGGTCTTCAAACCCAAAGCAGTTCTCAGCGGGTCTTTAAACCCCAAAACAGTTTATCAACCTCGACAACGTGGGATCCATCCCCAAAATCATATTTTTCACAACAGGACCCATGGTCCGAATTTCCAGATTCATCTTCCCCAAATCATACTTTACAAACATAATCAAATCATCATGAAACACGGGGCAAGCAAAATCAGACCAAATCACTTTATTAAATCCTTTTTCATTCCCGAATTCGAATTCGCAATAATGATTCCGTAAGCCGGCATCCGGAAGCATCATCCCGAACCCAAACCAAGAATCCACTTTAAATTTCCGAAAAACCGAAACTTCGTTCGTTGAAATTTCTTTTATGCCCCGAGCGTCAAGCCCGAAATCACCTTTTTCAAAATCCATTTTAATTCCTTGAACTCACTTCATTTCTCAAATCTCATTATCAAAACATCAAGACCACAATCATAATTACCAAAATCACGATCCAAGCAAAACATACTCAAGGCCCACATTTAAGATCCTCAAAATCACAAGTCTCATTTTAATTCCCCAATTCAAACATCAACAATGAACAAATCACCATAACTCAAAATCCCGTAAAACGTGCAAATCCGGAACGTTCTCGAAAAACGTGTCAAAATCGTAAGTCACACTCGCAAATCATAAACAACCTTCTTAAATCACTTTACACCCATTTCATCTAACTTCTTTCAATAAACCATCATTAAGCACACGAGTGATCATAGTCTCGAAATACGTGTAATTTCACATGTATAGTAAAAATACGTATAAATACGGGAAACGAATACGTATAAATACGGAAATCAAAATCAATCACTTATAATCATAATCATAAAATCATAAAGATAATTTATGCATGCATTAAATTTGAAAGCAACGTCCACTCACACACCGTTCAATAGGGCTCGGTTTCATGCCGCTCGCGGTTCCGTAATTTCCGATATTTTCCAGAAATTCCAAATCCTGCTCGAAAACATACTTTAGGGTCACTAAGGGCTTACATAAAAACATACTAATTTCCCCCTAATTTTCCGGGAATTAATCATTAATTACAAACATAATAGAAATCTTCGGACCCTCGGAACCACATCGAAACGGTGTCCGATAATTTCGAAACCAACGCTAAAATGTTCGTTACAATGTGTAGGACAAAAGTCATGTTGGACCTACCTCGAAAATCGGCCCCACGCGCCGTCACGCGCCGCCGCAAGCGGCTGCGCGTGACACCCACGCGCCTGCTACAGTAACCCCAACGGTCACCATCCTCACCCGATTCCCTGGTAAATGGGCCGTCGACCCGCGTGTGTGACCCGGCCAAATCCCTGAGATAACCAATTAGTTTTCCATAATTGAACCCTTAAATAGGATCGAAATGAGTTTAATTAAAGGTCTGTGGCATCCTTGCCCATCGTCACTGCCTAAAACCACCCTAATCGTACATGGGTCCAAATCGGGTTCAAAGTCCCCATACACTTCACAGTCCCTCAATTCCTCAATTGATTAGCTAGGAAGTACTGTAACCTCACATAGACGGTTATTTTGAAACCAAATTACCAAGAACTCACCTCTAAATGCACGATCACAGACACGCGATTTTCTGGTCTTCCACTTGTCCGTTCAGAGCTCCAGGGGCTTCAGAGCATCGACTTGTCGATCTGGTTCGACTACATGATGTCCAAGAAAGCTGAATTGAGCCTTAATTTTTGTTGGGTTGGCCTACATTTTGGATTGGGATTTTGAAATTAGCTCGACCATTGTTTCGGGTTTCCAGAGCCCCTACTCACCCAAACCATCCACTCATCTCTCCTATCCTTCTCTCCCACTCTCACCAGTCCTCTGCCCGTCTCATTCCTCCCAGAAGTCTATCAAACCAGCACTAAGCCCACCAGCCCGACAGTGCTCTGTTTTTCCATTTCACAAGCCTCAGCACAGATTGCAGTGCTTGCTCCCCACACTTCACCTCGACCAGCCACCCCCGTGCTCAGCCTTCTGCCTCAGATTCCTCACTAATTGCATAAACAATTAGTCCACGACAGCACTCCAATTCCAACCTCGCCCGTGCACACCCAGCTTCTGCCCGTTCTGATTTTCCTCTACTCAAAATGCCAACCCGTGCATAAAGAATCCTAATCCCATACCGTACATCAGTTCCAAGCTCCCACACTCACACACCAAGGCCACTAGCCAGTAAAATAATCTCCCGGACAGACCACCCACGCACGGTGGTTCAGCCCCTGCGTCGCGGTTCCGAACAGGCCCCCGTGAAAATTACCAAACTGCCCTTGTGCACCAAATTACGAAATTGCCCCTCCATTTCCTTAGACCCATAACTTGGTCATCCGATGTCCGTTTCACGCGTGCCGCCTGTCGTTGTACTCGGGGCCTCGAGACGAACCAAATGGTCCTCGATCCTCGGCCATCGAACCTCCCGATCAAAAAGTCAACATTTTCCCCTATTTCGTCCAAATTACGATAATGCCATTGGGCTTTCGAACGTCATAACTACCACCTCGAACGTCGGAATCGAACGTGCCACCTGTCTATGATCTCGTGACGTCCCAAACTACGTCACGATCACCGGTCAAAGTCCATTTGACCGTCCGAATAAAAAGTCAACGTTTTGCCCACGACTAGGGGCAAAACGGTCATTTGCATCGTTCGTCCGATTTCTCCCAACTAACCACCGGTTAACCCCCATTAATCTTGATTAGTTTCTAACCTAATCCCAAATTCCGGGATGGGTCGTTACACGGCTGGAGTACGCGTTGCGTTTTGGGTTCCAGGCTTCCAACAACGAAGCCGAGTACGAAGCCCTCCTTGCTGGCCTCCGGTTGGCCACCGACCTCCAAGCACAACAGTTGCAGGTTTACAGCGACTCCCAGCTCGTCGTCCGACAGATCAACAGCCTCTATGATGCCAAAGACGCCTCCATGACCCGATACTTGGCAAAAGTGCGGTCCCTACTCCGCCACTTCCGCGGCTACGAGGTCATTCAAATACCACGGTCGGAAAACAGCCACGCCGATGCCCTGGCTCGCCTGGCCTCCTCCATCGACGACAAGATAGGCCGCCATGTTCCCGTCGAATTTTTGGCATCCCCGAGCACAAACGAGCAACCAGTCCTGGTCGCAACACAGGAGGCCTCTTGGATGGACCCCATTGTCCGGTACCTCACCATGGCCGAACTCCCGTTCGACCGCAACGAGGCCCGACGCATCCAACGCCAGTCCGCACGATACACCATGGCACATGGCCACTTATACCGACGGGGATTCGACACCCCCTCCTCAAGTGCCTCCCTACAGACCGGGGCATTATGGTGCTCTGAGAAATTCACCAGGGAATCTGCGGTAACCATTCCGGACCCAGGTCCCTAGCACATAAAGCCTTTCGGCAAGGATACTATTGGCCCACAATGCACGCCGACTCTATGGCCATCACTCAACAGTGCGTCCCATGCCAACGGTGCGCCCCTGTACCTCATTCTCCTGCTGAGCGCCTCACTCCCATGCTCAGCCCCTGGCCCTTCTCCCAATGGGGACTGGACCTCATCGGCCCCATGCCACAAGGAAAGGGCGACGTCGAACACGCAATCGTTGCGGTGGACTATTTCACTAAGTGGGCCGAAGCAAAGCCCCTCAAAACAATCACGGCCGCCCAGGTCGAGAGCTTTGTTTACCAGAACATCATCTGTCGCTTTGGTATCCCCCACACGATCGTCACGGACAATGGCACTCAGTTCGATTCTGTCCGTTTCCGACACTTTTGCGACATCTATGGCATCCAGCTCTGCTTCGCCTCGGTGGCACATCCACAGGCTAACGGACAGGTGGAAGCCGTAAACAAGCTCATCAAACACAATCTCAAGGCTCGACTTCACGACACCCAGAAGGGCCAATGGTCCGACCTCCTATCTGATGTTCTCTGGTCATATCGGACATCCTATCGAACATCCACACAGGAGACACCCTTTGCCTTGACTTTCGGGACCGAAGCTGTCGTACCCGTGGAAATTGGGGAGACCTCTTATCGAGTACTATCCTATGATCCACAAGAGAATGCGGAGCTCCTCACACAAAATCTCAACTTCATTGAGGAAAGCCGTGAACAAGCCAATCTCCGCAACATGGCGCACAAACAGCGAATCGCTCACTACTACAACTCTCGCGTTTACAGACGCAGTTTCCAGGTCGGTGACTGGGTCCTTCGCAAGGTTAGCCTGGCCACTAAGGAGCGTGCTGATGGGACCCTCGGGCCCACGTGGGAGGGCCCCTACCTGGTCACTCGAATTTGTCGTCCAGGCACTTATGAGCTCCAGACTACGGATGGACAGTCGCTTACACACCCGTGGCATGCGGATCATCTCAAGTTGTTTTATAATTAAAAACACACCCCATGTACATTGCTTTACGCTTTGCTGTAATTCGACTTGGCTATCTCCAGTCGAACTTGCCTTTCCGGCAAAATGTTCTTTCATTTATCTAAGTGTTAGTCTAGTCCTCAACTACAAGTAGCCTATCCACTATTGCCGATCGGCACTCCCGGTGACCCACACGGCACCTACTTTACCTACCGACGCAAGCTTACTTGGTCCACACAGTCAAGTTCAATTAGCTTTCGCTATTACGATCTTATTTCGGTGGTTATGTCCATTACGGTTTGGGTTTATGATCATGAATGTTCGGTCCTTATCTAATCTACAACTCCGTGGATCGGCATGCCTACACATATGCGCAAAATTGCCAAGTACTCGCCTATCGGCAGTTCTCATTCAAAAAAAAAAAGCAATAGGGTGATACATGTCAACTTTGCCAAGTACAATTTTATTACTTTTCAACTTCCGAGCTACATGCTACACGGGGCATCCCCCGGATTACAAAAATACAGGAAAAAAAAAGAGCATACAACAACAATCTACACGACCCTCGGCCTCACACTACCACCACATCCTCGTCCGCCGCCTCAGCCTGGTCGGCAGTAGACGCCTCTGCAGCCTTCTCCGCACTGGCCGGCCGCTCGCCTCCTGCATTCGATGGTTGCCCGTCCAGTGTGAAAGTCTTGGTCAGCGCAGGGGGCTCATCCAGCCACGGGAAGTTGAGGGGGACCCCTGGATTGAAGTACAACACCCGATGTACGCAATCATCTTCCACCTCGGCAAGCGCCAGGTCAAGGTGATTCGCGTACACCGGGTCGGCCATGAAATCCTCCAGGGTCTTCTGCCGATCCGCCGACAGCAGGACGCGAAGCCGGTCCACCTCCCCCTGCAGCTCACCCATGACTCTCTCCTGCTCGTTCAGTTGCTGGGAGAAGGCGTGCACCGTCTCTTCACGGTCCTCTATCCCCTTCTCCGCCGCCTCCGCACGGGCCTTCTCCCGCTTGAGCTCCCCCTCCAGCTCTACAACCCGCCTCCGCGCGGCATGGCCCTCCTTCTCCCGGGCACGCAGTTTTTCCTCCCTCTGCCGAGCGGCGCCCTGCTCGGTCTCTAGCCTCTGCATGTGCCGCGCTGCCTTCTGCAGGGCCACGTAAGTCTGCCCAAAGCACTGCCGAACCGTGCACACTTGTCAGCAAAATATAAAAAAAAAAAAAAAAACCAGCAAACTACAACATACCCACTCGCAAGAATACTTTCATGGGCTTGCTCAGCGAGCAGGGCCGCGAACCGACCCGGGTGGGAACCGGTGCCGATCTGCTCAATCTCTGCAGGGGTCACCTGCGAGCCGAGCACAAAGGCATTGACCACCGGCGCCAAGGACCTGTGCATCTGCTGCGTGACCGGCACCCACGCCTCCCCAGGCCTCGCCGCCCGGACCAATTCCCCCGTCTCCACGGGATCCATGAAGACGGAAGCAATGCCGGGTACGCTGCTCGACACCCTCTCCTTGGTAGGCGGCGGCATCTCCACCCTGGACTCCTTGGCCCTCTCCTGCGGCACCTCTGGAGCCATCAGCACCGCCTCCCTCCTCTGCCGCCGGTCGGCACTCTCGCTTTCAGACACCCCAGCTGCCGGGGGAGACTGCCTCTGCCGAGCCTCCATTAGCTTCCTCTGGCGCTCCCGGGCTTGGTCCAGCCCGCCGATCAGGGGTCTTTTCAGACCGAGCACCGGACTCTTCATCTCTGTACCCTGCCTAGCTTCAGGCCTGGTCGGCTTCGGCAGCCCATCTGGTCGGCAACCAGAGCTCGACCTTTGCTGGGGCTCCTCCCAGCCAGTCCCCCTGGGCTTCACCGCCACGGTTTTCTGCCTCCGCGGCTATTGGGGGGCCACCTCCGGCTCCTTGCCCTTGCCCTCGGCAGCCACGCCGTGCTTCGCCACCGCCTCACTCATCTTCTTCTGAGCGGCTTGTTCAACTTGGGGGTGCACTGCAAAGCAAACTGTTAATGCCTCTGCATACCTACACACTATAGATTCAACGTTATCGCTTACCAGGTGGCGAGATAAGACCCACGGCAACCAGGTTCGACGGCAACTTCAGGATGCACCGGCTACGTTCCAGGTCAGACAGCTTTTCCCGCACCAGGTTGCACGCCTCCCAATCCTCTGCTGTCACCGTTGCCTTGGACGGACCTGCATACACGACAAACGCCATCAGTCTCTGCCCCGGTAACCACAACTGACGCCTTATGACCACTAGCTGAACGGTAGACCAACAACCTCCAGACTGGAAGTAGCTGGGAATCCTCGAGCGGACCCTGCCGACGTCTCCCTCCCACAGCCCGGACACCCAGCAAAACCGGTGTCTCCAGCTCTTCTGCGACGTCAGCACGTCGTTGATGAAGGCACCCCGGGCCGTCTTCTGCAGGCACTCCATCTGGTACCACCCCGACCCGTAGGTCTGCCTTTTGAAACGGTACAGAGTGACAGGACCCGCCCCGATTGTCAGGACCCGTCCCAAATATCACCTCGATACTCGGGATGAACCCTGCTCCCGTCTGACAATCACACTTACAATACCGAAAATAAACTTAATACCACTATAAGAATAACCATCAGACGAAGGAGTAAATATATACAACAGTAAGCCAGAGCATAGTTCTACAAAATGGGCACCAAAAGTCCTACAAGTCTAAGTCCGCCACAGAAGAACGTCGGAAGCCCTATGCCTCGATATCTGCCTCAACGTTCACCCCAGCGCTATCACCACGACCTGGAGGGAATTTGAACAAAAAGAAGGTGTGAGTGGACCAAAAGGAATAAAAGTTTTAAAACCGTTTACCAGCAAATCAAAGTAAGGAAATAAAATCATTTGTTCCCTCCGGTTTAAAACCAGGCATACCAATGAAGTATTAGAAAAGTCATAATATGAAACATCATAAGAAACAAAAACACTATAATCACCATAAGAAACAGATACACTATAAAACTGATATAGAAACCAGAGCATAAACATCAAACCACTTTTCCCGATCAAACCTGCTGGACCTATCCGAGTCTTTAAACTCAACCAGGCCTCACATATAAATCAGAGTCTTTAAACTCCCGAGTCTTTAAACTCAATAGGCCTATGGGGGTAATATCGTAATATCCGAGTCTTTAAACTCCCGAGTCTTTAAACTCAATCTGGGCCCGTCCCCCGTCAAATCAGTATCCGGGTCTTTAAACCCATATCCAGATCCAGCAAATCCAATCTATATCCAGTGTAAAACCAATTCAAAATCCATCGCCAAATTCGAATTCGAAATCCCCGGTTCGAAGCCCTTCCGGCGTTCAGAACCGACATTCCGAACCCAAATCCGGAAAACCATAGGAAAATCCCCAAATCATATTCCACAACCTATTTACCATCATCAGAAAACGTTTTTAGGTTAAATTTCTGAATTATAACATCAAACTCTGAAAACCCGTTGTTTCTCGAAAAACGTGCAGAATCCCAAAAACGTCTCGAAAAACGTGCAAACATCTCAATCACGTATAATCATCATCAGGACATAAAAACACACATAGAAATCATAAAACAGTAATTAAAACAGTTAGGCATGCTCGGAAGTAAGAAAGAGTCCACTCACAGTTCAGAGCAAGTCACTCGCGCCCCGTGCGCTCCTCAACCGTCTCTGGTGTCTCCCGTCCTGTCAATAGATACCAAATAGGGTCACAATAACATCAAGGATACCTTCCCTATTTTCCCCAATTTTTTCGGGAATTGAATAATATTTTAATCCGAAACCCTAAACCGTACGGATTCCCGAACCATTCCGTAACACCGTCCGATTAACCCGAAAACTGTACCATTGGATTCATTAGAACATTTAGGGCTAAACTCATGTTGGACGCTTGACCGGATTCCTCCCCACGCGCCCCCACGCGCCGCCCAAAGTGGCTGCGCGTGGGCCTCACGCGCCTGCTACAGTGCATCTTCAACCTCGAGTCACCCGGTTCAACTGTGTTGAACCGGC